>CM042162.1:88542694-88573672 GCA_023376005.1 Doryteuthis pealeii
GCATTTATAAACTCTGACAGTATTAAAAAACTCTCGACTCTATAGTTTGTCATTACACAATACACATTTTTGCCTGGAGAAAAGAATCTTGAAAAAAGAAAAGACGAAACCATATGTCAGGAACAGAAGTATAAGCATAGAGTTCAAATAACTGACAATGCAGGACATATTGACAAATATGCTTAAAATAAGGTTTACACATAGACAGATTTATGAATACATGAAAAATTGGTGATTAATGATTATCAGTTTTGCTGAGCCTCTTGGTAAACATCATTATTGGTCTTGATCTACTGAGCATAAATTAATGAATTATTTGGATTACTGATTCTTGAACAGCCTACATGAAAGTAATCAATCAATCATAATAATCAATCATAATGTTGAATATACTAAAGTGCCTAGTATACTAAGTGGAGTCAATAAATAATAAAATAAGCCTAATGAGTCAGATCATATCTACCTAGGCTTATCCTAATGTATCCTCAGGATAATTCTGATAAATTCAGAATTATCCTGATGATCCCTTTGCAGAAACCTGGGTAGATATTCTCTGACTCATTATTAGGGTTCCTTAATATATATATATATATATATATATATATATATATATATATATAGTCATAAGTTAATGGCGTTTTTCCTGATCTAACCCTATAAACAACCTCCAGATAAGCTCGCTTTTGTAATCGCACTTTATCTCCCATAAAACCTTATTAAAGACGAAATATCTGTTTCTTTTTGTTTTGTTTCACAAATGTCCTCTCTCATAAATTTTGTATTCCTACCCATGCAGCTGGACATGCAAATCTTTTTCTCCTTCCAAAACGTCGAATGAAACATTCTCTATAAGCACAAACATAAAACGTCTTAATACATTTCACAAGAAGACAAAAAAGAAATAGAAGAGATATCGACTTTTAAATGATATTTACTATGAAATCTAATGGCTAAATACAACTTTAGAAACGACTGTATATTATATTTCGCGTCGGAAGTATCGGATTCGAACGATGCCGAATGTAATAAAATGACAGTAATTCACTGTGGTTGAACAGTAAAAAGGTTTTATTGTCAATGGGGCAGATATGGGATATGAAAAGCAATATGTAAAATGATGTCGAACGAGAGGAGAAAAAAACAAGTAGATAGTAATAGAATGATTCTTTTATAGATAGATAGATATGCAGATAAATAAATGGTTTTTTAGATAGATAGATAGATAGATAGATAGATAATACAAAAAATATAGTGTTTTGAAGAAAAGATAGAGGCATACATACATAGATACATAGATATCCAGGCAGGCTGACAGACTGACAGAGGCACGGGTGGTTGATATATATATATATATATATATATATATATATTATATATATATATATATATATATTTAGTAAATGAAGAAAAACTAAAAATGAAAAAAAAAGAGTGTATATACAAAATTTTGTATATACACTCTTACAACTATTTCTCCAAGGAATATGCCCCAAGCTAAGCCACACCTCATCCAAAACATAGACCTCCCTGCCTCATCCAAAGAAACTAACCCCACCCATTCCAAAATAAGACACCAACCCTCCCTCCCCTAAATTGATAGATATAAAAGAGATGTTACTTTGGGAAATTCTCAGTAAGAGTCATGTTTATGTGATTACCTGAAGATGCCGTATTAATACGGTTGAAATAAATTATTGTAATGAAGCAAGTTTAGAGTTTTTCTTCATTTACTAAATATCTTGCTCTGTCCTTTTACTCACTGGTATTAGGCACATTGAGCTCTCCTTATGGTCTACCTGCATCAGCTTGGTTAAACCACACATGGAAAGACCCTAACTACGGAAAAAAACTATATATATATATATATATATATATATATGCTGATGAGACCTAATAGGTCGAAATGTACATTCAGGGATTGACATATTCTCGATCTGTTTAGTCTTACATTTGAACATATATGCCCGCCTAAATTCATTAATTATTAACTAATTAATTTTCAAAAATTAGGTATAACTTCAATTAAGTACATATCCTCCAAAAATTGTCGGCTAAAAGCCATATCAAATAAACACAATGTTTATTTACGTACTTTTATATATATATATATATATTATATATATATATATATATATATATATGTGTGTGTGTGTGTGTGTGTGTGTAGCGTAGACAGAAGTCGACGGCGCTTGGTTACTGGCAGTTTCTCGCTATGAGAATTTCAAAGCAAGTACAGTTTTCAACAGTTTTTTTAGTTATTAACATAATATCCTTTATATGTATTTACACACACACACACACACACACACACACACACACACATATACATGTATATAGATGTATATATAATATATTATATATATATATATATATATATATATGTATGTATGTATGTGTGTTTGTGTGTGTGCGTAGACATACGTATATATATTTACCAACCCCTCCGCACGAGCAGGATGTGACACACGGTCAATTTCTTAAGCGGAGTTTAACAGGTTTGAATTCAGAGTTTTCCTTCTCCTAGACCGGTTGCCTAACCAAGGTTAAAGAGCCCAGTCTGTCCTACTATTTACCCACAGCTGGAGGGAGAGTAGAATCTTTTAAGTCTTACATTTGAACATATATGCCCGCATAAATTCATTAATTATTAACTAATTAATTTTCAAAAATTAATACCCTTTCCCAAGGGTATTAGCGCTAAGTGAAATGCAATTACCACGTCCAGGATTTGAACACGGAGCGACGAGTCCATTACCTATGACTTTAACCATTACACCACGCGCTTCCTACTCCATGTAGACATACGTATATAGTTTGAAAATCCCATAGGCAAGAAACAATCTGTTACCAAGCACTGTTGGCTTTATGTCCCCTCTATCCTTGGATATACATGCTTCAGTTTAACCCACTTGGTACAACGTCTGACAAGGAACCACTAGGTTCCATGTTCGATACCAGCCATCGCCAACTCAGCATATGAGCAGTGCAGAGATTTATGCGGTAAAGTGAGGTGGTGGTAGGTGTAGCGCTCCACCTCAGACGACAAAACAACGTCCTTGTTCTAGCGCTAGTATATATTTTCTCGCTGGCTTTACGTACAGATATATCCTTAGTTAAAAAAAACATTTTCTCATTACCATGGTTTCGGTGCTCAAGATGCATCTTCTTCAGGAGAGTTGGATTCCTTAATTTGTATCTATCCATGTTCTTGATTTTTAAAAATATTTATACTGAGACTTTGATCAACACTTGGGTTCGTGGAGCTATTAATTCTTAAACTAATAATCCCACGTTTTCTCTGTAATGCAAAAAGTGACCAATATATTTCATAAAATATAGATGTTGTATAGTGGTTTCGAATTCACGACGCTAAATTCGTGTATGTTAATAGCGGATATCGTCGCTACCCCAAAAGCGATGTATGGTAGTAGTCAGCTACTGAACTTCAATAACAACAGATACGCGTACACAAAAGAGGACTCTTCTTTAGTTTCTTCGGTGTGTGGTAGGTGAGGGGCGCAGAGCTTACAATGAGAATACCGGTGGCTAGCCAAGAGCGCAATGTTCACAATGAGTGCCTGTTGACGGGAGTCTGAAGTTAGCGGCTGCCGAATCTCAACTGCTGAACTCTCCGTCTAACCGTCCTTTTTCAATCTTTTCCTAGCATGCTCTGGTCTATTCAAATTACACCGGAACTGTTCTGCGTGACCTGCAATCCTAGATTTGTCACCAGTCAATAGGAAGTCCTTTGTCATCCTGCTATTGTTGTTTTTCCGGACAGTTCGTTTGACCTGGTCAGCAGTAAGCCTCCGATCTTACTCACTCTTCCTCTTTGTTCGATCCAGACTTCTGTCTGGAACATCCTTTGTTTCCCAATTCCCTTGTCTTTTTGATTCAAGCGGAAATTCCTATTTCCGTTTGTACAATATCCAACATAGAGTCCAGTTTAGCTCAGTCGGTAGAGCGTCGGTTAACCACTTATTCATGGAATGCAAGTTTTTTTTTTTGCTCACATCAGAAACCGTTATTTTAAAGCAAACAATATGAAAGATCTGTTTGAAAACGTCAACATGGAGGATATTCTCTTTTTTTGAGGGAAATAAAATTATACCATAGAATATAGACATGAAACAAAGCAATACCATACAACATAATCACCAATAATACTAACAAATTTTTTAAACCAATTACTAAAAAGTATAAATATAAATGTATCACTTTCTAACCGTTAGTCATGAAATAACCCCAGACGAGTTGATATGCCGTTAAAATCAATAAGCAAACAATAAACAAACAAATAAAATCGGACAATATTTTCCGATGAATCTCGTGCAATACTGTAACTGGAATTACAAGCTACTAACTGGAATTTCTCAAAGAGGCATGCCTGATTACCGGATGAGAAAGAGAAATTCACCGTAAATCCATTTTTAACCCCAAACTATAATCCACCGAGTCAATATTTCAAATTCCCAGCGCTTAGGCAAACAGGAGCAACCAAGGGGGAGCTCCTACCTCTTCTCCTACTCCTCCTGAGAGAGAGAGAGAGGGGGGGGTAGAAACTAATTATTTCTTGTGCGATTAGTTGGAAGAAAAGGTATTAATTATTCAACGTTCGACGGAACGAGAAACGTCTAAATTCAGCATGTAGACGAACAAACATTAAAAATGAATTAAGAGCCTCGAAAACAGCAATTAATTTTCTCTCAGTTCCGGCTTAGATGAGATGGAACGGAAGCCAGTGGCCAATGGACGTCACAAGATACATTTATTTTTGTTTGCCTCTTTTGGCAAAGCGAGTTCTTCGTTTACTGGCTGTTCAAGAATTACCGAGACTGAAGATGTGTTTAACAAGTCAGAACTGAACAAGGATTCAAACGATATCTTTTTCCTATATTAACTAAACATCATTGGGTAATTTCATCCAGGCCATGTTACCCCCCCCCCCCACACACACACACAGTCTTCAATTTTGTCCAGGTGGTGACTATCTTAAAGCTAGATAATCGCCAAAATTTGAGCTTCAAATTCCAAAATTGGCGGGCTTTAAAATTTCCTTGGTATCATTTCCGGATTTATTGGGCTATAATGCTTTTATAAACCAATTTTTAGAGGTAGGGAAGCTCTAGAACTCATTTTAAAGACAAAGACAAAGATTACAAAAAGTCGACATTTTTCGCCAACCTCACCAAATTTGGAGAGCGAAATATCGATATAACTCCGTCAATTTTTTGAATTGGAAGCTCGAATTTTGGGGATTGTCTAACTTTAACATAGTCCGCACATGGACAAACTTTTAGAAAAATTAAAGGGGTGGGTGACAATTCTACTTTTTTCTGGATGATTCGACATGGAATTAACCTAATTAGAATGGAATCGTCTGTTTTCTTTACATATATATATATATTAAAACTCATGTTCCTTAAAGGTACGATTCGTTTCAATGCAATTAATTCTTGGAATACTGTTCAGTCGTTATTTTTTGATAAAGAAAAGATGAAGCTTGTTTCAGTAAATTATTTGTCCTTAAAACACTTTTGAAAAATCATTTTATTGCCTCTTATAAACAACAGATTTGCATTTAGATTCTCACACGGCTAATTTGTCTCATGATATATATGTATATGTTTACGTTGTGTGTTTCAGGCATCGTTTCCTGTGAGCGTCCAAGGGTGGTCATGTCTATGGGATTAGCTTCACGCTATTAGGCATGGCCTCCCTTCAATAGTAGTTTAAACCAATAAAGTTTTTCTTTTGCTTATATTTTTTTTTAATAATTTGTACTACTATTGATTAATAAATTTCTTATTTCTTTCTTCTTATTTCTTTCCATTATCTTGCAACATCCTCTGGTTAAAAATGAAACCGTCCGAAATCACCCGATTAAATGCGATAACCATTGCAAAATGCGCCTCTACTATATAGGTGAGGTGCCCAAGAAACGTACACAAATAATTTACTGATATATGACTGGTATTATACGACTATATAGATGATTTACGAGACTAATTTAATAGCTATTGATCCACGGCGATGTGCCCATATATAATACGGTTGTACGTCCGTAATGTGAAAACTACGCTTCACTGATATCATCTATATTGTCCTATCTTCGGGCAAAGACTATAATTTTGTGGTCAGTCATTTTAGGGGAAAAAATACAAATAAAAAATCGCTCTAATAGAAAGATCATTGTGGTTCAACAATGATAAGCAGGTCCGTTTTTCCTTACCCACCTCCCCACAATTTCCATTTTCATCTTCTTTTTCCCTTTTTCTTTTCTTCACGTTTTCTTCTTTCTTTTACTTTAAGTATTTCTTTAGTTTTACTTTTTTTATCTTCTCTCTCTCTTTCTTTCTCTCTCTTTTCTCTCTCTCTCTCTCTCTCTCTCTCTCGGTCTTTGCTGTGTCTCTTACTCTCTCTTTTTGTCTTCTTTCTTTTCTCTATTTTCTCTCTTTATGTTTTCTCTCTCTTTCTCTCTTCTCTGTCTCTTTCTCCCTCTTTCTCTCTCTCTTTCTCTCTCTGTCTGTCTATCTGTCACTCTCTCTCACTCTCTGTATATATTTCTAGAATAGACAATCTCTCTCTCTCTCTCTCTCTCTCTCTCTCTCTCTCTCTCTCTCTCTCTTTCTCTCGCTTTCTATCCCTGTCAGTCGCTCACTCCCTCTCTCTCTCTCACTATCTCTCTCTCTTTCGGTCTTTTGCTGTGTCTCTTTCTCTCTCTTTCTTTTGTACTTCCTCTTTCTCTTTCTCTTTCTCTCTTTATGTTTTTCTCTCTTTCTCTGTCTCTTTCTCCCTCTTTCTCTCTCCCTCTCTTTCTGTCTGTCTTTTTTTCTGTCTGTCTCTCTCTCTGTATATATTCTTTTCTAGAATAGACAATCACTCTCTCTCTCTCTCTCTCTCTCTGTCAGTCGCTCACTCTCTCTCTCTCACTCCTCTCTCTCTCTCTCTCTCTCTCTCGGTCTTTTGCTGGGTCTCTTTCTCTCTCTTTCTTTTGACCTTCCCTCTTTCTCTTTCTCTCTCCCTCTCTGTCTGTCTGTCTGTCTGTCTGTCTCTCTCTCTCTCTCTCTCTCTCTCTCTCCAAAATCTCTCTCTTTCCCTCTCTCTCACTCTGTCTCTGTCTGTCTGTCTGTCTGTCTGTCTCTACCTCTCTCTCACTTTCTATCTCTGTCTCACTCTCTCTCTCTCTCTCTCTCTCACACACACATACTCATCTCTCTCTCTCTCTCTCTCTCTCTCTCTCTCTCTCTCACTCTTTCTCTCCTTTCCTTGTTGCTCCTTTTTTAAATATATTTTTATATATATATTTCCCATCTGTCCGTCTGTCTGTCTGTCTATCTATCTATCTATCTATCTGTCCCTTGCCTTTTTCTTGAAGACTAAATACTCTCTCTGTTTCTGTCCCTCTCTTTTTTATTGTGCAATTTTTTCACCTTTTCTTTCTTTCTTTATTTCTCCCCTCTCCTCCCCCTCGCTCTTTCTCCCTCCCCCTCTCTCTCTCTCACTCTCACTCCCCCCGTTGCCTCCTTTTTTTCTGTGCCAAGCTGGAAAACATAATTCACTAATCGCAGATCGTTTTTGTGGATAATATCTCCCCAAGGAACCGCCACGTTCATTGTGTGATGATATCTCTTCGTAAGTAAAATGGAGCTTGATATCTCACAAAGATATCGATATAGGATCATCGAATGGAGAATTTTCAGGCTAACCATCTTTCATTGATGAACGTCATCCGTTTTTAGAGAGAAGAATTCCTGTAAATCTTATAGAGTTACTTAAATCAACGTAGTATTAATTTGTAGTATTAATCTTTAAAAATGAAAATTAATTTTATTAACAGAAAAAGTAAACATAATTATATGTCATAATTATAAGAATTAAACATAATTTAATGAAAAGTAATTTAAAATTAATGTAGAAATACTGAATTTTATAGAGTTACTTAAATTAATGTTGTAGTATTAATTTGTAGTATTAATGTTGTAGTATTAATTAGTAGTATTAATTTGTAGTATTAATTTGTAGTATTAATGTTGTAGTATTAATTAGTAGTATTAATTTGTAGTATTAATTTGTAGTATTAATGTTGTAGTATTAATTAGTAGTATTAATTTGTATATGTAGTATTAATTAGTAGTATTAATGTTGTAGTATTAATGTGTAGTATTAATGTTGTAGTATTAATGTTGTAGTATTTATTAGTAGTATTAATGTTGTAGTATTAATGTTGTAGTATTAATTTGTAGTATTAATTTGTAGTATTAGTATATAATTGTAGTATTAATGTTTGTAGTATTAATTTGTAGTATTAATGTTGTAGTATTAATGTTGTAGTATTAATTTGTAGTTAGTAGTATTAATTGTAGTATTAATGTTGTAGTATTAATTTGTAGTATTAATGTGTAGTATAGTAATGTTGTAGTATTAATTTGTAGTAGTATTAAAGTAGTAGTATTAAGTATTAATGTTGTAGTATTAATAGTATTTCGTTGTAGTATTAATGTTGTAGTATTTGTAGTATTAATGTTGTAGTATTAATTTGTAGTATTAATTGTAGTATTAATAGTAGTATTAATGTTGTAGTATTAATTTGTAGTATTAATTTGTAGTATTGTATTAATTTGTAGTATTAATGTTGTAGTATTAATGTTGTAGTATTAATTAGTAGTATTAATTTGTAGTATTAATTAGTAGTATTAATTTGTAGTATTAATTAGTAGTATTAATTTGTAGTATTAATGTTGTATTATTAATTAGTAGTATTAATTTGTAGTATTAATGTTGTAGTATTAATTGTGTTAATTTTAGTACTAATGTTGTAGTATTAATTTAGAGTATTAATGTTCAGATGCCAAAAACGATCTGCTTGGCTTAGCGCTAATAAAAAGGGAATAGACTCCCTCACTGTTTGGCTGATACCGACAATAGGATGCGTTTGAATTTCAAAATCCCAAAGAATTTTGTTAATCCTTATATTCCAGGACAGCATCTTATATAGCATTTGCATGGAGGCGTGTGGAGTAATGGTTTTCGTAGGAAATAGACTTGTCGAACCGAGTTCAATTCCTAGACGAAGCTTTTGTATTTCACATGGTGCTAATACCCTTGGGAAAGGTATGAATCCAATTCTCGCTACAGCTATGGGTAAATAGCAGGTAGACTGGGATCTTTAACCGTGGCTAAGTAACCAGTCTAGGAGAAGGAAAACTCTGAATTCAAACCTGTTAAACCCCGCTTAAGAAATTGACCTTGTATCACATCCTACTCGTGCGAAGGGGTTGGTAATATATATATGCATCCAACTACACTCCCTTCAGCTATGGGTAAATAGTAGAGCAGGCTGTGTTCTATAACTTGGCTCGGTAACCAATCTAAAAGAAGAAAAACTCTGAATTCAAACCTGTTAAACTCCGCTTAAAAAAAAATTGATCTTGTGTCACATCCTGCTAGTTCGGAGGGGTTGGTATATATATATGTATACATATATATATATATATATATATATATATATATATATACCATTTGTATGTAATGAAAACTTTTAGTTGCTTGCACAATTCTTAGGGGATTGCCCATCTTATCTGATAGCGTCAGTCGTACTTTTGTTCCCCTACCTGTTTACTGCATTCGCTAATTAACTGTTTCACTGGTTCGTCTATATTTCATCACATAGACTACACTTGTTATTCTCTCACGTCTTATCCATTGTCGCTTCTACATTATTTGTTTCTCTCGGCTGATTTTACGCTGCTATTTATAGACATTCATTTTCTTTCATACTAATCTCGTGTGTATTATATATTATCACTTTTACATAATTAGTTCTGGCATTTTTCCCATACATTTATTAGCGTATTATTATTATTATTATTATTATTATTATTATTATTATTTTGTTGTTCACACCTGCCTTAGCAGGTGGTTCACTGGAGGCTGAGTGACAGCAAGTCTCCTCAGGTCTCCAAGACTCTTCTGAGTATTCTAGCCGATCCCAACAGTGCCGTAGTCTGGATGTTCGATTCTTCCTCGGGTTTCCAGTTCACCCAGACCCTTTCCAGACCCCTGGGGATTGTTCCAAGGGTCCAATTACAATTGATACGACTTTAACCCTCATGTTCCACAGTTTTCTCAGTTCTATGGCAAGGTCCAAGTATTTGTTATTTTCACTCTGTGATCGGCCGGGACGGCAAAATCTACGAGATGACAAGTCTTCCTCTTCTTTTCAATCAAAACAGAATCTGGTCTCCTGGCCGGGATTAGGTGATCCGTCTGTACCTCATAGTCCCAGGGAATTATTATTATTATTGTTTACTCCTCTTGAGTTTTTCACATCAGCGTTAGCTGATGGCTTTTCACTGGAGTCTGAGTTACAACAAGTCTCCTCAGTTCTCCAGGACTCTTCTGAGTATTCTGGCAGATTGCTGCAGTGCAGTAGTCTGGGTGGTCTCAATTCTTCCTCTGATTTCCAGATTTTACCATCTTTTTCCAAGCTTTTTGTGACCGTTCCAAGTGCACCAACTACAATTGGTTTCACTTTCACTTTTATATTCCATAACTTTTTCAGTTCTCTGACAAGGTTCAGGTATTTGTCTTCTTTTTTTTTCGTTTTCCTTCAGCTTCACCCTGTGATCTGCTGGAATTGCAAAATCCACCAGCTGACAAGTTCTTTCTTTTTTGTTAATCAACACTAGGTCTGGTCTTCTTTCTGGGATAAGGTGATCCGTTTTTATCTCAAAGTCCCAGAGAATTTTGTGCGTTTCGTTCTCAAGAACAGATTCTGGTTTATGCATATACCATTTTGTTGTGTGGTCAAATTTAATTTTTGCATAATTCCCAATGGATCACCTTTCCAACCCACTCATGCCTAGTTTTGTACTCCCGTTGTGCTAGTTTGCTACATTCGCATAGTACATGGTTTACAGTCTCATCTCTGTCACCGCATTGTCCGCATTTACTATTTGTTGAGTCTTATCAATTTTCGCTTTGATATAGTTTGTTCTTATGACATTATTCTGTGCAGCAATTATAAGTGATTCAGTTTCTCTTTTGAGGGTTCCTTTTCTTAACCATGTCCAGGTTTTTTCATGTGCAACCTCTCCGATTTGTTGTTTAAAGTGTCCATATAATTGTTTTTCTTCTCATTTTTGTTTTCTAGTTTTTGTTGTTTTTCTGTTTGTCCATATGTTACATCTACTATTGTTAGCTGCCATAAGTAATCTGTCTTTGCTCTTTTTTGTGTAGTTGGTGGATTGTGGCCTCTATGCAGTCCTCTATGTTGGCAAGACCTCTTCCCCCTTCCTTTCTTGATACATATAGTATCTCTCTATCGTCTCTAGGGTGTAGAGCCTTGTGCATGGTAATTAATTTTCTACTTCTTTGGTAAATCTGTCTGATTTCTTCTTTTGTCCATTTTAGGAATGGCCAAGAGTATCTTATAATGGGGACAACCCAGGTATTAATTCCTTTGATCAGATTTCTGCTGTTGAGTTTGGTTTCTAGGAGTTTTCTTGTTCTCCTGAGGTATTCTTTTTTAACTTTTCCTTTCATTTCTGCTTGCTTGATATTGTCCGCTTCTAAAATTCCTAAGTATTTGTAACTTTCATTTTCACAAGTGATTTTATAGTGTCCTGATTTGGCAGTTGTATTCCGTCCATTAATTTTCTTTCACCCCGTTTTATTACTAGCATAGCACATTTTTCAATTCCGAATTCCATCCCGATATCCTGGCTATATATTCTAATAGTTTGTACTAGGGTTTCCAATTCTTTTTCATTTTTTGCAAAGAGTTTTATGTCATCCATGTACATTAGGTGGTTGATCTTTTCTTGTGAGTTACTAAATTTGTACCCCTTGTACTTTTTTAAGTATATTATTGAGTGGCATCATTGCTATAATAAATAGTAGTGGTGATAATGATCTCCTTGGAAAATACTTCTTTGTGTTTTTACTTCTGCCAGGGATTGCCCTCCAGCTTTTAATTGGACTCTCCAGTTTTACACGATTTTTTCAATGAAAGTTATAATGTTGGAAATTTTGTACATTTTTTTACATTCTAAAATCCAGGTATGTGGGACCATGTCATAAGTCTTTCTGTAGTCGATCCATGCCATTGCAATATTTTCCTGCCTATTTTTAACCTATTTATTATTATTATTATTATTATTATTATTATTATTATTATTTCACTCCTTATGAGTTTTTTTCACACCAGCTCTGGGGAGTGCGGAGTACCCTTTTATCGCCATAATTTCCTCAGGTCCACTCTGACCCGGATAGGTGATAAAAATAAATACCCCAAAAAATGAATAAAAAAAACTTATTCGGCCTGAAATAACCCAACAAGTTTGTCATGCCGTAAAATCCAACCAACATGCCATTGGAAAGTTCCCCTTTCTAAAAGGAAGTTATTGATTTTATGTGTCGATGTTTTGATTGAATTGTTTTTTTTTATGATCTCATTGAAAAGTTAAAGCGACAATTCTTTCAGGCTGTGGTTATATCAGTACTGCTGGTACCACTTGGACCCTAACGAAGCGACTTGAGAATAAGCTAGATGGGAGTTGCACAAGAATGCTGCATGCAGTATTGAACAAGTCGTGGAAAAAGTACCCCCAAGGAGGCAGCTTTACGGTCACCTGCTTCCCATCTCACAAACCATCCGACTGACATAGCCTAGGCATGCAGGACACTGTTGGAAAAGCAAGGACGAGCTCATAAGTGACGTTCTCCTGTGGAAGCCAACAGATGGACATGCTAATGTGGGCCGCCCAACAAGGACCTACATTGACCAACTATGCAAAGATGCTTGTTGCTGTACAGAAGACTGCACAAGGGCAATGAATGATAGGGAAGTTGGCGAGAGATTCTCATGGATATCCGTGCTGCTTGTGCGATATGATGATGTATTGGAAATTCAATCGAATCCCAAGATCTAATTCGCCTCACCCAGTGCTATTTGATTTCAACGTTTCAATCATTGAACTACATTTGTCGTCAGGTGTTTTATGGTGGTTTCATCTTTTGTGATATATAATAGAAAGATAATAGAAAGATATGGGTATAACACCAAGTGCATCTAATTGCCTTCTCTCAAAATGACACGATCAGGATGACTGGATTTTTTTTTCATATATCCTTTTGTATTCAAATGAAAAAAACAATTATATTCCTTTCCCCCTTCCATACTTCGTTCGATGATTCGTTGATTCGTTCGTTCGTTCGTTCCTCCCTTCCCTCGTACTACCACTTCTCCTTCCATTCTTCTTTCTTTCTTTCTTTCTTTCTTTTCTTCCCTTTCCAACCTCTTTTCGTTTTACCTTATAGAAGATTCTTTTTTTTTACTGTTTTTCTTTCTTTCCTTCTGTTGTCCAATTTCATTCCTGTCTCATTCCTTCCTTTTGTATTTTTCCTTCCGTTTTCATACTTTTCCCCTTTTCATTTCTTGATACCATTTTACTTTCTTTCTTTATTTCATTCTTTTCATCTTCTTTGCAGTATTCTTCCTTTTTATCAGTTCTTCGTTCTTTCCATCCTTCCATATTTCTACTTTCTTTCTAGTTCTTATTTTTCCTTCACTAATTTTTCTTGCATCTCCTCTTTCTTCTAATCTTCTTTCTTTTTCCATCCTTTCTCACAAATCTTCTTTCTTCACAACTTCTTTTGTTTCTACTTCCTTCCTAATTCCCATTTTAATTCTTTAATTAATTCTAGTCGTTTTTCTTCTTCTTCTTCTTCTTTGTTCCCATTCTTCTTTTTCTTCTTTGCTCCCATTCTTCTTCTTCTTCTTCTTCTTCTTCTTCTTCTTCTTTGTTCCCATTCTTCTTTTCTTCTTGCTCCCATTCTTCTTCTTCTTCTTCTTCTTCTTCTTCTTCTTTTCCATTCTTCTTCTTTCCATTCTCCTTCTTTTCCATTCTCTTCTTCTTCTTCTTCTTCTTCTTCTTCTTTTCTTCTTCTTCTTCTTCTTCTTCTTCTTCTTCCTCTTCCTCTTCTTCTCCATTCTTCTTCTTCTTCTTCTTCTTCTTTCCCATTCTCTTCTTCTTTTCCATTCTTCTTCTTCCTCTTCTTCTCCATTCTTCTTCTTCTTCTTCTTCTTCTTCTTTTCCATTCTTCTTCTTCTTTTTCATTTTCTTCATCTTTTCCATTCTTCTTTTCCATTCTTCTTCTTCTTCTTCTTCTTCTTCTTCTTCTTCTTCTTCTTCTTCTTCTTCTCGTTCCCATCCTTTCTGTCAGTCCTTATTTCTTTCCATCCTTCCATCCTTCCAATCTCCTGAGAAATAACTGACACAATTATTACTACTCTTCATCCTTTATTATCACCACATCATTTTCTCTCATCGCCAAAAAAGGCGGCAAAATATTAATCGAATTCCGCCATTGTTCGAACTTTGTTGGTGTCAATCACGTTCACAGTTCGCCTTTCTTTTGTTTGTAGCGGATGTGTTTACAGTAAAGAAAAAGAAAAGAAAGAAAAGAAAACACGGTGATGTTCAATCTTTTTCCCTGCCAAATTTGCTTCTAGCGATCTATTATATATTTTGCAATCAGTGAGGAAGTTTCGCACCAGGATCCTAAATCTAACCTCACCAAAATTACAAATGAAAAATATTAAAGACAATGCGACTTATATAAAAAAAGAATGCTTACATTTATATCGGGTTTACACAGTCGTTCGGCTAGAAACCACAAGGTTCCTAGTTCGATACCGGCCCTCGCCAGCGTGTGAGTAGCACAGGGATCTGTGCTGTGAAATGGGGAGCTGATGGTAGGTGTGGCGCCCCACCTCAGTCGCCAGAATGAATCACCTTGATCTAGCGCTAGTGGAAAGGGGATAGACTCCCTCGCTGATAGGCTGATATCGACATTAGGCCGCCCCGACGACGATATATATACTACAATTTAATTTTTAAAGATAGCGAGGGAGTCTATCCCCTTCTTCCAGCGCTTCTCATTTCCATCAGCTTCTCGCCTTATCACCGACTGAACTAAATCGGCACTATATTATATATATATATATATATATATATATATATATATATATATCATGTGTGTGTGTGTGTTATATGTTATATATATAGTTTATTTATATAATACAAGTGAAATTTTGAAAAAATCTTTTAACTTTTTTTAAAAATCTAAGAAGTGTTTTTTAAATTTTTTTCAGTCTTTAATAATTTTTTTACTGGTCTCATAAGAAGCTTTAAATAAATATATGTAAAAAGTATTTAAAAACTGAAATTTAAAAATACAAATTGTATTCATATCATTTCTTGATAAATTTGTAATACTTTCTACATTTATTTATTTGATGTTTCATATGAGTCCAGTAAAAAAAAAAATTGGTTATTTCCTATAAGTTTAGCATAAACAAGGGGGAACCACTCTTGACTGGTAATTTTTTTTTAAACGTCATAGAATAATTTTTTTCTAAAAAAATTGTATTATCTGCGTTATTCGGACTATTGTCCTCATCTTCATTGTTATCTGTACAACGTTTCGGTCGATGTGCCCTCCGGCCTTCTTCAAGTATTTTTTGTGTGAGTGGAGAACGTTCTCGGACTCAATAACCTTCTTTTCAGACTCAATAACCTTCTTTTCGGACTCAAGAACCTTCTTTGTCGTAATCGGGAGCCACCACGGAACTTTGAACCTAACCCTTTATTCAATCCACGGGGTTATCCTGTTGCCGATTACAAGAAGGTTCCCGAGTCCGAAAAGAAGGTTCCCGAGTCAGACAAGAAATACCCGAAGAAGGCCGGAGGGCACATCGTCCAAAACGTTGTGCAGATAACAATGAAGATGAGGACAATAGTCCGAATAACGCAGATAATAATAATCATCAAGCTTCATCTGAAACATTCAGAGAAATAGTAAAAAAATGCGTTTTATAAAGATGTTTGACTATATATAAATAGTGTACTTTATCTATAAATAAGTAGTGCTCCATATTCTGGATAGAGCATGTATATCTAAGCGTAGGCATTAAGTCAATGGCACTTGGTTATGGGCAGTAACTATGCGATTCCAGAATCACGCATAGGTGAGAAGCTATTAGAAACCAAGCACGGTTGATGACATATGCACGCTATCCGAACTTATCAGTTAATAATCAATTATTTTCCCGCCATGTCGGCTGGGGCGTTAGAATGCACCGACTGCACCTCTGCAGAGGGGTAAGACTTCCCCAATGGGGCCACTTGTTCGCCGTGGGTGGCGACCCGTGATGCTTAAGGATAGAGCCCAGGTGGATGAGCAGTTCATGACATGCAATACTCCACTTTGGCCCTATCTTGGGCTAGACGGGCGGTCAGAAAGGCCCCCTCCGATCAATCGGCTGGTCACGTCAAGCCCTAGCACCTATATGATTTTCCCAACCCTATTGCCCTTATGGCAAGCCCCAACCCCTTTTTATCATATGGGTGCTAGAAGGCGGTGGCTGCGGGTCTACATGTCCTGGGAATGACGTTAAACTCTATCTGATGGTGAGGTTCCAGTTTTGGAGGTTTGGGGAATGTGGAGCACCCCTTCATCACCATTGCTCCCTGGTCCACTCTGACCCGGAGTGGTAGTACCTGTTAGGGTCCCACCTATGGGTTAAATAGAAAAATGTATTTATAAAAAAATTGTATTATCCATTAAGAATTGATTTATTTCAAAACTTTATCGGCATTAAATGACCCACTGACGTTGATATGCCGTAAACAAAACAAAACAAAACAAACAATCAATTATTTTCAGAGCAATATTTCCACTCCCACTAAGGTATTAATGTATTTGCCTCTCATCCCACTTATGAGGGCGCGACACAAGGACATTTTTATGTGGGCCCACCCACAAGCCGAAGCTCATGGGTGGTAGACACAAAAAATGCGTTGGCATTCCCCCTCGAGGGGGGCGCCTCAGGCGCTGGGCAATAAACACAGCCCTGCCCCTTTAAATCGAGGGGGTAGGTGTTAGCAGGGAGGATAACCTCCTGGTTTCGACACTGTTAATTTCATTAATAGACACAGGGAGAAAATTTTAGAAACCATCAAATAACTATTATGAATTTATATCATCTATAACAAAGAGACGAGTTTCGTCCGATAGCCATCATATAAGTGTTCATATCCTGGACGAGGTTGTTTGCATTTCATATAACGCTAACACCATTGAGAAAGGTCTGCATTCAACCATTCCTCTTCCAGCTATTGGTAAGTACTAAGGCGAACAGGACGCATTGGTTAGACAACCAGACTAGAAGAAGGAAAACATGTTAAGCTTCGTTTAAGAAATTGACCATGTGCCACATTGTACTCATGTGGACCCGATTGGTATATATATATATATATATATATATATATATATATATATATATATAAATGAAAACTTTTAAGTGATCACTTATAAATTTATTTTAGCCTCCTGGCTTTTTTTCAGTGACGCGTACTATACGTAAGTAAAGTAAGTAAAGTCTTCGGGGTGGCCTAAAGTCGGTATCAGCCAATCAGCGAGGGAGTCTATCCCCCTTTCAATAGCGCTAGACCAAGAAGATTGTTTTTTGCGTCTGAGGTGGAGCCCCACACCTACCATCAGCCTCACCGCACAGATCCCAGTGCTACTCATACGCTGAGTTGGCGAGGGCCGGTATTGAATTAGGAACCTTGTGGTTTGTAGTTCAACGCTCTACCGACTGTGCTAACTATCAGTGGTGTCAAACTTAAAAGTCAAAAGAAAAAGTTGCAAGGCCCCTGCTTTTCGCAGCCCCTACTGTTGGTGGGACCCTAGATTTGAGGCTAACCGGCCTCATGGACAACGCAGCACTGACTTCTACCTGGAAGGTAATGTTGTATGTGTTGAGAGTTTACGCACATTTTACACACAGATACAGTTGAGCACCTCTCAACATAAGAGACACGTGTGACGACGACAATGGGTATGTGCTGTCTGTTGTTGAGTAAGGCTTAAAGAAGACAGCTACGACACCACACCCCACCCCGTCCTACCAAACTTTGACCTGATGACACCGGCTGTCTGCATCTGGCTTTGATCACCATTTCTGTTCTGTCATTAAATGTCATTTTAAACAATACCAAAACATCTGATCTGACTTCTATAAAACTGATAATCTGTTTGTAGCGGACCATGACTTCCTTACGCTTGCATTAACATTGCTTTCTGTGGAAAAGATATTACTACCTAGGTTCGTGAATTGTTCTATTGGCTTTAGAGACTTAACGTTAAGCATGGAAATGTCACCTTTCTTTTTAAAGCACATGAACTCTATTTTATCGGAGTTCACACATATATATATATATATATATATATTTACCAACCCCTCCGCAAAAGTAGGATGCGACACAAGGTCAATTTCTTAAGCGGAGTTTAACAGGTTTGAATTCAGAGTTTTCCTTCTCCTAGACCGGTTGCCTAACCAAGGTTAAAGAGCCCAGTCTGCCCTGCTATTTGCCCATAGCTGGAGGGAGAGTAGGATTCATACCTTTCCCAAGGGTATTAGCACTAAGTGAAATGCAATTACCACGTCCAGGATTTGAACTCGGGGCGATGAGTCCATTTCCCATGACTTTAACCATTACACCACGCGCTTCCATTCTTTGAAGTATATGAAGCTGGCACAGGAGAAATTTACAACAGAAACAAATCAACATGTGCATGACACTAAAATGAAACTGATGGCGAAACTGCAGTTTTTGGACATCTGACGAGTGTGGAGTACGTTTTCATTGCCATCATTGTCAAGCTCATTCTGGTCCAGAGTGATGGTACCTATTAGAGTTCCATCTATGAGTCAAATGGGTCATATCTATTTTCAAATAATTCATATTCAATAGGAACGCTTGATGCCATATAACTTGTCTAACTAAGTTCTTGTTACTAACTAAGGGCTTCTTTTAAAGGCAGGCATAATTAAATAACAAGACTTTTTATTACGTTAACAAAGCTTTATTTTAGCCCATTTCACCGCGCGTGAGTCACAACCTAAGCAGAACACGTCTGTCTCACGTGACTCACGAGATTCTCGCCTATGGGGTCAGTTGGGGCCATTAACCATTACTGATATTTTTCCTTTCCCTCAGAACTCTCCGTACAGGGATTGTCGAAAGCCCTACGCCACCATACCATTATCCAACAGTTGGTTGGTGGATTAGTTGGTTAGTTGATTGTTTTATTTTACGGCATACTAACCCATTTTGGATCATTTAATGCCGAATGAGGTCATTTTGATAAATTATTTGTTTAACTTTATAATTCTCCCAAGCCGTTGTCGTATCAGTGCTGTTGTACGGCTGCACAATTTGGACCCTAACGGAGCATCTAGAGTATAAACTAGTTGGGACACAAGAATGCTGGGTGTAGTCTTAAACAAATCGTGGAAACAACATCCCACGAGAAAACAGCTGTACGGCCACCTGCCCCATATCACACAAACCATCCGAGTAAGACGGACAAGACACGCAGGACACTACTGGAGAAGCAAGGACGAAATCATAAGTGACGTCCTCCTGTAGAAGCCATCACATGGACCGGCCAGCGTGGGCTGGCCAGCAAAGACGGACATTGACCAGCTCTGTACGAATACTGGATGCTGCGTAGAGGACCTTTTGAGAAAAATGAATGATAGAGACGACTGGAGAGAGATTGTCATGGATATCCGTACTAATAGCGCGACATGATGATGACGGAATATGGCACAAAGGCCACAGGCTGCTTATAGTACGTACTGTTGCTAAAGTGGTCACCCAACTAAGCTTTAAATAGGTTCATATCTACTTAACTTCGGTGATCTAATGGGAATTCATGATTTAAGCGTGACTTGACGGTAACACCGGTTGATTGGGCAACACTGGACGTTTATCCTGCAACTAGCGCTAGCAAAACGGTCCCCGACGCAGTATCCAGTATCCACACAGAGCTGGTCGGTTAGATGTGGGGAAACTGGAAATCTTAATTTACACTCGCAGAAATTAGTACCGGATTAGTGATAGACGAAAATGAATAGTGGTCGCATTAGTTTGGCGTTGTTTAACTCTTTGCGTCCTTTAAACTGCTCACAGTGGCTCTCTCATCAATGCGATCATAGCGTAACTCACTGATGGTTAATGTTAAGGAGAGTTGTATAACGATCAAACCGGATATACTCTCTAACAAGGAGGGAGACAAAAGACTGACAGTCAGGCAGACAAGGACTGGCCACATGTGTGATCACACACATGATACACACACTGTTGAATACTATCCAAAACCATCCGACTGTATTCCCTGTCAGTGAGAATAAATAAAACAAATATTTTTATATGTTAAACATATTTCACTGTATTTATTATCATTCTGTATTCCCTACATCTCGGGATATAACAGTTAATTAATTATAGTTAATTAACCCTAACCCTGCTAATGTAGCTTGCTAACCATTACACCACATGTTTTTTTGATTTTTTCTAATTTTTCAGCTTACGGAAATAATGAAAATTATAAACGAAAAACAATGTTTACATTTTTGCGCTGTTAAATCAATTGAAATTTAACGTAGCCAAAACGAAGTTATGACGAGGCTTTTTTTTAAAAATTCTATGAAAAATCAATTAATGGTCCCATTTTCACAAAAAAATTTTCAACCATTTTATTTTATGAAATATGAAAAATTGAACCAAAAAAACACGATTTTTACATTTTTTTTTCTATAAAGATAAGAGACTGAAAAATGCTCAATGTCAGAGTTTTTAGTTAAAGAACCATGAATACAGAATTCCACTATAAGATATCAATAAAGAAACTGACTGTGTCGTAAAAGAAAACGGACTGTTTTACTTATTTTTCAAGATAACGGTGAGTAATTTTTCCCCAATCGGATAATTTGATATTTGAATTAACTGTTTTTCTTTGTTACATCTTTTATGTTCGTTATTTCTTTTTTGCGAGATTTTAAAAGAAAATTATATATAAATTCTGCTCAATTATAATTATGATTAATAATAATTAATTATAATTGAGCAGAATAACCCAGAGTACAATAATAACTGGACTTAAAAAGATGGCCGGTTATTTTCAGTCCGTCTATGAATCAAGGAGGTTACTGGTTCGATACCGACTCTCGTTAACTCAACGCATGAGTGACACAGGGATCTGTGCGATAAAGTGAGGAACCGGTGGTAGGAGTGACGCTCCATCTCAGATGCAAAAGTCTAGCACTAGTGAAAAATGGATAGGTCCTCTCGCTGTCTGGCTAATACCGATATTAGTCCACCCCATTGACTTTACGACCAACGATTAGAATAGAATGAGTTCTGAGGTGAAATAGACTGAAATATCCAATCATACAGTTAAAAAAAAAAAAAGAAAAATTTGAATCAACCGTGGCAGACATTCTGTCGGCAAGATTTAACGGCATATCAACTCTGTGGGTTATTTAAAACCAAATCTAGTATTTTTTTCTTCGTATATATGATTTGTATGGGAATATTTTGTAGGTTAACAGTTTGTTTGTAAAGAATTTATTAGACTACGAGTCAACAGAGGGTAATCAATTTTGCTTTAGAGGTATATCTTTATAGAACTCATCTTTTATCTATTTAACCCATAGATAGAATGCTAACATGTATTACCACTCCGGGTCCGAGTGAACCTGGGAGTAATGGTGATGAGGGGGTACTCCATACTCGTGCTCCAGAATTGGAACCTTACCACTAGATACACTTTACCGTCATACCCAAGTCTCTAAGAACATAAGCTACTGCCTTCGAGCACATATATGACAAAATGGGTTCGGAGGTTTGCCATAAGAGCAAAGGGGTTAGAATAACTATATAGGTGCTAGGGCTTGATGTGAACAACCGATTGATCAGAGATTATCAGGGTTGCAGAGCGGTGACGTTTTCGTTATGAACCACCAAATGCAGATGGGAATTTCCCTTGCAATGTGTATGACCGCATCTGCAAGCTCAGAATTGGACTAACCAGCCACCATAACTGTTGAAGACATGGAGTGACGTTATCGTCGTCTGCGCGGACTTCTAAAAGGAAAAGAAAAGCATATATATATCTTATTATAATAGAGATTGTGTGTTTTTCTGTCTGTAACCGAAACTATATTCCTACCCAAGTCACAAATCATTTAGTTATTGACATCACATTCTCCATGATTTTATTTTTATCTAAACCTCAATTATTAATAAAATTGTCTTACATTATTAATACTGTTAACTATGTCTACATACTGACAACATGCAATTATATTTATATATACAACAAAATAGCGGTTTACAGTGTGAATAGGAAGGCTAATTTGCATATTGATATTACAAAATCGAATTTAATAAATATATGCTTAGTATTTATTGATTTCTAACTGTTTGGTTTTATTTTAATGAATATAAGCAAAATCTCTTCAATGAATCTTAAATGAAATCCATTAACAAGATAAAATAACTGTCATTTTATTCTTTACTTCCTCTTATAACTAAATACTTAAATTAGAAAAAATAACAATGAAAGACGAGAGTGATGGAAGAGTAAGTTTCAGTTGTTCCATTTTTTATTATACTCCCTCTGTTTCAAATCTTTTTATCTGTATTCTTATTTAGTTTCATTAGCCTTTCTAATTTAATACAATATTTTATTACATTAATACATTAATGGTAATACGTGTTAGGGTTCCACTTATAGTGTAATAGAAGAATAAGTTTTAGTAAATTGTGTTTAAAATATTGAGTTCAAATAAAAAAAAACAACAATTAAACAGAACATGTTCGACATAAAATAATCCTACATGGGTTGACATGCCGTAAAATCCAACCAGCCAACTAGCCTACCGACATCACATCTATCTTTATATTTGCAAAATGGCAAATATCTAATGTTTACTAAATTAAAATGATAAAAATACATTCTAGAAATGAAAATTAATTACTATCAGGTCATACAGGTAAATTAGAAACAGGTAATATCGCAATCAATATAACAAGATATTAATTTAGCAATATTTTCTAGTCTGTAGTTGAAAGCTCTCTCATTTGGTTGGTGGGTTGGTTGGTTGGTTGGTTTTTGCTGCATGTTAACCCTTGTTGGGTTATTTTAGGACAAAGATGTTTTATTTTATTCATTCTTGATTGATATTCAAAATTCTTTTTTAAACTCAATTTTTAACCCATTTTTTAAAACTCATTTTTTTTCTATTTAACCCAATGGTTCTCAACTTTTTTGTACCTATGGGCCTATTTTAATTGTATTTTAATCTGATAGACCCTCCAATAACCATTCAATGTTTAAAAAAAAATTGTATTTTTATAGTTAAATACATTTTACTTGCCTGGGTCCCAATAAATGTTACATGGTCCTTGGGGGTCCACATGGACCCGGGTGAGAACCACTGATTTAACCCATAGATGACTTCTTACCATGTGCTACCATTCTGATTCAGAGTGGACCTGGGAGTAATGGTGAAGGGATACTCCTCACTCCCCAGAACTCGAAAATTGGAACTTCACCACTAGATGCAGTTTAGCCTCATACCCAGTGCACTAAGAACAACGTCCACAGTCTTCTAGCAGAATTAGGATGAAAAAAGGTTGGACAATGTGCCCCGGACAATCATATAGATGCTAGGGTTTTACGCGGCAAGCCGATTGGTTGGTAGGGACTTCTCAGACAACTTATATAGACTAAGCAAGCGGGTGGTGTAATGGTTAAATTCAAGGGAAATGGACTCATCACCCCGAGTTCAAATCCTAGACGTGGTAACTGCATTTCACTTAGCGCTTGGGAAAGGTATGAATCCTACTCTTCCTCCAGCTATGGGCAAATAGTAGGTTTGGTTAGGCTCTTTAAGCTTGGTTAGGCAACCGGTCTAGGAGAAGGAAAACTCTGAATTCAAACCTGTTAAACTCCGCATAAGATATATATATATATAGACTAAGCAAGGACTAAAGTGGATACTTGCAGGTCATGGACTGCTCAGTACCCAGGATTCAGTCATTAAGCATCATGGGTCGCTACCCACGACCAGCAGATGGCCCATTTGAAGAGATTTTCAAAAGGATTTTACTTCTCTACCCGAGAGGGTGATCTCTCATATATTTCATTTCTACCAGTGTATAAAACCAATAAAATATATTTGCCAACAAACTGTTTGTATATATATATACAAAAAGACAAATCGTGGACGTGGGAATTGCATTTCACTTAGCGCTAATACCCTTGGGAAAGGTGTGTATCCTAACCTTCCACCAGCTATGGGTAAATAGTTGGGCAGACTGAGTTCTTTAATCTTCGTTAGGCAACCAGTCTAGAAGGAAAACTCTGAATTCAAACCTGTTAAACAACACTTAGAGTGGTCACTACTAGAATAGGCTCAGTCCTAATTAAGGATTTATTTCAATAATTTTTATTTTATTTTACTCCCTTCGTTCCTTGATTACTTTATTATTTATTTATGCATTTATTATTTAGCTTTTTTATTTTCAATTTTCCTGTTCATTTAAAGTCTTCCTTCCTTCATTCCTCCCTTCCTTTCTTCTTTTCTTATTCATCTATTTTATTTTTCACTTGGGTCACTTTTAATTCTCCATTTAAAGTATTCCTACCCTCTCACTCTCCCTCCCTATCTTCTTTCATTTCTTCATTTCTCCTTTCCCTTCCCTCCTCCCTTCCTTTCTTATTTATTTATGTATTTATATCTTTCTTTTTATTTTTACTTTTTTTACTTTTCCTTCTCTATTCAATGTCTTCCTTCCACCGTTTTTTCATTCCTCCCTTATTTCCTTTCTTCCTTCTTTCATTCCCTCCCTGTTTATTTCAATCCCCCCTTCTTTCCTTTATTCCTTACTTACTTCCTTACTTCATTCCTCTCTTCTTTTCCTTCCTTCATTCCTTAATTCTTTCACCGCTTCTTTCATTCTTCCCTTCTTTCATTCCTCGGTTCTTTCTTTCCTTCCTTCATCCTTCATTCATTCCTCCCATTTTTCCTTCCTTCCATGCTTTCTTTCATTGCTTCCCTTCTTTCATTCCTTTCCTTCCTTCCTTCCCTCCCCGCTTCTTTCATCCTCCCTTCTTTTTCTTCCTTTTTCCTTCATTTCTTCCCCGCCTTTCATTCCTCATTCTTTCATTTTCCTTTATATCCTTCATTCCTTCCCGCTTCTTTCATTCCCTCTTCTTTCCCCCTTCTTCATTCCTCCCATTCTTTCCTTCATCCCCGCTCTTTCATTCCTCCCTTCCTTTCATCTTTCCTTCATTCCTTCATTCCCTCCTTCTTTCATTCCTCCATTCTTCCTTCCTTCATTTCTTTCTTCATCCCTTCCTTTCTTGCTCCCTTCCTTCCTCCTTCTTTCTTTCCTTCCTGTCTACTTTCCTTTCTTCCCCTTCATTAAATCCTCCCATCTTTCCCTCCTTCCCCGCTTCTGTCATTCCTCCCTTCTTTTTCATTCCTCCCTTCTTTCCTTCCTTCTTCCCCCCTTCATTCATTCATCCCATCTTTCATTCCTTCATTCCTTCCCTCCTTCTATCATTTCTCCATTCTTCCTTCCTTTCTTTCTTCATCCCTTCCTTTCTTGCTAACTTCCTTCCCTCCCTTCTTCCTTTCCTTCCTGTCTACTTTCCTTCCTTCCCTTCTTATTTATTCATATAATTATTATTTCTTTCTTCATATTTATTTATTTTTTCTTTCTTTTTGTTTTCAATTTTTTCACACTTCCTTCTCTATTCAAAGTCTTCCTTCCTCTCTTCTTTCCTCCCACCCCTCCTTCCTTTCACAAACCCACCCCCACACTTCATTTCACCCTCCCATTTTTAATGCTCTGCATGATGTTTTGAAAGCTTCCGGTCCTTTTGTCACTGAGTTTATCTTAATTACTTTGTGACCACATTCAACACGGGATTATCAGTGGCGGCGACCGTCATCATGCAAATGACGCCACCTCCTCTACTACCGTTTCACTCCAACAATCTCCTGCTTATCAACATTTTCACAACTATTCATAAATCATATCCTTTGTTGAGTTCGAAGCAACCATAGAAAATCAAGAAATACATATTGCTTTTCGAGGAGGAAACGCTACAGAGAGTTCCGGATTAGATAGAGAGAAAATAAACCCGAATTGAGATTATCTATCTACACTACACAGTTTAAATAGAATTGGACATGTATGAATAGAATAGTAACCGTGTTGAGATAGATTAGATAGAGAGATTTAGAGAGAGAAAGAGAGAAAGAGAGAGGGTGAGGGGAGATAGTTACATATGACAGACTAGATAGTTCATAGCGAAATGGTATACAGAGTTATAGGTCGACACGTACATACCATGGAATTCATGATTACTATATATATATATATATATATATATATATATATATATATATATATATATATATATATATATATATAGTAAATGGAGAAAAACTCTAAACTTGCTTCATTACAATAATCTATTTCAACCGTATTAATACGGCCTTGTGATTACTTGAAGATGCCGTATTAATACGGTTGAAATAAATTATTGTAATGAAGCAAGTTTAGAGTTTTTCTTCATTTACTAAATTTCTTGCTCTGTCCTTTTACTCACTGGTATTAGGCACATTGAGCTCTCCTTATGGTCTACCTGCATCAGCTTGGTTAAACCACACATGGGAAGACCCAAACTACGGAAAAAACTATATATTTATATATATATATATATATATATAATATATATATATAGTATATATATCAATTGTATCACCATCAGTCAAATTAACGTTCGTGTTTATGAAATATATCCTCTCTTCATTTTATGAATCCTGAATGTTCAACTGTTTTGAGTCTTGTCTGCTATTAGCTTATTAACTGCTAAATAAACATTTTTTAAAGTGCCCAGTGCATATTTTTGCCATGGATAAAAGTAGAAATAATATTTATGAATAAAATACAAGTGAGAATATGCATAGATGAAATAATTTAAAGATAAGTGTATGTGTGCTCTAAAATAAATTAGTTAAAAATTAATTTTGAGGGTAAATTCAATTTCGTTCTGATTAGGCTATACCACTAGCGAAACATACTATTCTATTTTTTTCTGACACATACACACACACCGTACACCCCCCCCATATATATATATATATATATATATATATATACATATATATATATATATATACATCATACATATTATATATTATAACTATATATATAATACATATATATATATATATATATACATATATACATACATATATATAACATATATATATATACATTACATATATATATACATATATATTATATACACATACATACATACATATTATTAACATATATATATGATTATACATACATCATAATATAACATACATATATACATATATATATATACATACATTGATATACATATATATATATATATATTATAACATATACATTATATATATATACATATACTGTATATATATATACAGACATATATATATATACAGAACTATGCGACACAATATATATATATATATATATATATATTAATATATATATGTGTGTGTGTATTGTGTGTGTGTGTGTGTGTGTGTGCTTGTGTTGGCCACGGTACCAATGTGACACAATACCCACATTATCATCGCTAATTGGTGTTGGTAAGAGTGAGGAGTTTTTCGATAAGAAAATTCTCCAGAGATAGAGAGAGATATTAAAGAGAGAGAGAGAGATTAGACTTACTTGGTGAGGAGATCTTATTTCTTTCTTGCTGAGTCTTCTACCATCTTCTCGGCTGCCATCTTGTTGTCTGTATGGGTTGACTTCTATATCTAACTTTTTCTTAACTAAGGGCTGTTCTTCTGACTAAAAGGCTGATTTAAGCCATTCAATTGAATTAACAAGGTATTTTTTGTTTAAAGCTTTTTATTTTTATCTAGGCCCATTGATAACAGCGTGGGGAGACCAGCCTCAACCCGCCTTAACCTCTTGACGGCCAGGCTGAAATCTTTTTTCTTCACACTATTTCCCTTTTACTCCTTCACCACGTCATTCCTCGTCCAATCAAACTATACCACGCGGCTCTTGCTGACATGATCATTTCACATTTTTCCGTTACTGATCACAGAAAAACTCAAACTTCCTTAACTACTCCCTCAAACCACCATCATGGTTACACGTCATAAACACATATTTTGTCACACACACACCAACACACACACACACACACACATATATTAATATTATATATATATATATAATATATATATTTATATACTATATATATGAAAGGCAAAATGGATATGAATCCGACAATATGTGTAGAAAGTTTTGTAGAAAAAACAACAAGATGGTTAAGAGTTTTGCTGACAGAAATCTGTTTCGACCATATGAGGTCTTTATCAAAGCAACATTGTAAACGGAAAAAAAACGAAATAAATATATCATTAATCACGAGCACAAACGCTCTCGATCAGTACTGGAATTTTCAAAAATTTTAAAAAATGCGTTTTATATTATATAATATATATATATATATATATATATATATATATATATGTGTCGCATCGTGCTCGCGCGTAACGGTTTAGGATAAATATATAGAAGGGAGAGAGGACATCAAGACTGACAACCCAGACAGAGTAGACAAGAAAAGAAGAAATAGATAATGATAAAAAGAGAGATAGAAACAGATGGTAATAGTAAATTTAATTCATTTCGACTTTTGCTTCTTTTCATATGGACACCTGTCATGGTAAAGAATCGGCCTATGCATTTTCAATCTGATATCACTTATATTATAACATATAAATGCAATATCTCAGAAAAAAATATCAGATGATAACGTCCTAATCCGAGGCCTTGCTTATGACCAACTTTATTAATCACTGCAAACATTTTTTAAAGGCAATAATATAAGATAATTTATTAAAAATATACCTTCAATTTCTTGCATATTATATATTGAGTGAAATCTTTTTAGATTCAACAAAGGTTCCGTTGATACAATAGTAAAAAGATTAATTTGGCATCTGATTGCAAGAAGAATGGTTTTGAAAATTAGGTTTTGATGGTGGCTGGTTGGTTGGTTGGTTGATTGGAATATGCTGGGTTGGGTTTTTACGAGTAGTTATAAAAGAACATGACAAAACCACCCTGTCGGCTGGAAGCGTTAGAATCCTTACGACTGCACCGACTGCAGAGGGGGTAAGACTGTTGGCCGTGGGTGGCGCCCGTGATGCTTAAGGATAGAACCAGGTGGTTGAGTAGTCCATGACTTGCAATATTCCACTTTGGCACTCTCTTGGCGAGAAACGGGGCGATCGGAGAAAGAACC
Source organism: Doryteuthis pealeii (assembly GCA_023376005.1). Classification (NCBI taxonomy): domain Eukaryota; kingdom Metazoa; phylum Mollusca; class Cephalopoda; order Myopsida; family Loliginidae; genus Doryteuthis; species Doryteuthis pealeii. Next base: position 88,571,960 of record CM042162.1, read on the forward strand.
CGTCGATCAATCGGCTGGTCACGTCAAGCCCTAGCACCTATATAATTGCCCCAACCCTATTGCCCCTTATGGCAAGCCCCAAATCTTTTCATCATATGGGTTATAGAAGGCGGTGGCTGTTAGGGTCTACATGTCCGGGAATGACGTTAAAACTCTTCCAGTTTTTGGGAGGTAAGTTGGGGAATGTAGACACCCCTTTCTTATCACCTTTGCTTCCCTTCCCGGGTTCCACTCTGACCCGGAAAGATAGTGGTAGTATCCTGATTTAGTGGTCACTACCTTTATGAGGTTAAATAGAAAAATTGTTATTTATTATTAAAAAAATTGACGTATCCATTAGGAAGATGACTTTATTTACACAACTTTTAATCGGCATTAAATGGATACCCCTTGCTTGAAGTTGATATCTGCAGTATAAATCAAACAAACCAGAACCAACATTAAAACATACTTGAAACTTGTGAGAATAAAATAATTTTTATCATGCACGCAATTCATATAATCTTCTGTGTGTAAGAGCCTTTTCAAAGCAATTTTGTTGATAATTGCCAAAGTTTTTTTTTAACGAATTTTTTCTTACGCTATTTGATTAATAATATTTTTAATCGAAGAGTGAAGATGTAATTACAAGACAAGAAATCAACTCTTATAAATGAACATTAATTTCTTTCCGATATTTTGTTCCTCCTGTATTCAACACATTTCATTGTGGAGATTTTTCCAATCATTCAAGACATCCTTGTAGTAGTTCTTTATGAATGTGGTGTGAAAACGTGTGACAAATTTATTTTCTATTAATGTTTCCAAATTTAAGTGTTTTCCAAATTCTCACCCATTAGAGTTATTAATTTCATGCCGAAGAGTTTTGAGCGTATTCATTCTTGGTGGGTACTTAAACAAAATTCAAACTCACTTTTTTTTTAAACACATTTAAAATATTCATTATGTTTCTATCTAACCCATAGGATAGATCCTAACAGGTAACTATCACCCCATGAGATTGGAGTGGATCCTGGAATAATTGGGGATAACTTAAGGTATATTCTACATTTCCCCCTAGTAATATACCACGTTTATCTGAACTTCACCATCTATAACTGTCTCATCCGCTTACATCCTCATTTCGGAATGGAGAGATGGTTCGTGTCCACGTTATGTTGATTTTTTATGTCATCATTTACAATGGAGTCGATTGATGTGTTTGACTAGTAGAAATTGGGTTATGTTTTCTATTAAAGAAATCACATAAACGGAAGAGGAGAACAACCACTCTTTGACTGATAATATATTATTTATTCTATCTTTCATTAAACTAACCCTAAACCCTAGCCGCTAACCCCTTAAAACCCGTAAACCCTAACCGTCTATATTTTCCTAGTAGAGATCAATAAATAAATAATAATATTTTCAGTTAAGAGTTATTCTCCCTTTTTGGATTTATGTTAGACTCTATAGGAAATAATCTCCTAGGAAATTTGTTTCTTCGAATTTTATTAAGAATGAAGGCTTGATAATTAGTATTATTTAGATTATTCGGACTACTATCATCATCTTCAATGTTATTCTGCTACCAAACATTTCGGCCATTTGGACCCACAGCCTTTGTGCAATTAATATGAGTTAGCGTAAGACGGTTCTAAGTGGCGTTATATCTCTAGACTACAGGTTCCAATCCACGCAGGTCTAGCAGCTACTACAGAATCTCTCCTCAGG
>CM042162.1:88573772-88588772 GCA_023376005.1 Doryteuthis pealeii
ATCCTTTGTATTCAATGAAAAAATCTATATTCCTTTTCCCACTTCCATACTTGTTCGATGATTCTGGTTGAATTCGTTTCGTTCGTTCGTTCCACCCTTCCCTCGTACTCACTTCTCCTTCCATTCTTCTTCTTTCTTTTTTTCTTTTCTTTCTCTTCCTTTCCTACCCTGTTTTTTCGTCTTAACCTTATAGAAAAGATCCATTTATTTTTGCTGTTTTTCTTTCTTTCCTTCTTTGTCCAATTTCATTCCTTTCTCATTCCTTGTTGTCTCATTCCTCCTTTTGTATTTTTCCTTTCCAACGTTTTCATCTTCCCCTTTTCATTTTTCTTGACTACATTTCACTTCTTCTTTCTTTCTTCATTTCATTCTTTTCATCTTCTTTGCATGTATTCTTTCCTTTTTATCAGTTCTTTTTTCTTATCCATCCTTTCATATTCCTACTTGCCTTTCTATTCATTATTTTTTCCTTCCTAATTTTTCTTTCATCATTGATGTCTACTTCCTTCTTTAGTTCCCATTTTCATTTCTTTATTAATTCTAGTCGTTCTTCTTCTTGCTTCATTCTTCTTCTTTTCCATTTTTCTTCTTCTTTCCATTCTTCATCTTTCGCATTCTTCTTCTTCTTTCTTTCTTCTTCTTTTTGTTCCCATTCTTCTTTGCTTCCATTATTCTTCTTCTTCTCTTTCTTCTTCTCTCCTTCTCTTCTTCTTCTTCTTCTTCTTCTCCATTCTTCTTCTTCTTCTTCTTCTTCTTCTTCTTCTTCTTCTTCTTCCATTCTTTCTCTCTTCTTCTTCTTCTTCTTCTCTCTTCTCCATTCTTCTTCTTCTTCTTCTTCTCTTTTCATTCTTTCTTCTTTCTCCATTCTTCATCTTTTTCATCTTCTTCTTCTTCTTCTTCTCTTCCTTCTTCTTGTTACCCATTCTTCTTTGCTTCCATTCTTCTTCTCTTCTTCTTTTTCTTCTTCGCTTACCATTCTTCTTCTTCTTCTTCTTCTTCTTCTTCTTCTTTCTTTCTTCCATTCTTCTTCTTCCTTCTTCTTCTTCTTCTTCTTCTTTTCCATTCTTCTTCTTCTTTTCCATTCTCTTTTTTTTATCAATCTTTTCCATTCTCCTTCTTCTTCTATCTTTCTTTCTTTGTTCCAATTCTTCTTGCTTCCATTTTCTTCTTTCTTCTTCTTTTTCTCGTTCTTCTCCATTCTTCTTCTTTCTTTCTTCTCATTCTTCTCTTCTTCTTCTTCTTCTTCCTCCATTCTTCTTCTTCTTCTTCTTTCTTTTCCATTTTTTTCTTCTTTCCATTCTTCATCTTTCCCATTCTTCTTCTCTCTTCTTCTTCTTCTTCGTTCCCATTCTCTTTGCTTCCATTCTTCTTCTTCTCTTCTATCTTCTTCTTCTTCGTTCTCCATTTTCTTGCTTCCATTCTCTTTCTTCTTCTTCTTCTTCTTCTTCTCTTCTTCTCTTCTCCATTCTTCTTCTTTCTTCTTCTTCTTCTCTTTCCTTCTTCTTCTCCTTTCCATTCTTCTTCTTCTTCTTCCTTCTTCTTCCTTTCTGTCAGTTCTTATTTCTTTCCTATCCTTCCACATTTTAAATCTCCTGGAAATAACTGACACAATTTATTACTACCTTCATCCTTATTATCACGGACCATCATTTTCTGCTCATCGCCAAAAAAGCGGCAAAATATTTAATCGAATTTCCGCCATGTTCGAACTTTGCTCAGGTTGGTCAATCACGTTCACAGTTTCGCCTTCTTTGTTTTGTAGCGATGTGTTTTACAGTTAAAGAAAAAGAAAAAAGGAAGAGAACACTGCAGTGATGTCAATCTTTTCGCTAGCCAAATTTGCTTCTAGCGATCTATTATATATTTTTGCAATCAGTGAGGAAGTTTCGCACCAGGCATTCTAAATCTAACCTCACCAAAATTACAAATGAAAAATAATTAAAGACAATGCGACTTATTAAAAAAAAATGGTTTACATTTCTATATCGGGTTTTGCACAGTCGGTAGAGAGTCGGCTAGAACCACAAAGGTTCCTAGTTTCCGATACCGGCCCTCGAGCCAGCGTCTGGAGTAGCACAGGGATCTGTGCGGTAAAAAAGGGTGCTGATGGGTAGGTGTGCGCCAGAAGAATCCACCTTGATCAAGCGCTAGTGGAAAGGGGATAGCACACCCTCGCTGATGGGCTTTTATCAGACATTAGGCCGACGACGATTATATATACACAAGTTAATTTTAACAATTTTTAAAGATAGGAAGGGAGTCTATCCCCTTCCTCCAGCGTTTTTAATCTTAGTTTTTGGAATTTTCAATTTCAAAATTTGTATACGTTCTACATTTATTGTATTTTGCAAGCTTTCATATTGAGTCAGTAAAAAGAAATGGTTATTTCCTATGAGTTAGCATAAACAAAGAGGGGAACCACCTTGGACTGCATACATTTTTAAAAATGTCATAGAATTATTTTTTTTTCGTAAAATTTTATGATTCTGCGTTATTCGGATATGTCCTCCATCTCATTGTTATCTGTACACGTTTCTGCCGATGTGCCCTCCGGCTTTCTTCAGTATTTTTGTGTGACTGGGGAACGTTCTCGGATCTCAATAACCTTCTTTTCGGACTCAAGCGAACCTTTTTGTTGTAACGGAGCCATTCACGGAACTTTGAACCTAACCCTTTAGTTCAATCCACGGGGGTATCCTGTTGCCGAATTACAGAAAGGTTCCCAAGTCCGAAAAAGTTTCCGAGTCAGACAAGAAAACACCCGAAGAAGGCCGGAGTGCACATCGGCCGAAACGTGTGCAAATACCAATGAAGATGAGACAATTAGTTCCCGAATAACGCAGATAATACTAATCATCAAGCCTCATTCTCAAACATTCAGAAGAAATATAAAAAAAAGCTCCTTTTTATAAAAATGATTTGACTATATATAAACTAGTGTCTATATCTATAAGTAAGTATGGCTCTCCAGTTGTGGATAGAGCTTGTATATCTATAAGCGTAGGGCATTTAGTCAATTGGCATTGTTTTACGGGCAGTAACTATACGATTCCCAACAAATCACGCAATAGGTTGAAGAAGCTATCAGAAACAAGCACAGTGATCATATGCACGCATCCAACTTAATCAGTTAAATAATCAATTATTTTTCCCGCCCTGTCGGCTGGGGCGTTTAGAATGCACCGAACTGCACCTCTCAGAAGGTTAGACTCCCCCAATGGGCCACCTGTTGGCCGAGGGTGGTCGACGTGATGCTTAAGGATTAGAGCCCAGGTGGATGAGCAGCTTCATGACTTGCATACTCCACTTAGGCCCTATCTTTGGGCTAGACGGGCAGGTCGGAGAGTGGCCCCCCCGATCGATCGGCTGGTCACGTTCAAGCCCTAGCAACCCTATATGATGTTCCAACCTTTATTGCCCTCATGGCAAGCCCCAACCCCGTTTTGATATATGAATCAGGGTGCTTAGAAGGCGGTGGCTGGGGTCTACATCGTCCTGGGAATGACGTGTAAACTCTATTTCTGATGGTGAGATTCCAGTTTTTGGAGGTTTGGGGAATGTGGAGCACCCCTTCATCACCATTGCTCCCTGGTCCACTCTGACCTGGAGTGGTAGTACGCTGTTAGGGTCCCAATCTATGGGTTAAATAGCAAAAATGCTATTTACTTAAAAGATATTGTATTATCCATTTAAGAATGATTTATTTTCAAAACTTTATCGGCATTAAATGACCCCTGAGTTGATATGCCGTAAAAACAAACAAAAACAAACAATCAATTTTCAGAGCAATATTTCCACTCCCACTAAGTATTAAGGTATTTGCCTCTCATCCCACTTATGGGGCGTGACATAAGGACATTTTTATATGGGCCACCCACAAGCAAGCTCATGGGTGACACAAAAAAAATGCCGTCGGCATTCCCCCTCGAGGGGGCGCCTCAGGCGCTGGGCAATAAACTCAGCCCTGCCCCTTTAAATCGAGGGGGTAGGTGTTAGCAGGGAGGATAACCTCCTGGTTTCGACACTGTTAATTTCATTAATAGACACAGGGAGAACATTTTAGAAACCATCAAATAACTATTTTGAATTTATATCATCTATACAAGTGTTCATATCCTGGACGAGGTTGTTTGCATTTCATATAACGCTAACACTCTTGAGAAAGGTCTGCATTCAACCATTCCTCTTCCAGCTATTGGTAAGTACTAAGACGAACAGGACGCTTTACCATCGGTTAGACAACCAGACTAGAAGAAGGAAAACATGTTAAGCTTCGTTTAAGAAATTGATCATGTACCACATTGTACTCGTGTGGACCCGATTGGTATATATATATATATATATATATATATGTATATATATATATATAAATGAAAACTTTTAAGTGATCACATATAAATTCATTTCAGCCTCCTGGCTTCTTTCAGTGACGCGTATTATACGTAAGTAAAGTAAGTAAAGTCGTCGGGGTGGCCTAAAGTCGGTATCAGCCAATCAGCGAGGGAGTCTATCCCCCTTTACTAGCGCTAGACCAAGGAGATTGTTTTTGCCACCTGAGGTGGAGCGCCACACCTACCATCAGCTCACCGCACAGATCCCCGTGCTACTCATACGCCTGAGTTGACGAGGCGCGGCATTGAACTAGGAACCTTGTGGTGGGGTTCCTAGCCAACGCTCTACCGACTGTGTAACTATCAGTGGTGTAAACTTAAAAGTCAAAAAAAAAGTTGCAAGGCCCTGCTTTTCGTAGCCCTACTTGTTGGTGGGACCCTAGATTTGAAGCTAACCGGCCTCATGGACAACACAGCACTGACTTCTACCTGGAAGGTATGTTGTATTGTGTTGAGTGTTTAGACGTAGATTTACGCACAGATACAGTTGAGCACCTCACAACATAAAGAGACACGTGTGACGACGACAATGGTATGTGCTGTCTCTTGTTGAGAGTAAGGCTTAAAGAAGACAGCTACGACACCACACCCACCCCTACCAAACTTTGACCTGATGACACGGCTGTCTGCATCTGGCTTTGATCACCATTTCTGTTCTGTCATTAAATGTCATTTTAAACAATACCAAAACATCTGATCTGACTTCTATAAAACTGATAATTCTGTTTGTAGCGGACGATGACTTCCTTATGCTTGCATTAATATTGCTTTTTCTGTGGAAGAGAATATTACTACCTAGGTTCGTGAATTGTTCTATTGGCTTTAGAGACTTACCGTTAAGCATGGAAATGTCACCTTTCTTTTTAAAGCACATGAACTCTATTTTATCGGAGTTCACATATATATATATATATATATACCAACCCCTCCGCACGAGCAGGATGCGACACACGGTCGATTTCTTAAGCGGAATTTAACAGGTTTGAATTGAGAGTTTTCCTTCTCCTAGACCAATTGCCTAACCAAGGTTAAAGAGCCCAGTCTGCCTTAATATTTGCTCATAATTAGAGAGAGAGAGAGAGAGAGAGAGAGAGAGAGAAGAGAAAGAGAGAGAGGGATTCATACCTTTCCCAAGGGTATTAGCACTAATGAAATGCATTTACCACGTCCAGGATTTGAACTCGGGGGCTTTACCCATTACACCACGCTCTCCTCATCGGAGTTCACATATAGACCGACTCCGCGCTGCTTTCCCTAGACTATGTAGTAGGAATTCTGAAATAGGACAGAAAACAGAAGATCTCAGATAAACTGGTTCATTCGGCTGGTTGGTTCTGTTATATAGACATTGCGCTTCTTGTGTGATAGTGAGGGAGACTTTTAGAGAGAGAGAGAGGAAGAGAGAGAGAGAGAGAGAGAGAGAGAGAGAAGAGATGAGAGAGATGAATATGGACATTTTTCCATATTTAAATAAGCTATAAGAAATAACATACACTATCCAGGAAGAATTTGTTACATAGTATTATTGAGTAAAAGAAAAAAGACCCAAAGTTTCCAAAAGATAAATTTATTGTAGTATTGGTAAAGTTGATGTTAAAACGTTTTATTTATATGTGTAACAATTTTAATTTATAAACCTAAACATAACAACATGGATTAGTTAGTTTTCTCTTTTCTTTCTTTTAATTTACATACTATATATTTTTAGGTAAATAGCTTACATTTCAAATACTCTTCGAATACGAATCATGTCACCTTAAAAAAAAAAAAAAAAAAACGCTGCTAATGGAAAAAAAAGATCACTTTCTCTAATACTTTCTCGTTTTGTTTTCATTTGGAAGGAATTCCAACAAAGTTTAGACAACCCTATACTCATCCTAATATTCTGATGAAGGTTTCAAAATAACCCGAAACGTTTTAATGTTGGCGTCACAATCTACCAATAAATTCATCTTATGGGATTTTTGTAAAGTTTTTAAACGCCATCCTTGTCCAGTTGAAAAGGGCTTAAAAAAAGTCCTATGTTATGGAATCCTTTGGTGAGCCTATAAGTCCTATCCTGCGTATTGGTAAAGGTCCAGTGATTCAATCCTATGTCCGTCGTCCACGAAGGTCAAAAGTAATTATGTCCAGTAGGGTTGGTTTAAGTATTGTATCAACCTCAGAGTACCACCAATGATTGGCCAAGAGATAGGTCACATGATTATGGCCTAGTCTATAAGTAGGAGCGGGGATCCATCACACACCTTATATGCTGAAAATTCTCAACAATTTTGTTGTTTTTTCTTATTTCTACATACTAGTATTTACCTCGTACCCTACGTGTGACTTACGTGTGACTTACTTGCATTTATTCTTTCTTTCGACCATTGTAATCGTCTAGTGCTTCCTCATTGAAGAATAATTAAAGTCCAATTACCGTCGAATTGGGAAGACAAGGCAGCAAACGGCTGTAACTCAATACAATCCCGAAAGCCACAAAGTCCACTGCAAAATGACAGAGTATATATAAGACTCCACAATGTCATTCAAATCAAGCAGTCAAGCAGCCAATCAGAACTCAAGGAATGGAATCACCTAAATCACCCAGATTCATGGATGGATCATTCTTGAGTCCTATTTATACCAACTGTCATGGACACTGCTGGAGGGGTACTTAGCTGCTGTTATTCAAACCAACAAGCTAACTCACATCAATACTCATTACGTCCTTCTGTCTTCTCTGGCCGTTGTTCTGTCGTCTAGATTCTAGCTGGGCTTCTACTAACTTCGTAGTTCTTGTCTAACTAAGTGCTTGTTACTAACTAAGGGCTTCTTTTAAGGGCAGGCATAATTAAATAACAAGACTTTTTATTACGTTGACAAAGATTTATTTTAGCCCATTTCACCGCGCGGGAGACACAACCTAAGTAGAACACGTCTGTCCTGCCTGAGGTCTGGTTGTAAACTGATTACTTAACTAAGTCTCACGTGACTCGCGAGATTCTCTCGCCTTAACCCATAGATAGAACCCTAATATGTATTACCACTCGAGTGAACCTGGGAGTAATAGCGATGAGGGGGTACTCCATACTCGTGCTCCAGAATTGGAACTTTACCACTAGATACACTTTACCGTCATACCCAAGACTCTAAGAACATAAGCTACTGCCTTCGAGCACATATATGACAAAATGGGTTCGGAGGTTTACCATAAGAGCAAAGGGGTTAGAATAACTATATAGGTGCTAGGGCTTGATGTGAACAACCGATTGATCGGAGAGAGTCTCTCTGACCCTGAGTGGTAATACGTGTTAGGGTTCCACTTATAGTGTAATAGAAGAATAAGTCTTAGTAAATTGTGTTTAAAAAATTGAATTCAAATAAAAAAAAACATGTTCGACATAAAATAATCCGATATGGGTTGACATGCCGTAAAATCCAACCAGCCAACTAGCCTACCGACATCACATTTATCTTTATATTTGCAAAATGGCAAATATCTAATGTTTACTAAATTAAAATGATAAAAATACATTCTGGAAATGAAAATTAATTACTATCAGGTCATACAGGTAAATTAGAAACAGGTAATATTGCAATCAATATAACAAGATATTAATTTACCAATATTTTCTAGTCTTCTCTCATTTGGTTGGTGGGTTGGTTGGTTGGTTGGTTTTTGCTGCATGTTAACCCTTGTTGGGTTATTTTAGGACAAAGATGTTTTATTCTATTCATTCTTGATTGATATTCAAAATTCTTTTTTAAACTCAATTTTTAACCCATTTTTAAAACTCATTTTTTTTCTATTTAACCCAATGGTTCTCAACTTTTTTGTACCTATGGGCCTATTTTAATTGTATTTTAATCTGATAGACCCTCCAATAACCATTCAATGTTTAAAAAAAATTGTATTTTTATAGTTAAATACATTTTACTTGCCTGGGTCCCCAAAAATGTTATATGGTCCTTGGGGGTCCACATGGACCCCGGTTGAGAACCACTGATTTAACCCATAGATGACTTCTTACCATGTGCTATCATTCTAATTCAGAGTTGACCTGGGAGTAATGGTGAAGGGATACTCCTCACTCCCCAGAACTCCAAAATTGGAACTTCACCACTAGATGCAGTTTAACCTCATACCCAGTGCACTAAGAACAACGTCCACAGTATTCTAGCAGAATTATGATGAAAAAAGGTTGAACAATGTGTCCGGGACAATCATATAGATGCTAGGGTTTTACGCGGCAAGCCGATTGGTTGGTAGAGACTTCTCAGACAGCTTATATAGACTAAGCAAGCGAGTGGTGTAATGGGAATGGACTCGTCGCCCCGAGTTCAAATCCTGGACATGGTAATTGCATTTTTCACTTAGCGCTAATACCCTTGGGAAAGTTATGAATCCTGCTCTCCCTCGAGATATGGGTAAAATAGTAGGGCATGCTGGGCTCTTTAACTTACTTAGGCAAACGGTCTAGGAGAAGGAAACTCTGAATTCAAACCTGTTAAACTCCGCTTAAGAAATTAACCTTGTGTCACATCCTGCTCCTCGGAGGGGGGGGGGTGAATATAAATATATATATATATAATATATATTATTATATATATATATATATCATTGATCTCTCATTTAATTCCTTTCTACCAGTGTATAAAACCAGTAAAATATATTTTCCAACAAACTGTTTGTATATATATATATATATATACAAAAAGACAAATCGTGGACGTGGGAATTGCATTTCACTTAGCGCTAATACCCTTGGGAAAGGTATGTATTCTACTCTTCCACCAGCTATGGGTAAATAGTTGGGCAGACTTAGTTATTTAATCTTCGTTAGGCAACCAGTCTAGAAGGAAAACTCTGAATTCAAACCTGTTAAACACCACTTAGAGTGGTCACTTCTAGAATAGGCTCAGTCCTGATTAGGGATTTATTTCAATAATTTTTATTTTATTTTACTCCCTTCGTTCCTTGATTAGTTTATTATTTATTTATGCATTTATTATTTAGCTTTTTTATTTTCAATTTTCCTGTTCATTTAAAGTCTTCCTTCCTTCATTCCTCCCTTCCTTTCTTCCTTTCTTATTCATCTATTTTATTTTTCCCTTGGGTAACTTTTAATTTTCCATTCAAAGTATTCCTACCCCCTCTCCCCACCCTCCCTATCTTCTTTCATTTCTTCATTTCTCCTTTCCCTTCCCTCCTCCCTTCCTTTCTTATTTATTTATGTATTTATATCTTTCTTTTTAGTTTCACTTTTTTTCCTTTTCCTTCTCTATTCAATGTCTTCCTTCCACCGTTCTTTCATTCCTCCCTTATTTCCTTTCTTCCTTCCTTACTTCCTTATTTCATTCCTCTCTTCTTTTCTTTCCTTTCTTCCCCGCTTTTTTTCATTCTTCCCTTCTTTCATTCCTCCGTTCTTTCTTTCCTTCCTTCATCTTTCATTCATTCCTTGCATTTTCCTTCCTTCCCGCTTCTTTCATTTCCTCCCTTTCTTTTTTCCTTCCTCCTTCATCTCCGCTTGTTTCATTCCTCCCTTCTTTCCTCATCCCTTCTTCCTTCACCGCATTTTTCATTCCTCTTTCTTCATTCATTCCTCCTTCTTCATCCGTCCTTCTTTCCTTCCTCCTTCCTTCCTTCTTCATTCATTCCTTCATTCCCTCCTTCCATTATTCCTTCCTTTCTTTCTTCATCCCTTCCTTTCTTGCTACCTTCTTCCTCCATCTTTCCTTCCTTCTACGCTTCTTCATTGTTCCCTTCTTTCATTTTCCTTCCTTCCTTCATTCCATCCCCACTTCTTTCATTTTTCCTTCTTTCATTCCTTTCATTCCTTCCCCGCTTCTTCATTCCTCTCTTCGTTCCTTCCTTCTTCCCCCCCTCATTCATTCCTCCCATCTTTCCTTCATTCCCTGCTTTTTCCCCCTTCTTTCCTTCCTTTCTTTCTTCATCCCTTCCTTTCTTGCTAACTTCCTTCCTCCCTTCTTCCTTTCCTTCCTGTCTACTTTCCTTCCTTCCCTTCTTATTTATTCATGTAATTATCATTTCTATCTTTATATTCATTTATTTTTTCTTTCTTTTTGTTTTCAATTTTTTCACACTTCCTTCTCTATTCCAAGTCTTCCTTCCTCTCTTCTTTCCTCCCACCCCTCCTTCCTTTCACCCCACCCCCACTTCATTTCACCCTCCATTTAATGCTCTGCATGATGTTTTGAAAGCTTCCGGTCCTTTTGTCACTGAGTTTATCTTAATTACTTTGTGACACATTCAACACGGGATTATCAGTGGCGGCGACCGACTCTGTTATTATGACGTCATCATGCAAATGACGCCACCTCCTCTACTACCGTTTCACTCCAACAATCTCCTGCTTATCAACATTTTCACAACTATTCATAAATCATATCCTTTGTTGAGTTCGAAGCAACCATAGAAAATCAAGAAATACATATTGCTTTTCGAGGAGGAAACGCTACAGAGAGTTCCGGATTAGATAGAGAGAAATAAACCCGAATGAGATTATATATCTACACTACACAGTTAAATAGAATTGGACATGTATGAATAGAATAGTAGCCGTATGAGATAGATAGATAAATAGATAGAGAGGGTGACGGTAGATAGTTACGTATGAACAGACTAAGATAGTTTCATAGAGAAATGGTATACAGAGTTATAGGTCGACACGTACATACCATGGAATTCATTGAGACTCCTATATATATATATATATATTATATATATATATATATATATAGTAAATGGAGAAAAACTCTAAACTTGCTTCATTACAATAATTTATTTCAACCGTATTAATACGGCCTTGTGATTACTTGAAGATGCCGTATTAATACGGTTGAAATAAATTATTGTAATGAAGCAAGTTTAGAGTTTTTCTTCATTTACTAAATTTCTTGCTCTGTCCTTTTACTCACTGGTATTAGGCACATTGAGCTCTCCTTATGGTCTACCTGCATCAGCTTGGTTAAACCACACATGGGAAGACCCAAACTACGGAAAAAAACTATATATATATATATATATATTATATATATATATATATATATTATATATAATATATCAATTGTATACCATCAGTCAAATTAAGTTCGTGTTTATGAAATATATCCTCTCTTTCATTTTATGAATCCTGAATGTTCAACTGTTTTGAGTCTTGTCTGCTATTAGCTTATTAACTGCTAAATAATCATTTTTTAAAGTGCCCAGTGCATATTTTTGCCAGGGATAAAAGTAGAAATAATATTTATGAATAAAATACAAATGAGAATATGCATAGATGAAATAATTTAAAGATGAGTGTATGTGTGCTCTAAAGAAAATTAGTTAAAAATTCATTTTGAGGGTAAATTCAATTTCGTTCTGATTAAGCTATACCACTAGCGAAACATACTATTCTATTTTTTCTGACACACACACACACACGTACACCCCCCATATATAATATATATATATATATATATATATATATATATATACATATATACAGACATATGCGACAAAATATATATATATGTGTATGTGTGTGTGTGTGTGTGTTGGCCACGGTACCAAATGTGACACACACCCACATTATCATCGCTAATTGGTGTTTGTAAGAGTGAGGGTTTTTCGATAAGAAAATTCTTCAGGGATAAAGAGAGATATTAAAGAGAGAGAGAGAGAGAGAGAGAGAGATTAGACTTACTTGGTGAGGAGATCTTATTTCTTTCTTGCTGAGACTCCTACCATCTCCTCCTGCTGCAATCTTGTTGTCTAGTTTGGTTGACTTCTATCTAACTTTTTCTTAACTAAGGGTTGTTCTTCTGACCAAAGGCTGATTTGGCCATTGCAATTGAATTAACAAGGTATTTTTTGTTTAAAGCTTTTATTTTATCTAGCCCATGAAAACTGCGTGGGGAGACCAGCCTCAACCCGCCTTAACTCTTTATGGCCAGGCTGAATTTTTTTCTCACACTGTTCCTTTTACTCCTTCACCACGTCATTCCTCGTCCAATCAAAACTATACCACGCGTCTTTGCTGACATGATCACTCACATTTTTCCGTTACTGATCACAGAATAACTCAAACTTTTCCTTAACTAATCCCTCAAACCACCATTATGGTTACACGTCATAACACACATATTGTGTCACACACACACACACACACACACACACACACACACACACACATATATATTAATAATATATATATATATATATATATATATATGAAAGGTAAAATGGATATGAAATCCGACAATATGTGTAGAAAGTTTTTGTAGAAAAAACAACAAGATATTTAAAGTTTTGCTGACAGAAATCTGTTTCGACCATATGAGGTCTTTATCAAAGCAACATTGTAAACGGAAAAACGAAATAAATATATCATTAATCACGAGGCACAAAACGCTCTCGATCAGTACGGAATTTTTTAATAAAATAAAAAATGCGTATTTCTTATATATATATATATATATATATATATATATATATATATATATATATTGTGTCGCATCGTGCTCGTGCGTACGGTTTAGGTAAATATATAGAGGGTGAGAGACACATCCAGACTGACAACCAGACAGAGAGGACAGAAGAAAGAAAGAAAATAGATATTGATAAAAAGAGAGATAAAAACAGATGTAAGTAAATTTAATTCATTTCGACTTTTGCTTCTTTTTTTCATATGACATTGTCATGCGTAAAGATAACGGCCTATGCATTTTCAATCTGATATCTACTTATATATATATTCATATAAATAGCAATTTTATCTCAGAAAAAAATATCTTTGATACGCCTAAATCCGAGCTACCTTGCTTATGATCCAATTTCTTTTATTAAATCACTGCAAACATTTTTTAAAAGGCATTTATAAATAAGATAATTTATTTAAAATAATATACTTCAATTTCTTGCAATTTTATTTGAGTGAATCTTTTTAGATTTCCACAAAGTTCCGTTGGATACAATGGTAAAAAGATAATTTGCATCTGATTTCAAGAAGAATGGTTTTGAAAATTAGTTTGATGGTTGGCTGGTTGGTTGGTTGGTTGGTTGAATTGCTGGTTGGGTTTTACGAGTAGTTATAAAAGACATGACAAAAAACCACCCTGTCGGCTGGAGCGTTAGAATGTACCGACTGCACCGACTGCAGAGGGGTAAGACTGTTGGCCGTGGGTGGCGACCCGTGATGTTTAAGGATAGAACCCAGGTGGTTGAGTAGTCCATGACTTGCAATACTCCACTTTGGCACTCTCTTGGGCGAGACGGGCGATCGGAGAGGACCCCGTCGATCAATCGGCTGGTCACGTCAAGCCCTAGCACCTATATAATTGCCCCAACCCTATTGCCCTTATGGCAAGCCCCAAACCTTTTCATCATATGGGTTATAGAAGGCGGTGGCTGAGGGTCTACATGTCCTGGGAATGACGTTAAACTCTTCCAGTTTTGGAGGTTTGGGGAATGTGGAGCACCCCTTCATCACCATTGCTCCCTGGTCCACTCTGATCCGGAGTAGTAGTACCTATTAGGGTCCCACCTATGGGTTAAATAGAAAAATGTGTTTATAAAAAAATTGAGTATCCATTAGGAATGACTTTATTTCACAACTTTATCGGCATTAAATGACCCACTGAAGTTGATATGCAGTAAAACAAACAAACCAGACCAAACATTAAAAAATACATGAAACTTGTGAGAATAATAATAATTTTTATCATGCCATCATATTAGACTTCTCTATGTAAGAGCCTTTTCAAGCAATTTGTGTTGATAATTGCAAAGTTTTTTAACGTTTTTTTTACGTATGTTAAAATAATTATCGAAAGTGAAGCTGTAATTACCAAGACAGAAATCAACTATAAATGAAACATTAATTTTCTCGACATTTGTCCTCCTGTATTCAACACATTTATTGTGGAGATTTTTCCATCATTCAAGCACGTATGTAACACTTCTTTTTGATGTGGTGTGAAGCTGTGATGTTATTTTTCTATTAATGTCTTCAAGGTTCCAAAATCTCCCCATAGAGATTAATTTCATGACGAAGAAGTTTTTCTTTATTTATTCTTGGTGGTATTAAAAAAAATTCAAACTCACTTTTTTAAACACATTTTTAAAAATTCATTTGTTCTATGTAACCCATAGATAGGATCCTAACAGGTACTACACCCCGAGATTGAGTGGATTTGGAATTAATGGGGATAAAAGGGTACTCTACATTCCCCCAGATATACACGTTTTGAACCTCACCATCAGATAACTGTTACGTTACACACTTATTTCGGAATGGAAGGATGACGTGTCAACGTTTGTTATTCTTATGGCACTCATTTACGAAAGGAGTGATGATGTGTTGATAGTAGAAATTGGGTTATTTCCTATAAGTCTAACATAAACAAAGGGGAACCACTCTTGACTGATAAATTATTTATTTATTTTCCCATTAAACTAACCCTAAACCCTAACCCTAACCCTAAACCGTCTTCTTCTTTCCTAGTAGATCAATAAATAAATAAATAATTTGTCAGTCAAGAGTGGTTCCCCTCTGTTTTATGTTAGACTTATAGGAAATAACCAGAAATTGTTTTTCGGAATTTTTTAGATGAGGCTTGATAA
>CM042162.1:88593772-88596272 GCA_023376005.1 Doryteuthis pealeii
TACTTTTGTGCGTCGATGTTCAAATGCACACATTAAATACAATGTTTGCCTTCCTTTTCGGAAAAGCACAGAAAGCAAAGATCTTTAAAACATAAAAGGACAACGGAATCATTGAAAAAACGGCAATTATTTTCCCTCGATGAGTAATTCCTCAGAGGAATCAGGAGCGAAGGGAATTCTGTAACCCATTTAATGAATGGTTACGTGAACCATTAGCAAAAGAATTATGCCGAATGTGCGAAAGGAAAACGGAAATTGAAAACAGAAATAGAGAAAGAAAAGAAAAAAAAAAGGCCAAAATGTAAAGCGAGAGAAATCCGACAATGCGCATGCGTATATATTTCCCGGGTAAAATTGCTTGGGCGGCCATTAAATGGGTCCCAAGGCGCATGTGCATATTAAAACTGCTCCACATAATAAGTTCTGCCTTCTGCTTCATTATTCTAAAATGAGTATTATTTACCGTATGCACGAGGATATTCCCAAAAGTAAGGTCTCCAATGCGCTGTGGACGCAGGGAAACTGTTCGTGCGGCTATTGGAAACACTATTTGTACAAGGGTATTTCCAAAAGTAAGTTCTCCAAAGTGCTGTGGACACTGGGAAACTGTTCGTGTGGCTATTGGCCACAATGTCCGTACGAAGGTAATACCAAAAGTAAAGTCTCCAGAGATCTAGGGACGCAGGAAAACTGTTCGTGCGGCTATTCGAAACACTATTTGTACGAGGGTAATCCCAAAAGTAAGGTCTCCAAATTACTGGTGACACAGGAAAACTGTTCGTGCGGCTATTGGAAACACTATTTGTACGAGGACATTCCAAAATAAGGTCTCCAAAGTGATGGGTTCGCAGGGAAACTGTTCGTGCGGTTATTGGCCATAATGTCTGTATGAAGGTAATCCTAAAAGTAAAATCTTCAAGGATCAACGGACGCGGGAAATGTTCTTGTGGCTATTGGAAATAATATTTGTACGAAGGTATTCCCAAAAGTAAGGTCTCTAAAGGGCTGTGGTTGCAGGGAAACTGTTCGTGCAGCTATTGGCCACAATGTCTGTATGAAGGTAATCCCAAAAGTAAAGTCTCCAAAGCTCTAGGGAGGGAGGAAAACTGTTCGTGCGGCTATTGGAAATGCTGTTTGTATGAGGATAATCCCAAAAGTAAGTTCTCTAAAGTGCTGGGGTCGCTGGGAGACTGTTCGTGCAGCTATTGGCCACAATGTCTGTATGAATGTAATCCCAAAAGTAAAGACTCCAGAGATCTAGTGACACGGGAGAATTGTTCGGACGGCTATTCGAAACACTATTTGTACGAGGGTAATCCCAAAATAAGGTCTCCAAAGTGCTGGAGTCGTAGGGAAACTGTTCGTGCGGCGATAGGCTGTATGAATGTAATCCAAAAGTAAAGTCTCCAAAGATCTATTTGTACGATGGTAATCCCAAAAGTAAGGTATCCAATGCGTTCGCGACGCAGGGAAACTGTTCGCGTATTATTCAAACGTTAGAAGAAATTAAAACCTCTGTAAGGTGACCCTATTTGGAGGGGGTCTTACTCCTCTTCACAGGTGCAGTCAGTGTATTCTCTAGCTCCTACAGACAAGTTAAAAGTTGAGATAAAAATATATAGGAACTGTTCTTGTTTTTAATTTATGATTTACAGGAAGTTGTGAACACAGCTGAGCAAGTTGTATTATAATGTTTTATATTATAGCTTTTTTTAAAAATCAGAATTAGACTATATTCGCAGATAAAGTCAATGGAGTTAAACTTGTTATCTTTCTTTCTTTCTTTTATATTTCTTTGTCTTTTTAAAATATACAACCTAAAATACATGTTAACCATTTCTCTAATGCATTATTTGTTTCTAGCACTTCGCGCAAATGCACCTGCCAAAGCCAAACCATTGCTGCATACCCTGGGGTAGGTTGTAAGAGATATGTAATGTGACTTTACGTGAACTCAGATAAAACAGGAGTAAACAAGATGAAGATACCCCACAAAATGAAAATAAGAAATTAGTAGAAAGTTCACATACCTAAGTGTTGGATTATCGGCTGATACCGACTTTAGGCCGCCCGACGACTTTACTTTTTATATATATAATATATATATATATATTATATATATATATATATATATATATATATATTATACTGCTGCAAAACAGTCACAGATGCAGACTACGCGGATGACTTCGCACTTTTTGCAGATACACCGGCACAGGCTGAGTCACTGCTACATAGCCTGGAGGAGGCAGCAAAAAATCACCACTTGGGTCATTTCATGTCAAAACACCAGCAAAAAGTTGAAATCTGCACCCACCGACACCGAATTACTGAAATTTGGCACAAATGTTTCCCTTCATGAGTTAGGAAAGTGTGCCAAATTGTTTTGTCTTGAACCTTACCGTTCCGATTTTAGAAGGGGGATATAATTTTCCTATTTTGCCTCAAAATTAAGGCCGTGCAGTATCGCAAAATCTCAGTGTTTAAAAAAAATTAAATA
>CM042162.1:88606069-88668569 GCA_023376005.1 Doryteuthis pealeii
CGGAGGGATGTGGCAAATTACACCCTGAACTAATTGTGGTTTCTGATTTACAGGTGTTTAAACTGAGTCAAGTGTGAAATGGAGACTGTTGAGTGTTGAGCAGTGATCCGGTTTTTGTATTTGAAAGGACGCACACCACGGGAGACTTTTGATGAAATGAAAGTAACTTATGGTGATGATGCCCATCATATGACTTTGTAAAACGCTGGCATTGTGATTCAAACATGGTCGGAACTCTGTGGAAACAGCTCCCAGATCTGGTCGAAAGGAAATTGTTTCCCAGAAGATGCAGACTTGATTCTGAAGTCATGTCGTGGCTGGAGGACCAACCTGGGGTGTTCTACAAAAACAGTCTCCAGAGCTGCATCAAACGATGGGAGAAATGCATAACTCTGGGTGGTTCCTATGTAGAAAAAGACTAATAACTGTGTCAAGTTTCGTTGCTCTACTGCTATGGGAAGGGAGTCATGGGCATTACTTATTGAACGCCCCTCGTAAGTTGTGTTTTTTTTAAATATAATTAATGCATATATTATATCTATATTAATCTTAATAATACATTAATGAGTTGTGTATCTTATGTATTTTTTGTTTGTTTTGTTTTACGGCATATCAACCTCAGTGGGTCATTTAATGCCGATAAAGTTTTGAAATAAATCAATTCTTAATGGATAATACAATTCTTTTATAAATACATTTTTCTATTTAACCCAGAGATGGGACCCTAACAGGTACTACCACTCCGGGTCAGAGTGGACCAGGGAGCAATGGTGATGAAGGGGTGCTCCACATTCCCCAAACCTCCAAAACTGGAACCTCACCATCAGATAGAGTTTAACGTCATTCCCAGGACATGTAGACCCGCAGCCACCGCCTTCTAGCACCCATATGATAAAAAGGAGTTGGGGCTTGCCATAAGGGCAATAGGGTTGGGAAAATCATATAGGTGCTAGGGCTTGACTGTGACCGCCCGTCTAGCCCAAGATAGGGCCAAAGTGAAGTATTGCATGTCATGAACTGCTCATCCACCTGGGCTCTATCCTTAAGCACCACTGGTCGACACCCACGGCCAACAGTGGGCCCATTGGGGGAGTCTTACCCCTCTGCAGAGGTGCATCGGTGCATTTTAACGCCCCAGCCGACAGGGCGGGTATCTTATGTAAGCATTTCCCTAGAAATTAATGTCTTCTACTCAAAAGGTTTTTCTTATCCGGGAATCTAATTATTGCTAAGTTTTCTTGTAAACACAGGAAACATGGACAGTTCTCTTTAATATTTCTCATTTAATAATAGGTGTTATATTTTGATTCTTTAAATGTAACTAGTTAAGTTGTTTCATTTTTTGTTTAATATTTGAAAATGAGTGTTTATGGTTTGTAAACCTGGTTTTAAATTCTGATTTTGTACAACCCACGTAAAATTTAATATGGTCTGGTTTCTGTGTAGACGTTACCGATGCAAGGTAAATTACACCTTTGGCCAAACACTTTCCATTTACCGGCAACATATCCGGGTTTCGGTAATTGCACTTTTTCTGTTTTTTTTTCCCTTATTTCTATCATTTGCATGGTTATTAATTATTTTGTTATTTTCTTTTTTAATTATCCTTTCTATATTATCCATACAGGAGAAACTAATCTTTAAGTTGTTCTTATTAAAGATTTTCTGTAGAGTGTGGTTAACTGGGATATTTTTATTTATTAAATTTAGAAATATCTTTCCTATTTTCCTTTAGGTTGAATTGTCGGTTATACACAAAATCCTTCTATTTCTGTTTTTTTTTTCTATTTAGTTTTTTCATTCTTTTGCTCTCTGATAAATTTAATTTTATTTCTAGTATATCCGCTATTATATAATACTTTATTATAAATATTCAACAACTAATTTTCTTCTATTTGCTTTCTTTCTTTCTATTTCTTTCTAACTTTATTTTTTATTCCACTATCAATTCTTTTTCTCCCCTCTCTTTCTGTTCCACTATAAAACATCTTTCATTCACTTTTTTTTTCTTACTCTTTCATTCAACAACTAGTTTTCTTGTATTTCTTTCTTAATTTTGATTTCACTATGAAACACCTTTTTTCTCTTTTCCTTTCTTTTTTCTTCAACTATCAAATTATAATAAACATTTATTGATAATTTACTGGTTAGAAGAATTCTTCTAACCATCAAAAATACAAGACATTATTTTATGTCAGGTGGTAGTTTATGAGGGATGGTCAAATTTATTGTTATGTCTTTATCAAAGATTTGTCTTGAATTTGATAGGTTATTTGCAGTTGTTTTGTTGCTTAGTGGATTGGAAATCAGTTTAAGGCAAAAGTTTATAGGTTAAAGTTCAAGGTTGTTCTAAGTGAGTTTGGTAGAAAGTTTTAAAACATTTTTTCTATTTAACCCATAGATGGGGCGCTAATAGGTACTACCACGCCGGGTCAGAGTAGGCCTGGAGCAATGGTGATGAAAGGTGCTCCACATTTCCTATATTCCAAGAACTGGAACTTCGCCATCAGTTAGAGTTTAACGTCATACTCAGAACATTAATACCCTCAATCAATGCGTTCTAGCACATATGATGAAAAGGGTTGGGGATTGCCATAAGGGCAATATGGTTGGGACAATCATATAGGTGCTAGGGATTGACGTTATCAGCCGATTGATTGGAGGTGGTGTAGTTAAAATTATGTCAATTGGGAGTAATTATATGCAGTACTGTAAATTCAATATATATTTGAAAAGTTCTCCACTCTTCAACCAGGGCCTTATGTTCCATTTCAAACTAGTTATAAACTGATAGCAAAAGTAGGTATTTACCTCATACCCCACTTGTATGGGTTGGACACAAGATCTCGTTTTTACGTGGGCGAACAAAAATTCCGTTGATACCGTCGGCATTTCCCCTCAAGGAAGGCGCCTCAGGCGCTGGGCAATAAACCCAGCACTGCCCCTTTAAATCAAGGGGACAGGTATTGCCTGGGGGATAACCCCCTGGGATCGACGCTGTTAATTAACTTAACCGGTCCAGCGGCCGAAGCTCACTGGAACCAGACTGGGTCAGGCAAGTATTAGTTAAGCGCATATGGGTCGGAGAGGTTTGACAAAAAGGTTCATTTGAGTTTTTCTGGGTTTCTATTTTCTCAGAAAATATACCATAGTGATTGGTCCAAGATTCGGGAGGCTAAATTTAAAAATAAAAAAATAAAAATGAAAGAAAATAGTTGGGGTAACTTCTGATGTACGAGGGCGAGTCAAAAAGTAATACTATTTTATTTAGGACAGGTATAATTACCAATACATGAATATATATATCATACATCAGAATAAAGCTGGTCTCTGTGGATCACATCCTATTTCTCCAGTCACCATTTCTCTCAATAACAATGTTTCACCTTCGAATAAAAGCATGTATCCCTCCCCGGTAATATTATGTTGACTGTTCTTTGAGCCACTTCTTCACTACGGGTTTCAGTTCCTCTTTACTGGAATAATGTTTGCCTCTCAAACCCATTTTCATGGGTCCGAAGAGATGATAGGCTGAAGATGCGGTAACGTTGTCTACCCGAATGAGGCGATTTTCTCCCTTGTCCTGATACTGGTGTGATCTAGCACTGTCATCCAGAAGGAGAAATTGTCGATCTGGGAACTTACTTGTCAGATTAAACCAGAGTCTCGTTAGGATCTCAATGTAGCTCTTAGTTTTATAGAAAAAAAATTCACATGAAATAAAGTAGATGTCATTAATTTTCGACTAACCCTATACTAATTCATCTATATTAAGGAAAGAAAGAAAGCAAAGAAAGAGAAAGGAAAAAAAAAAAAAAAAACAAACGCGAAAACGAAATGGTTTAAATTCAGACTGGTTATACAGTAAATTCGGAGGGGGGGGGGAGATTTCAAAAGAATAGAGGGGTATAATAAAAAAAAAAAAAAAAAAAAAAGAATTATATCCACAGTGAGCAAGTAAACGTAGTACAATAAATGAAAACGTTGCAATAGCACCCTCATACGGAGGATCTATAACGTGAAATTTGAGCTGGTTTCCAAACTGGTAGAAAACATTTTTTTTAGTAAGGCGACTAGGGAGGTAAAAAGGTGCTTTGTCGAAGGTCGATTTGTTTTTATATACGTTATATTTTCGCAGTGAAGACATCTTTGCCAGGACATCGCGAGGAATAAGGTTAATTTCGGCTTTACAAGACTATTTCATCTTCCAGACAATTCAATCCTAAATTTAAGCTGTAAAAAAAAAAAAAAAAAAAGTTAAATAAAAACAAGTTCAAGTGCATGAACCTTTCGACAAAACGGTGGATACTATTTACTATTGAACGTTTTTTATATCGAACATAAAGTTTTCAAAGTGTAGATGAGGTTTTAGAGGGAAAAAAATATATGGACATAATGAAGCAGGATAATAAATGTATTAGTCTTTGTGAATCCAAAAACAAGGGAGCCTTATTTTCTCAATGAAAGATCCAGAGTAAAAAGGAGAAAATCGTGGCAACCGTAAAACACCAATTATTTCACAATTTAAGACGTTCATTTCAGCAATTCCTCTCGACAAGTATTGAGTGGAATGAGAGATTACTTCACTGCAAGGGATATAGTCAGCCCAGTCTAAGCCTTCTTTACAGAGAGGATGTTCAACTGAATAATCTTGGATTATTACCAAGGTGTTCAGTGTCTGACCCAGGATACTTTTTGAAGGGAAGGAATAAGACATCGGCAATATAAGGATCTTTGTTTCCGAAACACATTAAATTACCCCTCTTTTGACAGACTAGGAGAAAGTAAAATTATCCTGATTATACATATGAGAGTGAGTAAATAAGCAATGTGCTTATTTGATATGGCTTTTAGCCGACAATTTTTGGAGTATATGTGCTTAATTGAAGTCATACCTAATTTTTGAAAATTAATTAGTTAATAATTAATGAATTTTAGGCGGGCATATATGTTCAAATGTAAGGCTAAACAAATCGAGAAAATGTCAATCCCTGAATGTACATCAAATACTAATAGGTTTTAGACAGACCTTTTTGCCCCCAAAATGGGAACAAGTTCCGGAAGTTTACACTTATTTAGAGTACATATTTGAAGTCCAGGTGAGTACTGTTGATATTTAGCCCCCAAATCCGTAGAGAGTCCTCCCTTGTCTCTTCAGGGAATAAACGATATCCATGGCGGTAATAGTCTTACGTTTTGCGTGTTCACAGTAAGAAACAGCATCACGAACAATAGTCTCCAAGAAAACTTTGATAACTCCTCGACATTCTTCATATATCAGACCCGAAATCCTTTTGACACCCCCACGGCGAGCCAATCGACGAATTGCCGGCTTGGTGATACCCTGAATGTTATCTCGTAATATTTTACGGTGACGCTTAGCTCCTCCCTTTCCGAGTCCTTTTGATCCTTTTCCGCGTCCAGCCATTGTTAGCGTTTTGTATGTAATGCCGATTTCTAATATCACTCTTGCATGTCAGACGTCTGTATATATACACATATTGAAATAGTGAAAATACAAGTAGTTCGATAAAAATGCCTTTTTCCTTTTGTCACGTGCAGGTGGTTCCATTTCTACATAGGTAGGTACAAGTGTATATGAAAACATACCAACCTACCGTGTTTCCCCGAAAATCAGACCTAGCTGAAAAATAAGAGCTAGCATGATTTTTCAGGATGATTGTAATGTAGGCCCTCCCCTTAAAATAAGACCTAGTTGAGAATTTTGGAATCAAGTAACTTGCAGAACAATACCACATTTTCCCCCTGATCCTTTACCGATTGTCTGTACTTCCTCTGCCCCCGGCTCGGTTATTGGCGCTTGAACGGTCCCTATTTCTCGCTTTTGTGGATGAAGGGCCGGCCAATGGTCCGTAGGCAGGTTTGTTCCCAGCGACCTTGTAATGGAGGTTTGGGGATGCCAGACTTGACGGCTCACCGAGCCGCCGAGAGACTGTCATTCTTAAATCGATCTTGGACACGAAATGCTGTGTGGCTGCCGACAATTTGGGCCGCCTTCCCAAAATTACGGCAGTCCCCTAAGGCTGAGGCCCGTCGTAGGCCTCCTGGAGAAGCGCAGTTTTTTGCTGAATGCCGTCACGCACTTCGCAAGCTCCCTGTGTCCAGCGACATCTCATGGCCTCGAAGGGCACTATATAGGGCGATAGTGGAGGGCGCCGGTACGGATCCACTGGTAGAACGGTTCGGCTCGTCGTTGGGGGAGGTCCGCTCCCATTGGAATTGGGCGCCAGGTTCTGCGTTTCTCAACAACTCTGAGTTTTCCTTAACCTGGCGACTCGCTCGAAATGCGTTGCCCCTCGCAAGCGTACTCTACAAGGCGAATATGGCAGCAATGCCCTTTTGTGAACGTTGCGACAGTGGGGAAGAAGAAACGGCTGAGCACGCCTTCTTTCACTGTCCAAAAGTTCGTCCGCTTTGGGGATACGTGAACGAGGTCACTGCTCGCATCGTACCCGATCGGCTGGTCCAACTCGACGTGGGTTACGTCGTAGACAATGTCAGTCCGTATTCCGGTGAAAGACGAAAGGTGTTTTTCGCGGAACTAGCCGTGGCTCGAATGGTGATTTGGGTCACACGACTGAGGGAATTGCATGAGAGGAGGCTTTTTTCCTGTCGGGATTTGATCATCTTCTTTAAGCATCAGCTTAGAGTGAAGATTAGATGCGACAAAAGGAAGCTTCCTTTCATGACATTCTGCAAAAGGTGGGTGCGTGCAGCAAGCTTGTGTGCGAGAGTGGGGGCAGGACTTGAGTCTACCTTTCCAAGCTCCCATGGTCACTACGGCCCGTAAGCGGTACCGATACCCCTCCCCTTAGACTAATAATGTCTAATTAGAAAAGCAAGCTACGAGCCCGGCTCTAAGATTTCTTTTAGGCTGCCTAGTTAGGTGAACGAATGGAACATGTCCCAGTTTTTTCAATTAGGACAAATCCAGGACCCCCTAGCCCAACAATTTTCTTGTCACACCCCTAAAACCTTTAGTATTTTGTTCCTGGAGAGTCAGCACGTTTCGATTAAATCCATCCCAAAACCCTCCAATCATTATCCCCTCATTTCTTCCCCTTGACCATATTAAGGACACCCATTCCCTGCTTAGGGGAACTGATCGGCTTGCTTTCGGTCTTCCGGAAGACAGTCGGCGGTCCCAGTACAATAGACGAGGAAAGGGTAACCAAAATGGCCTCTTTTATTTCTGTTTCTTGTTTTTCGTTGGGGACTTTTGTGTTTTTTTGCCCCCTCCAATCCCACCTCTTAATAAGCATTAGAATTGTAAATAAATTTTAAATAGGCATTTATTTTATCATTGGGTGTAAGTAGGGCGTCACGCATGGAGCGACAGCGGATTTTCGGTGGAAGCGGTAGTGTAAGAAGATGGATGACAGTGCTTGTTTTTGTATGGATCGGTCGGCGAGAGAGACTAGCTAAGACAGAACTAAAAGATATAGAAGCATGACCAGTTTTGTACCCCGTTCCCCCCAAAAATAAAACTTCGGGCCTTGTGCCCAGGTGTGTGTCCGGTTGCATCTTCTGTACCGATTTCAGATAAATAAACGTATTTGTTGTGGAGTCGGATGCAGGGATGCAGCCGGCACACATCAAATACAACTTGCAGAACAATACCATCCAGAGGATGATGTTATAATTATTTTTAAAATGAATTGTCGTTAATGAGTTTTTGAATAAAATAACATGTTAATGGTAAATGTATATAAATCGTTTTTCATAATTTATATTTATTTAGAAATTTCGTAATTTTCTACTTCGTAATATCGTTTTTCGATATATGAAGAATAAGACATACTTCGAGGGGAACTACTATTACTACTACTACTACTTCTACTATTACTAATTTAATAATAATAATAATAATAATATAGTAATAATAATAATAATAATAATAATAATAATAATAGACCTCTAGCTAGATCATTGTTATCTGGATGAAAGTTAGTTTACACATGATTCAAAGACTGACCGGTCTTATATATAAGCCAGCCGTTAGCAGCTAAAAATTAACATACGAATCTATCGCTCACACTCTCCAATCTCTCTCTTTATGCTCACAGAACAAACTAATATGTATATATAATTTTGGAATACAGGGAATTGCAGAACAATATCATTCCAGAATAAGAAGATATAACTATTTTTTTAAATGAATTATCGTTAAAATTTAATTTTTTCGCATAATTCCAGTGGATCACCTTCCCAACTCAGTCGTACATAGCTTTGTATTACCTTTGCGCTAGTTTGCTTCATTCACTTAAAACCATACAGTCTACATTTACTGTTTTATTTCGTCTCATCAATTTTTGCTGTAATATAATTTGTTCTTATGGTATTATTTTGTGCAGCAATTAATAGTTATACAGTTTCTCTCTTGAGGATTCCTCTTCTTTACCATGTCCAAGGTACCATGTCCAAGGTACCATGTCCAAGGTACCATGTCCATAACATTCCAGAGGATGATGATATAATAGGTTGTCACTGACCCTTCTTATATATCTATGTCGGATCGCAAATGACTGTTGGGGGGGGGGACTATTCGATTTTATTTAGTCTCTTAAGCAACGTTTTCTTAGTTACTCGACACCGAAGATCACGATTGCAGATTATCGAACTTGTCTCGAGGGCACAGACACATTTTCTTTTTATCTTTTTGTCTTTAATGTATGTCATCCTTGGAGGCTTTTAATGATTGATGCCTATTTTCCAGAAGAAGTCTACAAGATGGCGTTTTAAAATGGTAACTTTGGCGCTCTGGCTTCAGCTGATTTTAGCTATGGTATTTTCTTTTCTTAGACTAGCAAGTATATGCACCTTCCGGGTGTTAGTATTTAAGTTTTAATCTAATGAAATATATTCTCATTTAGAAAGACTAATGAAATTAAATAACTTTGAATATAAAAGGTTTACACTCATTCTGATTGCAGTATTTGACGGCATATAGGACGCACTTTCTTCCAAAATCTGGGCTCAAAAAATTTCCCTGTGTCTTATACATCGTAGGTAAAATTTGAGATCTCCCTTAGGCCTAGGCTAATCTTCTCTATGATGCTCACTAACGCAGCTTACGCTCAGTACTTTTACCTACCCTGAACTGCTTATTGCTTGCCTGTACTGCCAAATTGCTTTTATACAGCTATGTTTCTGCTTGTGTAATGCACAGCTAGACTGTTTTCAACAATACATGCTTAAATAAAATTTTTGCTGAATCTGACCTGCTGAAATGGGGGTGCGTCTTATATGCCATCAGATACGGTATATTTTAATTATATAAATTCATTCATCGGAAGTTGTAGTTCCCAGACTGACGCTCTACCAACTGAGCTAAACTGGTTCTTTGGTGGAAATATGTAGAAAGATGTCAGATCATTCCGATGAAGACTATCTTATCTCGTCATATAATTCAAATTAATCTGCTTGGATTAACGATTTATTATTGTGATCTTGTGCAATGAGGGTCAACGTGAATTTCATGGAAATTCTCTTGTTCCTGTTCAGTTTAATGTTGTGTTCTCTTGTCAGTTAATTCAAATCTTACATCCTTGATTTAACACTTTGATGCCGGAGAGCTATGGGATACAACAAAAGATTCGAGGGAGAAGCTGCTTTTTAATCTGGCATTCCCACGACTAGCAAGAATATGCGCACCAGACGTTAGCATTTAAGTTTTAATGTAATGAAATTTAGTAAATTAGAAAGACTAAGAAAATTAGATAAGAACGCACTTAAAAAAGATTACATTTATTTTGGTAATATTTTTAATTGGTTTCTAAATAAATTCATTCATAGGATTGATTTTAATTCGTTAAAGAATATATTATTAAATCAATAAACCTAGTGGTTATTTATTAAACCAGGTTTTGTTAAAACCAGTATGTAAATTAACTATACCATATATTATATAGACCATTATTTCTTAGTGATATATAAGACACATTGTAGGATTTTAAACGCACTAATGACCCGACCTCCGGGGCAGGGGTCCGGTAGCTTCGGTCACTGAACTATTAGTGATAATAAACGACGTTGATATCAGGGAGCTATCCCCCCCAAACAACACCTGACCCCTTGATTTAAAGAGGCAGGACTGTGTTAATTGCCCAGAGCCCCTTGAGGGTGAGTGCCGACGGGAACAACGCATTTTTGCACCTACCAGCTTCGGCTTGTGAGTGGGCCCACATAAAAATGTCCTTGTGTCACGCCCTCATAAATGGGAGGATTTGGTGATGTAGGCAGTGACGTAGTTTTGGTTATAGACAGATATCGAATCTCTATTATGATAAGATGTTCACTTTAATGGTGAAATTTAAATGGTGTTTGTTGCATAGCATGCTTTTTTGTATTCGTTCCAAATTAGTCTTTAAAAATGTTGATTACAAAGAAAGGTAGGATAAATTAGGAGTAAATATTTCAGTAGAAAAAGACCCTCCTACCCCCTCGGCGACAAACGGAAGAAGAGAAAAATCTGCCTCTTTTTCGACTGGGATTTCGTCGTGAGCAGACGTGGCTTCCCGAGCTCCCCGTGATGTGTTGCACATCGTAGTACCGAAGATGATTTACGATAGAATAATTTGACCTTTTTCTTTCTCCCCATCTCTCTATGATTTGTTGGATTTTACGGCATGCCAACCCTTGTTGGGTTATTCTATACTGAGGATGGTGTTTTATTCATACTTGATTGGTATTTAATTTTGTTTTAATTCAAATTTTTAACATTTAAAAACTGATTCTTAAAGGGTTTCATTAAAGTCTGTGGTACAACCATACAGTAGTACTGATACTACACCTTTTGAACATATACCATTTTATGATTGTCTTTCTAACAGAAGACTACAAAAGGAGTCTTAAAATGTTACCTTTTGCTATTTTGTAATATATATATATATATATATATATATATATATATATATATATATATATAATTGTATGTTATTAATATGTAGATATGGTCGAGTGTATTAATAATGTAAGACGATTTTATTAATAATTGAGGTTTAATTAAAAGTAGAATCATGGAGGAGGTAACGCAAATAATAAAGGGAATTGTGACTTGGGCGGTGACATAGTTTCGGTTACAGACAGCCAACACACAATCTCAATTATAATAAGAAATGCGGAAGGCGCTTTTTCTGCTAGTGATAATTGATTTTGACTTTCAAAATAAAGCAACAGTTGCTTTCTGATTTGGTTCAGCAAGTTTCTTTTGAAGTTAAAAAAGACGAACATATCTGCAAGTCAGATGCACTATTAAAACTTAGCTAGTCGAAGCAATTGACTGTGAAGATACACAAATTACACCAAGTTTGGAGAAAATGAAAACATCTTTTGCGTTTCGATTTAGATTTTAACAGAATAGGTTTTCCCTTATTCTTTGTTTTTGTTGGGGGGGGGGTATATAAATCTTTGTAATTAAATAATTTTGATGATTAACTTATCGTTTGGTAATCCTTGTTAATACCTTCAGATGATTATAGATCTGAGACTTGTTTCTCGGCATATCAACCTTGGTGGATCATTTAAGGCCGACTAAAGTTTTGAAATAAGTTAATTCTTAATGTATAATCAATTTATTTCATAAATACATTTTTCTATTTAACTCCTTGATGGGAGTCTAACATATACTACCATTCCAGATCAGTGGACCAGGGAACCATGTTGATGAAGGGGTGCTCCACATTCCATAGCCCTCCAGAAGTGAAACCTCACCATCAAATAGAGTTTAACGTCATTCCATGGACATGAAGAATCTCAACCACTGCCTTGTAGTACATCTATGATAAAAAGGTTGGGACTTGCCATAAGGGCATTATGGTCAGGACAATCATATAAGTGCTACGACTTGACGTGACCATCCGATTGGTCGGAGGGGGTCTCTCAGACCGCCAGTGTAGCCTAATTAAGGGCCTAAGTGGAGTTTTGTATGTCTTGGACTGCTCAACCCTCAGGATTCTGTCCATAAGCATAATGGGTTGTCACACCATTTGCCAACAGGCCATCCCATTGGGTCTCTTACTCCTTTGCTAACGTGCAGTCGCTGTATTCTACAGCCTTGGCCGACAGGGCTGTTCTCGGGTTGTCAATGTGGCACTGTTCTTTGAGCCTATATAATGTGTAACCATGTAACTCATTTTTTTTATGATTAACTATTTTGCTAAGAGGGGATCTTGAAACTTTTTAAAATTTGAAAAGTTGGAAATTTCTAATTTTTTTTAAAACTTTTTTTTTTTAATTTGTAATTTCTTGAACTGACAATGTACTGTCAAGTCAGATTTCAAAAACTAAGACTTAATAAATTGTATTGTTTTGCTAGGAATAATAATCTAACTAGTCATGAATGTGAAAAATTAGGAAGGATGGTATGCTGCATAATCTATGCGGTTGCATAAGATTATTGCCAATCCCCTGTATTTTGAAGGGATGGCCCTTTTCATATGATGGGTGGGACTTTCCATGGAATATTACAGAAAGCCCGCGAAATACGTGAAGTCAAGTGGGACCTGGTCGGGTTCTCAGTTTCAGTTTGGACGTCAGGCAGAGAAGATGTTTCTACCTTAGCTGAAGCTCACTGCATACGCGTGCTATGTTAGTCAGATGAAGATGTTAGTTAAGTGAATAAAAGCTTACATAAGTAATATGGTTTTGTGGTTAATGAATGTCTTGGCAACAAGACATATCTAGAAGAAGGAAGGAATTAAGGACAACCAACCAGGAGAGACGTTGGAAGAGACGCTAGAAGAACTTAAGATACCAAAGATGACAAGAATAATAGAAGTAAGAAAGTAAAAAGAATAGTATACAACAAGATTTAATAAATTTTATTGTTTTGCTAAGAGTAAGAAATATTATTGGTTGAGTTTTATTCATTTTTTATGGTTACTCGATTTTTTCTAACGTCATTCTTTTTTCATTTAACTCATAGATGAAACGATAACATGTAATACCAGTATGGGGAAAGTGGACCTGGGAGTAATAGTGGTTATTTGAGAAAGATCACTAATCACTACCGAGCCTATTCTAGTAGTTACCATCCCAAGTTTTGAATTCAGACTTTTCCTTCTAGACGGATTGCCTAACCAAAGTTAAAGACCTCAGTCTGCCCTTATTTACCGATAGCTGGAGGGAGAGTAGTTGGATTCATACCTTTCCCAAGGGTATTACCACTGTGAACTGTAACTTCGACCAGGATTTGAACTCGGGTCGTCGAGTTCATTTCCTACGCCCTGAATTGTTATTTTATCTGGATTAAGGAGTTGTGAACCGTGTACGTTTATCTAAGTTTACTTTCCTTACAATTTATTAGATGATTTCAATTATCTCCATCTAATTCGTAAAGGTCTATTTAAGCCATAGATGGGACTTTACAGGTAGTACCCGTCTAGGTCTGAGTGTATCCAAGAGCAATGAAGGGTACTCCACACCATCCAGAACCCAAGCCTCATCATCAGATATACGTTAGTATCATACATTACACCCTATTTGGAGAGGGGGCATTATCCCCCCGCCATTTGTAAGAGGGATATAATATTCTAAGCCCCGACAATAGGGCGTATTACATACATGGTGGTGATAGTTTTAATTGAGTGAATTTCCACTCACAAAAAGGATAATTAAAAACTTGTTTTGGGTACTTTGAGATCATGTCGCGCTAGTAGCACGGATAACCATAACAAATTCTCACTAACTGTCCCTATCAATAATTGCCTCAGACGTCTTCTGCACAGAATACAGTATCCGTACAGAGCTGGTCTATGTACGTCTTTGCTAGACAGCAAACACTGGCGTGCCCATGTGAGGTCTTCAGAGAAACGTCACTTACGAGTCCATCCTTGTTTTTCCAAAAATGCCCAGTGTATATTGTTAGCCTCACACGGGTGGTTTGCGTGATATGGGGCAGATTACCGTACATCCATTTTACCATATGGTGTTTCTACGTCTTGTTTAATAGTGCATGTGGCATTCTTGTGCAGCTCCCATCTAACTTATTCTCCAGGCGATTTGTTAGGGTCCAAGTAGTGCGGCTGTAGAGTAGCACCGACCACGTTCTTGGAAGACCTGTTGCTTTAACTAGTCAGATTTTCATATCACTGACAATCTGTTTTAAGCAGACCATGCCTTTTCTATGCGTACATTAACGTCACTTTCTGCTGCTGAGGTTCCGACCTATGTACGTGAATTATTTCCCAAGTTTAAGAGTTTACCATCGACTCTTGAATGTTCTCCATTTTAAGAATACAAGAACTCGGTTTTATCGGAGTTCACATATAGGCTTATGTTCCGAGCTGCCTTTTTTCAGGCTGTTTAGCAAAGATTCTGCTTGGGATTTGATAAAAATTGCAAAATCATCTGCGTAGTCCACATCGGTAGTAGTCGGTGGGATATCGTCTGACTCCTTTTTAGTGCGAGGCCTTTTTTCTTTTATGGGATCTAATGATGTTCGAAGTATGTAATCTAGGCATATTATTAAATATACAACAGAAGGGCTGCATCCTCCCATTCCCCAAGAAAGGAGAACTAGGAATCGCTAAGAACTAGCGAGGCATAAGCCTTACTGCTATAGCTGCTAAGATATATAATGTACTTAATCGCATCAGATCAGAAATAGAGAAAATCCTTAGAGAAAAAAAAATCTCAGAAATCGGTCCACAACTTCTCAGATCATGATTATTCGTCAAATTATAGAGGACCGAGCAAAGAATATAGAGGCAACCCTACTAAAGAAAGATGGAGATAAAATGTTTTTCTTCCCAATCAAACGGTTTCATAGCAAGTTGAGTTATTTAAGCAATCGTTCACCACTGGTTGGAAGTGACACAAGTGTGCACCTAAGGAAGATTAAATTATTCAGTAGTAATGGATCAGCGGGACTAGCTTGCTAACCATTACACAACGATGGGACGCTCTAAGCAAGCAGAACTGTATATGTGTAAGGTAGTTGGTTTCAAAGAGGGTTCTATTTTCTTAGTCAAAGTACCTTGGTGATTAGAGAACTCTAAAAAGTAGAAAGAAAAATATCAGTTACTGCTTTTCAAGAGTTCATATCCATACTATTAGATCCTAATTTTAAGATAGGAAGGTTTGGGTGGGTGAGGTGTTCTGATGAGTAGAGGTACCACCGTCTGTTTCATAGAAACGTCTACTTTTCAGAGAAAATACATTGGTCAAGTTGGTAGAAGGAAAAAAAAAAAAAAAAAAAAAAAAAAAAAAATAGTTTCTGCTTTAAGTTTTAAATTCTTTAACCCTAATTTTAAGGATGGGGTGTCAGTTATGTCGTAGATTGGGGTGTAGTTATATTAAAAAAAAATTCGTCCACCGGAATCAAGTTTACTTAGAACTATGAATACAATACCCCTCGGGATTCAAAATGTTTCATTTGATCCTGGTTTTGAAATTAAATTTAAGAGTACTAATACAATCGTATATGGGTAGTAGTGGTTGGATAACGAGATTGATCTTTTTTTTTTATATAGGGTTCTATTTTCTTAAAGATAAGGGATAAAAAGTGATTGGTCCAGACTCCGGGAGGTCTGGGACGAAAATGGAAAAAAAAAAAAAAAAAAGTAAATCCATAATTACAAGAGATTGCTGCCTAATCCATACTATATGATCCCAATTTTAAGCAATTTAGAAAAATGTGAGACCTTACTGAGCAAAAAAAAAAAAAAGTTGAATACCATATTCAGGTGAATGTTTTAGACGTTAAACCTGAACAGTTTTTAAATGAGGATATGAGAAGTATTTGAGAATTATACATATTAAATAATGAAGCAGACCCAGAAAAAGTTTCAGAGTCATTAGTTTCAAGACTCCGAAACGAGGACGCTCTTTTTTCTCAGTCGCTCAGGTCATGGTTTTGAGGATTAATCCAGGAAATTCGAAACTCTAGAGTAATTGAATTAAACACCGATTATTATTTTACAAATTAAGACGTTCATTTCAGTAATTTGTCTTGGAATATAAAAGATTATTTACGAGTGGGGGAGAATTTAACCCTCAGCAAGGGATATGGTCAGCATAGTTTAAGCGTTGAAGACAGAACGTTCAGCACTACAATAATGTTTAGTGTTCGACCCATAACTCCGATTCTTCTGGTGGGAGTTTAAGATGTCGGCAATAAAATATAAAGAGCAATACTTGCGAAAACGCATTAGATAATTGTCTTTTACACATATACATTTATATCAACCTGTTCCGCACGAGTAGAATGTGACAAGGTCAGTTTTTTAAAAGCGAAGGTTTTAATTCAGAGTTTTCCTTCTCCTAGACTGCTTGCCTAACCAAGGCTAACGAGCCCAGTCTGCCCTACTATTTATCCATAGTTGGAGAGAAAGAATTGGATGCATAACTTTCCCAAGGGTATTAGCGCTATGTGAAATTGAAACGGCCTCTACGAGGATTTGAACTCGGTCAACAAGCTTAGTTCCTTCGAACAAAACTATTACACACGCACCTCCAGTGAAAGCCCAATGGTATTTAACCCCCGAATCCGTAGAGGGTCCTTCCTTGTCTCTTCAGGGAATAAACGATATCCATAGCGGTAATAGTCTTACGTTTTGCGTGTTCACAGTAAGAAACGGCATCACGAACAATAGTCTCCAAGAAAACTTTGATAACTCCTCGACATTCTTCATATATCAGACCCGAAATCCTTTTGACACCCCCACGGCGAGCCAATCGACGAATTGCCGGCTTGGTAATACCCTGAATGTTATCTCGTAATATTTTACGGTGACGCTTAGCTCCTCCCTTTCCGAGTCCTTTAGATCCTTTTCCTCGTCCGGCCATTGTTAGCGTTTCGTAGTGCTGATTTCTGTCTCTTGCAGGTCAAACGTCTGTATATATACACACATTGACGTAGTCAAAATACAAATATTTCGATAAAGAATTTAATTTCCTTTTGTCACGTGCTGGTTGTTCCATTTCTACATAGGTAGGTAAGAGTTTATAGGAAAACATACCTACCTCCATACATTTACCGTGTTTCCCCAAAAATAAGACCTACTTACAAAATAAGACCGTGATTTTTCAGGATGATTATAATTTAATCACCCCCTTAAAATAAGAACTAGTTGAGAATTTTAGAATCAAGTGACTTGCAGAATAATAACATTCCAGAGGATGATGATATAATTATTTTTTTAAATGAATTGTCGTCAATGAGTTTTTGAATAAAAGAACATTTTAATGGTAAATGAATATAAATCGTTTTTCACGGTAAATGTATGAGGGTAGGTATGTTTTCATATACACTTGTACCTTCCTATGTAGAAATGGAACAACCAGCAGGAGACAAAAAGAAAAAGTATTTTCATTGAACTACTTGTATTTTGACTTCGTCAATGTGTGTATATATACAGACGTTTGTCCTGCAAGAGACAGAAATCAGCATTACGAAACGCTAACAATGGCCGGACGAGGAAAAGGATCTAAAGGACTCGGAAAGGGAGGAGCTAAGCGTCACCGAAAAATATTACGAGATAACATTCAGGGTATCACCAAGCCGGCAATTCGTCGATTGGCTCGCCGTGGGGGTGTCAAAAGGATTTCGGGTCTGATATATGAAGAATGTCGAGGAGTTATCAAAGTTTTCTTGGAGACTATTGTTCGTGATGCTGTTTCTTACTGTGAACACGCAAAACGTAAGACCATCACCGCCATGGATATCGTTTATTCCCTGAAGAGACAAGGCAGGACCCTCTACGGATTTGGGGGTTAAATACCATTGGGGTTTCACTGGAGGTGCGTGTGCAATAGTTTTCGTCGAAAGATTTAAGCTCGGTGACCGAGTTCAAATCCTGATAGAGGCTGTTTCTATTTCACATAGCGCTAATACCCTTGGGAAAGGTATGCATCCAATTCTCCCTCCAGCTATGGATAAATAGTAGGGCAGACTGGGCTCGTTAGCCTTGGTTAGGCAAGCAGTCTAGGAAAAGGAAAACTCTGAATTCAAACCTTCGCTTTTAAAACTGACCTTGTCACATTCTACTCGTGTTGATATAAATGTATATATGTAAAAAATGTTTTAAAAAGAATATCTAACGAGTTTTTGTAAAAACAGCTCTTTATATTGGCATTGTCTTTAAATCTCACCCCCACCACATACACACACCAGAAAATTTGTGTTATAGGTCGAACACTAAACATTATTGTAATGCTGAAAAGTTCGGTCTTCAACACTTAAACTCTTATCCTTTGCTGAAGGTTAAATTCTCCCCCCACACATAAATGATCTTTTATATTCCAAGACGAATTACTGAAATGAACGTCTTTATTTGTAAAATAATAATCGTTTTATTTAATTACTCTGGTGTTTCGTATTTCCTGGTTTGAATCCTCAAAACCTTAAACTGAGCGAGTTAGGAAATAGAGCGTCCTGGTTTCGGAGTCCTAACAACTCTGAAACTTTTACTGAGCCTACTTCATGATTAATATCATAATTCTCAGACTTTTCATATCCGCATTTAAAGACTGTTTAAGCTGAAAGTTCAACTGGAAATGGTATTCAACTTTTTTTTTTTTTTTTACTCAAACGAGTCTACTCGCAGTTTCTTTTTTAAAATTGCTTAAAAATTGGATCAGATAGTATGAATGAGGAAGCAAACTTGTAAAACCAAAATTTACTCCCACATTTTTTTTTTCCTTTTCATTCTAGACTTCCCGAAGTCTGGACGAATTGTTTTTCTTTTCTGAGAATATAGAACCCCTATAAAGATAACTGTCCAACTGCTTGTACTCGTACATTAAAATTTAATTTCAAAATTAGGATCAAATGGAATATTTTTAATCCTGAGCGGGGAACTATTGCAATGCTATATTGTATTTATAGTTCTAAGAAAATTTGATCCCGGTGGATGTAGTTAACTTGCACCCCCTTCTACCCACTAAAAGACATAACTGTCACCCCATCCCCAATATTTTCTTAAAATTAGTGTCAAAGATCTTAAAACTTGGCGCATAAAATATTTTTCTTTCTTCTCAGTTTCTAACTTGAGCAATCGTTTAATGTATTTTCACTGAAAAGTAGACGTTTCTATGATACAAACACTCGTAACTCTACTCATCAGAAAACCTCTCAACCAAAAAAACTTTCCTAATCTTAAAATTAGGATAAAATAGTAAGGATAAGAACTTTGAAAAGCAGTAACTGACATTTTTCTTTTGAGACCCCTCTAACTGGTCTAATCACCAAGGTACCATGACTAAGAAAATAGAACCCTCTATGAAACCAACTGTTACGCAGATACAGTTCTGCTTGCTTAGAGCGTCCCATCGTGATGTAACGGTTGGCAAGCTAGTTCCGCTGATCCATTACTACTGAATAATTGAATCTTCCTTAGTTACACCCTTGTGTCACATCCAACCAGTGGTGAACGGATTGCTTAAATAACTCTACTTTCTTACCTTTACGCTATGAAACCGTTTGATTGAAGAAAAACATATTTTATCTACATCTTTCTTTAGTAGGGTTACCTCCAGATTCTTTGCTCGGTCTCAATGATTCAACGAATAGTTAGGATCTGAGAGGTCGTGGACCGATTTCTGCGAATTTTTTTAAAGGATTTTCTCTATTTCGGATCTGATGCGATTAAGTGTATTATATATCTTAGCAATTATAATATTAAGGGGTATACCTCTGTAGTTCTTGGCGATTCCTAGTTCTCCTTTTGGTGGGAATGGGAGGATGCAGCCCTTCGTCCATTTTTCTATCGTATATTTCATAATATGCCTAGATTACGTACTCGAACATCATTAGATCCCATAAAACAAAAAGGTCTCGCACTAAAAATGGAAGCAGACGATATCTCACCGACTACTAGTGATGCGGACTACGCAGATGATCCGGCACTTTTTGCAAATACACCTGCAGAATCTTTGCTAAACAGCCTGGGAAAGGCAGCACGGAACATAAGCCTATACGTGAACTCCGATAAAACAGTTCATGTGAAATAATTCACGTACATAGGGCGGAATCTCAACAGAAAGTGACCTTAATGCACGCATAGAAAAACACATGGGCTGCTTACAACAGATTGTCAACGATATGAAAATCCGATCTGATTGACAAGTTAAAGCGACAGTTCTTCCAAGCCGTAGTATCAGTGCTACTGTACGTTTGCACTACTTGGACCCTAACAAATCGCCTGGAGAATAAGTTAGATGGGAGCTGCACAAGAATGCTGCGTGCAATATTAAACAAACGTGGAAACACCCCACAGGGAAATGGATGTACTGTAATCTGACCCACATCACGCAAACAACCCGTGTGGGACAAACAAGACACGCTGAGTATGATTTTCCCAACCCTATTCCCATTATGGCAAGCCCCAACCCCTTTTTATCATATAGGTGCTAGAAGGCGGTGGCAGAGGGTCTACATGTCCTGGAAATTACGTTAAACTCTATCTGATGATGAGGTTCCTGTTTTGGAGGTTTGGGGAATGTGGAGCACCCCTTCATCACCATTGCTCCCTGGTTCACTCTGACCCGGAGTGGTAGTACCTGTTAGTCCCATCTATGGGTTAAATAGAAAAACGTGAGTTGATAAACAAAATTGTATTATCCATTAAGAATTGATTTATTTCAAAACGTTATCGGCATTAAATGACCCACTGAGGTAGATATGCCGTAAAACCAAACCAAACCAAACACGCTGGGTATTGCTGGAGAAACAAGGATGAACTCATAAGTGATTTTTTTTTCTCCGTGGAAGAACTCGCAAGAGTACGCCAGTGTTTGCTGTCTAGCAAAGACGTACATAGACCAGCTCTGTACGGATACTGGATTCTGTGCAGAAGACGTCTGAGGCAATTATTGATAGGGACAGTTGGTGATAATTTGTTATGGATATCCTTGCTACTAGCGCGACATTATTTCAAACTACCCAAAACAATTTTTTAATTATCCTTTTTGTGAGTGGAAACTCGCTCAATTAAAACAATCACCACCATGTATGTAATACGCCCTCTTGTCGGGGCTTAGAATATTGTATCCCTCTTACATATGGCGGGGGGTTAAGAGTCTCTCTCCAAATAAGGTGTAATGTATGATACTAACGTATATCTGATGGTGAGGCTTAAGTTCTGGATGGTGTGGAGTACCCTTCATTGCTCTTGGGTACACTCAGACCTCGACGGGTACTACTTGTAAAATCCCATCTATGGCTTAAATAGACCTTTATGAATTAGATGGAAATAATTGAAACCATCAAATAGACTGTATCGAAAGTGCACGCATACAAACGTACACAGTTCGCAAATCTTTAACCCAGATAAAATAACAATTCCATTCGTAGTAAATGGACTCGTCGACCAGAGTTCAAATCCTGGAAGAAGATACAATTCACATAGCGGTAATACCGTTGGGAAAAGTATGAATCCAACTACTCTCCTTCCAGCTATGGGTAAATAGGAACGGACTGAGCTCTTTAAATTTGGTTAGGCAACCCGTCTAGAAGGGAAACTCTGAATTCAAAACTTGAGGTGGTTACTACAAGAATAGGCTCGGTACTAATTAATGATCTTTCACTAATAACCACTATTACTCCCAGGTCCACTTTTCTCCGTTGTGGTATTACATTATCGTTCCAGCTATGGTTAAATGAAAAAAATGACTTCAGAAAAAATTGAGTACCCATCAAAAATGAATAAAAAGCAACCCCCTCAACCACCAATATTTCTTACTTCTAGGAAAACAATAACATTTATAAAGTCCTAGTTTTTGAAATCTGACTTGACAGTTCAAGAAATTATAAATCATAATTAGAAATTTCAAACTTTTCAAATTGTAAAAAGTTGCAAGATCCCCCTCTTAGCCAAATAGTTAATCATAAATTTTTTAAAAAATGAGTTACATGGTTACAAATTATGTAAGCTCAAAGAACGGTGTCATAAAAGGAGTATGAGATCCCGCCCCCAATGGGACCACATGTTGGCAAAGGGTGGTTACAACCCGTTATGCATAAAACCCAACCCCTCAACCACCAATATTTCTTACTACTAGTCTTAGTTTTTGAAGTCTTACTTGACAGCACATTGTCAGTTCAACAAATTCTAAATAATAAAAAAAGTTCGAAAACTTTTTAAAATTTCAAGACTCCCTCTTCGCAAAATAGTTAATCATAAAAAATGAGTTACATGGTTACACATTACGTAAGCTCAAAGAACGGTGCCACATTGGCAACAGGAGAACAGCCCTGTCGGCCAAGGCTGTAAAATATACCGACTTCACGTTAGCAAAGGAGTAAGACACCCCCACCCAATGGGACCACCTGTTCGCAAAGGATGGTGACAACCCGTTATGCTTATGGACAGAATCCTGATGGTTGAGTAGTCCATGACATGCAACACTCCACTTGGGCCCTTAATTAGGCTACACCGACAGTCGGAGAGACCCCCCTCCGATCAATCGGATGGTCACGTAAAGCCCTAGCACCTATAAGATTTTCCTGACCCTAGTGCCTTTAAGTTTCAACCGTTTTATCATATGTGCTATAAGGCGGTGGATGATGTTTTTCATGTCCATGGAATGACGTTAAACTCTATTTGATGGTGAGGTTTCAGTTCAGGAGGGCTATGGAATGTGGAGCACCCCTTCATCACCATGGTTCCCTGGCCCACTCTGACTCGGAGTGGTAGTATCTGATAGGGTCCCATCAATGAGTTAAATAAAAAATGTATTTATAAAAAAAATTGATTATACATTAAGAATCAATTTATTTCAAGACTGTCGGCATTAAATGACCCGCCAAGGTTGATATGTCGTAAAACCAAACAAAACAAACCGGAGAAACCAAAAGTCTCAAAACTATAAACATAATGAATTAACAAGGATTACCAAATGATAGATAAATAATCAAAATTATTTAATTACAAAGATTTATATACCACCTCCACCCCAACCAAAACAAAGAAATGTGGCTTAAAACTTCAATCCTTAAAATGACTCGCGTTCATGTGTAAAAATGCAATAAAAAAGGAAAACCTATTTTTCTTTATCTAAATCGAAACGCAAAAGATGTTTTCATTTTCTCCAAACTTGGTGTAATTTTTGTATCTTCACAGTCAATTGCTTAGGCAAGCTACGTTTTTTTAGTGCATCTAACTTGCAGATATGTTCGTCTTCTTTAACTTCAAAAGAAACTAGCTGAACCAAATCAGAAAACAACTTTTGGTTTATTTTGAAAGTCAAAATCAATTATTATCACTAGCAAAAAAAAAAACGCCCTCGGCATTTTTGTATGTAACCGAAACTGTCACCACCCAAGTCACAATTCCCTCTGTTATTTACGTTACATTCTCCACGATTTTACTTTTATTTAAATCTCAATTATTAATAAAAACATCTTACATTATTAATACACTCGGCCATATCTACATACTAATAACATGCAACTGTATTTATATGTGTGTGTTTTTATATATATATATATATATATATATATACACTACAAAACCGCAAATTCCTTCTTGTAGTCTTCTTGTAGAAAGAGATCAATCATAAAATGGTAATTGTTCAAAAGATGTAGTATCAGTACTACTGTATGGTTGTGTCATTTAGACTTTAATGAAATCCTTAAAGAAACGGGTGTTAAATGTTAAAAAATTGAATTTAAAAAAATGAAATACCCATCAAGCATGAATAAAAAAACTTCCTCAGTATAAAATAACCCAACAAGGTGTGACATGCCGTAAAATCCAACGAGAGAGAGAGAGAGAGAGAGAGAGAGAGAGAGAGAGAGAGAGAGAGAGAGAGAGAGAGAGAGAGAGAGAGAGATTATTCTATCGTATCTTCGGTACTACTATGCGCAACACATCACGGGGAGCTCAGGAAACCACGTTTGCTCACGACGAAAGCCCAGTCGGAAAAGAGGCAGATTTTTCTCTTCTTCCATTTGTCACCCAGGGTCACCTACTGAAATATTTACTCCTAATTTATCCTACCTTTCTTTTTTATTAACATTTTTAAAGACT
The DNA here is from genome assembly GCA_023376005.1 of Doryteuthis pealeii. Classification (NCBI taxonomy): domain Eukaryota; kingdom Metazoa; phylum Mollusca; class Cephalopoda; order Myopsida; family Loliginidae; genus Doryteuthis; species Doryteuthis pealeii. Next base: position 88,630,063 of record CM042162.1, read on the forward strand.
AATTTGGTACGAATACAGAAAAGCATGCTATGCAACAAACAGCATTTAAATTTCAACGTTAAAGCAAACATCTTATAATAGATTCGATGTCTGTCTATATGATGTTCGATAACCGAAACTACGTCACTGCTTATATCGCAAAATCCTCAGAAATTATGTAGGTTTATCAATTAGTGTTTAATTTAAATTTAATCATTAATACATAAAATCAATCTTATTTATTCACGTTGTCTATGAAAATCTGAGATTTACCTCAAAACAACCCATGTTATTAGTGCATTTAACATCCTTCAATGTGTCTTATATGTCAAAAAGAAATAAAAGGTCCACACAATATATGGTGTGGTTAATTTGTGTACTGGTTTTAACAAATCCTGGTTTAATAAATAATCACCTGGTTTATGGATCTAATATTATTTTTTTATTCTTCAACGTATCAAAATCGATCTTATGAATGATTTTATTTAGAAACTATTTAGAATATAATTAAAATAAGTGTAACCTTTTTATATGCGTTCTTATCTAATTTTCTTAGTCTTTCTAATTTGCTAAATCTCATTACATTAAAACTTAAATGCTAATACCTGGAGGGGACGCATATTCTTGCTAGTCGTGGGAATTCGAGATTAAAATGCAGCTTCCACCTTAAGTCTTTTGTTGTATCCCATAGCTTTCCAGTATCAAAGTGTTAAATCAAGGATGTAAGATTTGAATTAACTGACAAGAGAACACGACATTAAACTGAACGGGAACAACAATAGAATTTCCATGAAATTCACGTTGGTCCTCATTGCACAAGATCCCAATAATAAATCGTTAATCCAACCAGATTAATTTGAATTATATGACGTGATTAGGAAGTCTTCATCGAAAAGATCGTATACCCTTCTACATAGTTTCACCAAAGAGCCAGTTTAGCTCAGTAGGTAGAGCGTCAGTCTGGGAAATAGATCGTTCTATGAATTAATCTATATAGAAACCAAATAATATAATTAAAAAAAAGTGTATTGCTTTTATATACGAAGTTATTTAATTTCGTTAGTCTATCTAAAAATGAGTATATTTCATTCATTAAAACTGAAATACTTAGACCCGGAAGGCGCATATACTTGCTAGTCTCAATAAAAGAAAGTACCATAGCTAAAATCAGCTGAAGCCAGAGCGCCAAAGTTAACATTTTAAAACGCCATCTTGTAGACTTCTTCTGGAAAATAGGCATCAATCATTAAAAGCCTCCAAGGATGACATACATTAAAGACAAAAAGATAAAAAGAAAATGTGTCTGTGCCCTCGAGACAAGTTCGATAATCTGCAATCGTGATCTTCGGTGTCGAGTAACTAAGAAAACGTTGCTTAAGAGACTAAATAAAATCGAATAGCCCCCCCCACACACACACACAACAGTCATTACGATCCGACATAGATATATAAGAAGGGTCAGTGACAACCTGCAGTTATACCTATGTGCCTCGTTGGAGGCCGAGGAAGAAAGATTATGTCGAAAGATTTTCCTTGTGTACTTTAAAACAGTGCAGAACTTAACTCTTGATCTACTTTAATCTGCTTACAGCGGCTCTTCCACTACTGTGATACTAAGTACAAAAACTGATGGTTAGTTCATTATAATGAATCAGAAGGACTCCCACTACAATAATAACAGGATTTTATTTGAACTCCTACCAACAGGCTCTTGCAAGTACCCTTAAGCTCCATGCCAGTATATGCTTTAGTCGTGATCACCAAAAAGTTATAAATTCTAATAAGTCTCTTTTGGGAATCTGTTATTTTTATTTTTTAGTATTATTTTTATTCTTTGTCTAAACTTTAATAACTCATGGCAAAAGCATAAAAGAGAAAAAAAAAATTCATTTGTTAATCGTGTGAAATTTTCAAATACTAAAACCAACCATGTCTGAGCTGTGTACATTTCATGTCATTACTTTTCGAGTATTGACCAAGTGTTAACACTTTTTAATGACCAACGTTTTACGATCGTTATTAATTATATTTTCTCTTTTTAAAAGTTTCATTTTTTTTATTTTTATTTTGCTAGTTTGCTTATTTATCTACGGGACGTTCATTAGGCAGTGAACAATGAAATATCCCATCCTACAGGAATAAATACCAAGACAATTTGTACAAATGTAGGGGAACTATGGTAGGTAAAGTGTTAGGATACATTTATTTTACCTTAAGGCATTGCAGTTTTATCAATGTGCCTAGAGGTTGGGGAAAAAAAAAAGTTAAGATTATGGTGGAAGTGTACCATTACACCCCTCCCAACTATTCGTGATCTTCGGTGTCGAATAACTAAGAAAACGTGGCTTATGAGATTAATGAATAAAATCGAATACACTCCTATTATCAAAAGATTAAAAAAAAAAGGTAGATGCTTAAGTCTCGAATCTGTTTATGTTCAGAGTCCAAGGAAATTATATATATATTTTTAAATTAAGTCATTTCCTGAACAGATTAAAAAGGTTTGGATTCCTAGCATGAAAATCAGAAATGGGTTCAGTAAGAATACAATAAAGGCGATTAGCGGTTTACAGAAATTGTAAAAAGATTGAAAATAAAGTTAAAAATGGAAGAGGTTCAAGTTGTAGATCCTAACTTGGTGATCGGGGGGGGGGGAGGGTTGTTATACATTAAATGATTTTGGCTTACGAGAAATTATAAGAGACTCGGAAGATATTTCCTCGGATACTTGAATTGTACAAAACACTAGATGCATTTTATTTTTTAAATTAGACAATTAGAATTATATCAGAATATTATCCACTCCTTTTTACAATGAAGATTTTAGGAACAGCAGATTCTCTTCAATTGTTAATCTTGCTAGAAAATCGATAAAGAAGAAAAAAAAGACAAAGTCTCATTTGTCAAAAGGATATGCAGGGTTTAGAGGAAGACATTAGAAATTAAATATTGTATAGATACGAAGTCTTTTATCCTATTCAAACTAAGTGAAAAAGAAAAGAAAAAAGCAAAGTCGTCGGGGTGGCCTAAAGTCTGTATCAGCCAATCAGCGAAGGAGTTTATACCATTTTTACTAGCGCTAGACCAAGGAGATTGTTTTGGCGACCGAGGTGGAACGACTTGGGCAACCCGGCCCTAAAAATAAAAAAAAAAAAATTAAAATATATATATATATATATATATATATATAGTAGAATGAACGTTGCAAAATGTTAAATTATTGTTTGAAATAAATAGAAAGGATAGAGAAAATAAGCTTCGTATAAAATTAATTTAAGAAGCTTTGTTTAATTGAAATTTAGACGAAATTAACAGGTTAATCTCGTCAGTCCGGGCATGAATGAATATATATCTGCATCCAAGGAGTTGAAGTTTTTGCTAGTAATTTAAGAAAACGCGTTATTCAAGTTGAAATATTTTATCGTTATAGTTCATTACGATTTTTCTTCACCCCAGAGAAAATAATTTGAAGGGTAAGCGATGATGAATTTGAAAATACGAAAGGAAGCATTAGTTATTTTCAAGTATATACAAATATAGCAGAATGTAGACCCAAGGTCAGTTTTTTTTTGGTGGCGTGGGGACACTTTGGCAGTGAAAATTTGCGTCTAGTCACCGTCTAAAATTTAGAATTAGTGTGTAGGTGAAGTCTTTCGACTAGAGATTTAAGTTTTAAACATTCGATACGCAAGTTCCAAAGTTATTTAAGTCTTTTATCGCAGATATTTTTCAAACAATGTCCATTTCCAAAATCGATTAATTCAGAAACTTTACGAATTATTCGAAAGTTCACAATCCCAGTCGTATTTAACCCCCAAATCCGTAAAGGGTCCTGCCTTGTCTCTTCAGGGAATAAACGATATCCATGGCGGTAATTGTCTTACGTTTTGCGTGTTCACAGTAAGAAACAGCATCCGAACAATAGACTCCAAGAAAACTTTGATAACTCCTCGACATTCTTCATATATCAGACCCGAAATCCTTTTGACACCCCCACGGCGAGCCAATCGACGAATTGCCGGCTTGGTGATACCCTGAATGTTATCTCGTAATATTTTACGGTGACGCTTAGCTCCTCCCTTTCCGAGTCCTTTAGATCCTTTTCCGCGACCAGCCATGATAATGAAAATCGAGTTATTGTCGTGAATGAAACTGAAGAGACGTTACCTAAACTAAATCAAAGCGTATATAAAGGTAACTGAGATTTAAGTATGTAGATTGATTGACCAATAAAATGAAAGGTTTACAATCACGTGATCTGACAACCAAAAAATTAATAAATTATTTTTTTTAATGTTTTTCTTATTCATAACTTTTTGGTAAAGTTTAAATAATTTTGGTTTGGTATATTCATATTAGGGGTTGATAGGTTGGATTTTGTGGTATGTCAACCCATGTTGGGTTATTTTAGGCCAAAGACATTTTGTTTATTCATTCTTGTTGGGTATACAATTTCTATTTTTAAATTCAAGTTTTTAAAACTCATTTTTAATACTAATTTTCTACCTGTTAATACATAAGTGGGAGCCTATCAGGGACTACTACTCAGGGTGGATATTTGGTTTGGTTAGGTTGATTTTGTTTTACGGCATATCAACCTCAGTGGGTCATTTAATGCCGATAAAGTTTTGAAATAAAATCATTCTTAAGTAGACACTCAATTTTTTTATAAATATGTTTTTCTATTTAACCCATAGATGGGACCCTAACAGGTACTACCAATCCGGGTTAGAGTGAACTAGGAAACAATGGTGATGAAGGGGTTCTCCACGTTCCCCAAACCTCCAGACCTGGAACCTCACCATCAGATAGAGTTTAACGTCATTCCCAGGACATGTAGACCTGCAGCCACCGCCTTCTCACATCCATATGATTAAAAGGGGTTGGGGCTTGCCATAAGGGCAATAGGGTTGGGACAATCATATAGGTGCTAGGGCTGGACCTGACCAGCCGATTGATCGGGGGGGGGGGGCTCTCCAACCGACCGAGCCAAGAAAGGGCCTAAGTGGAGCATTGCAAGTTACATACTGCTCAACCCCCTGGGTTCTATCCTTAAGCATCATGGGTCGCCACCCACGCCCAACAGGGGCCCCATTGCGGGAGTCTTACCCCTCTGCAGAGATGCAGTCGGTGCATTCTAACGTCCCCGCCGACAGGGCGGCTCAGGATTGAACTGGAAGTAATGGTGATAAATAGATGCAGTTTAACGTCCTACTCAGGACACTAAGACCCTCAACCACCTCCTTCTAGCACATATATGATAAAAAGGGTTGGGAATCTGACATAAGAGCAATAGATTCAGGACAATTCTAAATATGCTTGGGTTTGACGTGACCAGCCGTTTGTTCGTTGGACTCTCTACCAATCCGTCTAGCCGCCCTGTCGGCTGAGGCGTTAGAATGCATCGAGAAAAAGACCAAACAAGAACCTATTTTACCGTAGCGAGAGGTAAAGTGAATTACCTCGTAAGGTTATAGAGATTGAACTCACAACATCCTGGTTATGAGTTGTGATTTTCGGTTCATCTCCTGCAATCCCTGTTTGGTTGGAGTGGTTCGGCCGGTGAGGAAGCATAAAATCCGATGCAGTCTCTCGCGGTGTAACAATTTTCAGCTGGGAGACCACCGTGACCGTGACCGTGACCGTGACCGTGACCGTGACCACGACCACGACCACGCCCACGCCTGTGTGATAACAAAAGACCAGACAAATTCTTTTAAAGAATTCTCGGATTATTTACGACAAAATAAATAAAGCATTTCTATTTTGAACGGAGAATAAAATAATATACTTGTTTGAAACCGTTATCTGAAATTCAATAAAAATAACATTTTATTACAACAAAAAAAAAAGCTAGGCAGATTTTTTGTCTCTTCTTAAATTAAACACTACATTCATCAAATCTGATATCTTCGGTTTTATTTATAATCAAAGCTCTAAAGAAAAAAATACTTTTGCTTTTGAGGCCGGTGAAGAAAATAAAAATGCAATATAAATACCCAAACCGTTATTTCACGTTCAACTCTTGCAGAGATTCAATGGTGAACATTTTAATTGAGATAGTCAAAATGAAGCCGGCAAAATGAGATCAAATCTTGGATGCGGCTGTTAGCTTTGCACTTTGAGTTAACTCATGATGATTAAGGATAGCGCCCTGGTGGTTGAGCAGTCCATTACATTCAATACTCCACTTTGGTCCTCACTTAGGCTAGACGGGCGGTCGGTTGGTTATGTCAAGTCCTAATATCTATTTGATTGTCCCGAACCCATTGCTCTTACAGCAACTCTTTTTATCATATATGTGCTTGAAGGCGGTGGGTAAGGTTCTTAGTGTCCAGGGTATGACGCTAACCTTCATCTAGTGAGACGTTCCATTTCTGGAGCTCTGGGGAATGTGGAGTACCCCTCATCACTATTACTTCTAGATCCATTCAGACCCGGGTGGTAGTATCTGTTAGGGTCCCATCTATGGGTTAAACGTTATGTACTAAGTTCCATTTAATTTCATCCAATATTTTGAAGGAATGACCCTTATTTTACAAGGATCTACAAGGATTTTTTTAGACAGCTATTGGATAAAATAAGATGATATTTTGTACATAACATCTAACTCAGTTTCTCATTTAGTTTTCAGAATACGTATGCTTCGCACTAAATCCAAAAGATATATATATATATATATATATATATATATATATTTTAAGAATGGAAAGGAGTAACCTACTCGAGTTTCATCGATTGATTCTTCCGGGTTACTTTAAATTAATCGAGTTTAGGATTAATCTTAGGTGTTATAAACATGCCCGTTGGAATGGGACTAGCTTACTAAAGTTAAGTCCCATTCCAACGGGCATGTTTATAACACCTAAGATTAATCGTAAACTCGTTTAATTTAAAGTAACCCTGAAGAATCAATCGATGAAACTCGAGTAGGTTACTCCTTTCCATTCTTAAAATAAATTTATGCTCTACATTGTATTGAGCACTTTGTATTTGTTTTTTCTCAACCTTAACCTCTGGATATTGTGCGCTTCCAACGATCGTTCTTATACCCACCGGTAAGTTAATACTTATACATATATATATATATATATATATATATATATATATATATATATATATATATATATGATATACACTGAAAAATAAGACTCATCATATATGTATATATATAAATCTCTCTCTCTCTCTCTCTCTCTCTCTATATATTATATATATATATATATATATATATATATATATATTATTTCCCGGTTTCGATTTCTGTCGGAGGGAAATCGTTAGTATATACCGCTGATGAGACTTAATAAAGTCGAAACAGTCTGTACGGTATTCTACACATCGAGCCATCCTTTACTGAGATTACACTTGTCAAGTTCATTTTCTATAAGAAAAAGTATCGAATTTTATGCGATACATGCGTTGTAAGTGCCTTCAAGTAAAAAATTTAATATATACTTTATCAGCAACGTTTCTAAATAAACAAACATCCAAAAATCTTATTCACTTCGCCGAAGGGCATACGATCTGTTTGTTGTTATTATTCTCTCAATAGCGCCCCCTTACCTATTATGGTAGAGGCGCGTAGTATCGCTTGACAAGCTTAATTTCACTGGATGGTCAGACTGTGGCCGAGGCGATAAAAGTGTTTCACTAGTGTTTCACTGCGTCTGCTGAAGTCCCGGTTTCGATTTCTGTCGAGGGAAATAGTTAGTATATACCGCTGATGAGAGTTAATAAAGTCGAAACAGTCTGTACGGTATTCTACACATCGAGCCATCCTTTACTGAGATTACACTTGTCAAGTTCATTTTCTATAAGAAAAGTATCGAATTTTATGCGATACATGCGTTGTAAGTGCCTTCAAGTAAAAAATTTAATATATATATATATATATATATATTTTAGAGAGAGAGAGAGAGAGAGAGAGAGAGAGAGAGAGAGAGAGAGAGAGAGAGAGAGAGAAATGAGTGAGAAAGATACAATAGACGCTCGCGTAAGTCTTGAGACTAAGGAGTTGAAAAGTTATGATATGAAAACTAAACATAGACAAGTACGTTCTTCCAAACTATCCGACACACAATTTTTCTGTTAAAAAGAAAGAAAAAAAGTTAATTAAATTATCGTTGTTTCAATAAATAAAAAGAAAACGCAAATTTTGAAAACAAAATTATGTCTAAAATATTAAGGAATAAAAGATATCTGATTTCCTCGAGGCTATTACCGCGCTAGACCGTAAATAAATGGGATATCAAATTACTTCAGGTTTATTTTATCAACCTATCAATATTTCTCGTTGTATTGCCCGTTTTTTTGGGGTTTTTTTTTTTTTTGGGGGGGGGCTTTATTCAATCTATGATAAAATATTTTAGGTTCATTGCAATGGAGTGATGAAAAAAAAGGCTAATTTAATAATATAGAAAAGTTAATTTCGTATTGTGAACAGGATGTTTTCAGCTTCTTTTTTGGCCTAAGTAATTTAATAAAAGTTTATTGTAAATTGTCTTCTAGACCATCCCACACGTGTTAAGAGTTCAATTATATCTTAGCATGATTCTTCAAGCGCAAGGCTACAGCAGTCTGGCGAGACAAACTTGGTTTAATAATAAGAAATAAGCATACTGGTCGGATCCGAGGAAATTCGACCTTTGTAATTAGTATCCAGAAACTAGCGAGATCTGTGGATATACCACCTTACGATAATTCTAATTATTACAGCTTTTGATATGTTATCTTAAGAGCTATTTCAAATTGCTCAATATATAAAAAGTATCATAATATTGATTTATCTTATCTGCGTTATTCGGACTATTGTCCCCATCTTCATTGTTACTTGTACAACGTTTCGGCCTAAGGTTCCCGAGTCCGACAAGAAATACGCGAAGAAGGCCGGAGGGCATATCGGCCAAAACTTTGTACAAATAACAATGAAGATGGGGACAATAGTCCGCATAACGCAGATAATACTAATCTTCAAGCCTCATCTCAAACATTCTGAGAAATATTGATTCATCTCTCTCCCATTCTTTGTTGTTGTTGTTTTTTTGTTTTTTAAACATCTTTTCATCATGTTCGATAGAAACAGATTAGTGCCATTGCTTCCGCGCGCTCACCACCTCTCTCTCTCCCTCTAATTTTTCTTTCTTTCTCATTACATTTCTCTCTCTTTCTCATTAAATTTCTCTCTCTCTGCCTCCCTCCCTCTCTCTGTCTCTGTCTCTCTCCTTCTCTGTCTGTCTGTCTGTCTCTCTATCTGTCTGTCTGTCGCTCTCTCTCTCTCTTTCACTCTTTTTAAAAATTAATTTTGGTTTTGATTATCTTGGTTAATATTCTAAACTGCATCTGGTCAACAGAAGTATTTCATGAAAACTTTAGATCTTCAACGATTTCCAATTTCTCTCTGTGGATCACATACCTACTACTCCACATTGTCAGTGGGATAATGTTAGCCTCTCAATCCTCTTTCATGAGACCGAAGAGATAATAGTCTGAAGGCGCCAAATCTGGTGAGTAATCTCTTGTGAAGAAGTGGCTCAAAGAACAGTCAACATAATTTTACGGGGCAGGAATACATGCTCTAATTCGAAGGCGGAGCATTGCTATTGGGAGAAACGGTGACTATGTGGAGGATTAGGGATGTGATTCACAGAGGAAACAGCTTCATTTTGATGTATTATACATGTTCCAATGCGGTATAATCGCTAGTATGCTAGTCACGCCGATCCCTTACTACTGAAAAGCGAGTTGTTTCCTCGATGTATGCTCCACATTTGTGACCTTATGTCGGACCAAAGTTTTTTCAGATTTTCACATGATTTTTTATGTTATATCATTGATTTAAGAGAAATCCCCATGGCGTTATGTCTAACGTGCTGGGCTGCGACATCGTAATGAACGAGTTCAAACTCCTTCTTGCTATTACACTCACTTTTGGATTAAATTTCTCATCCTCCCCCCAGCCATGGATGAGATAGTAGGACTCTTGTCCTCCTATATCATTATCATACTAAAGCTGAGCGAATCAACTTTTGTCTCCTATAGGCTTTTTTTTATTGTTTAGTTTAATGACACAAAGTAGTCGTCGTCATCGTTGGGGCGGTAATATCGGTATCAGCCAATCAGCGAGGGAGTCTATCTTCTTTTCACTAGCACTAGACCAAGGAGAATATTTTAGCGTCTGAGGTGGAGCGCCACACCTACCATCAACTCCTCACTTTACCGAACAGATCAGTGTGCTGCTCATACACTGAGTTGGCGAGGGCCGGCATCGGACCAAGAACCTTGTGATTCTTAGACGAACGTTCTACCGACTGGGCTAAACCGGCCATTAATGACACTAAATTATTCCTTACTTTTAGGATTGAGTTATGTGTGAAATAAAAAAGCAATAAAATCGATAACGTACATTTTCATCAAAATACGTAGACTTATAATGGCTGAAAAATGGCATTTTGGGGGCACCTTTGAAGCCCCCATATCTCCCCCAATTCTCAAGCGAACTCAACCATCCTTTACTATGTGATACTCCTCATCGAACTCTAACAGAAAATCAGATTGGTTTGGTACTTTATAATGTACACGAAATTGGCCATTTTTGCCCACTCTCAGGGGATTATCAGGCCTCAAAAGTCACCTAAAACTCGGAATTGAGCACTTTTTTCACCATCAGTAAATTCAAAGCATTAGAATCCATGAGAAAAAACAATAAAATCGATAACGTACATTTTCATCAAAATACGTCATCACTCCATTTTAATTGGTTCTAATTAGTTGTAATTTTCAAATGACTCAAGATTTGACTAATCTCTTTCTGTACATTCTCCCGTCTATGTATCTCTTCACTATCTACTCGTTATAATATGTTAGTTTCTCTGGGAGAGAAGACAGTGAGATGGGTATATTTGAAAAGTATTTCTATGTTAAATTTCACAAGCAGCAACTCGTAGCCTAAATTAGGTCAAACATTCCCTTTCTTAGAAATCTTACAAAATCTTTTGTCCGGTCGTGTTCATTTATTCAAAAGAAAATTAATTCAATTTGCCAACTCACTTTTCCCTAACCTCAATTATTTACCCAGAGTTGATTAGATGACTCAACGGGTCACGTTTTGTCTAGTATATATATATATATATATATATATATATACGGAATATAAGGTGTACTAAATTCCACCACTTAAACTCATAGACTCTGCGTGGACCTGTGGATTAAAGCAAGCTAATAAACAGCTTAAATACATGGTTAGTTAACTGTTTAATCGCAATCTTGAAAGCCATTCTTTTAGCACGTAACCTACGAGGACGAACGGATCTGCAACTAAGGACTTTGCTCAACCAAAGGATTCTACCCAACACTAAAGAACACCGAGGGACAACCAAAGGATTCTTCACTAAGGATCAACCTCTGCTTAATAGAAGGGATCTCCACTGTAAAGTGCTCTCACTTGAAGCCTAAAATTGGCAACAAAATCGTAACAACGGTTTCGCACGTCAAGTTGTAGCAAATATATTCTATTATCAACAAATACAGGACTTGGAGTAAGTGAATGGGTGGTACAGGGACCTTGGCTATGTTGTATTGTCCTCGCCCGGAAGACGGAGCTTCCCACAGAGGGACAAAGAGAAAGATAAAAATATATATTTAAAAATAAAGAGAAAGTGGATGAGAGGGTTTCCGGTCAAGGAAGCAGGGAGAAGATAAAGAAATATATAACAAATGTCCGTTATCAGATCAAAATATAAAGATGCGGAGACGTATCTATCAATATAAAGGCGAGAAGATTCGAGCCGACAGACAGAGACGCCAGACGGCAGCCAAAAGGACACTTCACGTCTCCCATCAGCAAACACCCCTCGGGCACTCATTGTGAACAAGGAAAATGTTTTCCTTGTGAAGCTCTGCGCTTTCACCACCCACACACCGAAGAAAATAAAGATGGGTCCTCTCTTTGTACATACGTATCTGTTGTTTACTGAAGTCCAGTAGTCGGTAGTAGCTGACTACTACATACTTCGCTACGTGACCAAATATACCCGCAACGATTACTTACTTACACGATTTAGAGTAGCGAAGAAGGCCAGTACGTAACAGCTAGTCTGCATGCTTTGGATGTTTTTATGATTTTGTCTATCGGACGAAAATGCGCGTTGCTCTAATGTGCAATCATTCTCTATTTATTTTTAGAATTGCCAAAAGCTTATTATTCACGAGTAGGCTCTGTTTGAACTTGGTCAGCCATGTTCCTTCTACTTCTAAAATCCTGAGGACTCTTGTATCATTACAATGGACACGATTAGATGAGTTCAAATCCTGGGCGAGGCTGTTTGCATTCCACATATGTAATAAGAATCGTTCTCGTAAAAAAGGCAAACGAAAGAGACGTAGAGATATGTGTGGGTCAAAATGCAGATTGCATGCGTCTAAAATCCTCTTTTCCTTCTTCCTTTTCGCCTGTCTCTGAATCATACGTCCTTCTTCTTCTCTCTCTCTCTATCTGTCTATCTATCTATCTATTTATCTCGTTCCTCCTCGTAGGACGGCGTCACACCAAGTATCATAACAATGGACACGATTACCTGAGTTCAAATCCTTGGCGAAGCTGTTTACATTTCGCGTATGCAATAATAATCGTTCTCGTAAAAAGGGCAAACGAAACAGACGTAGAGATATTTGTGGGTCGAAATGCAGATTTCGTGCGTCAGTAATCCTCTTCTCCTTTCTCCTTCTCCCCTGTCTCTGAATCATACGTCCTTCACCTTCTTCCCCCGCCTCTCTCTCTATCTATCTATCTATCTATCTATCTCGTTCCTCCCCATTGGACAGCGTCACACCAAGAGACCCGGAACGGATGACTACCCCATTTATGGCCGTTGGCGTTATTGTTACACAAATTGTGACATAATGTATCCGTGCAGTGATCTTATATCACTTATGTCGGGGGGATAGGCAGTAACCATTACATCATAACACCAATACTCTTACAAAAACGTATGTTTCAAACTATACTCCCTCCAGCGATGGGTAAATAGTAGGAAATACTTGGATCTTTACTCTTGCTATGGTAACCGGAGTAGGAAAAGGAAATTTTAAATTTAAACTCTTAAATCTCCGTTTAAATGATTTAAATTGTGTCACAATTTTATTGAGATCCAAATACTAGGATATATATCAAGATATACATATAGAGGGAGAAAGTGACAGTCATAATATGAAGCAAGAAACGGGTTAGATTTTGACGTAATTGCAGACTAATTAGAACAAATTGAAATTTTTTTTTTTTCAAACAACTCAATCCTAGAAATAAGGAATGTTTTAGCATGAATTTTGTGTCATTAAACTAAACATGTAACAACGTTATATATGTTAGTATCTTGACTCTCAATAAAATTGTAACACAATTTAAATCATTTGAACGGACGTTTGGGTTAATATACATTAACCCAAAGTTAGTGCACCATGAAAGGTGCCCCTTGCAAGTTATTTTAATCCATGTAAGGAAACTCTTTTTTTTTCAGCTCTGAAAAAATTCGATTTTTCCAGCCAAATTTGTAAGAAATCAATAAAGAATTGACAATTTTATTTTCCAAACTTTTCCAAATCGTGAAAGCTGACCCAAGGCGGTTTGTATTTAGGATTTTAAAGTATTCAATTGAATGGCATGTTCGAAAAAAAAACCCGCTGTTAAAAGAAGGAAAAGAATTTTAGAAAAGAAAAGGAACACGATAGAAAGAAATAGAGAACTGGTGATAACCGGAGAAATTAAATTTAAAATGCTGATTGGTTACTTGGAATTTACGGCATGTCAACCCTTGTTGGGTTATTTTATGCCGAAGAAATTTTTTTATTAATTCTTGACGAGTTTTCAAAAAATTGTCTAAACTCAGTTTTTTTTAAAAACACATTTTTACACTATTTTTCTTTTTAACCCATAGATGAGACCCTACGGATACTATCACTCCCGCTCAGAGTGGACCTGGGAGTAATAGCAATGAAGGGGTACTCCACACTCTCCGGAGTTAGAATGTTAAAATTGAAATTAGAATATCCAAAAATATTGGAGGGCGTTGTGATCGCAAGACGTAATACAATCTACAATACAAACGAAAGGACACCTTTAGTAATAGATATTTACAGAGAATTAGTGAGTTCGATTCTCACTGAGCACCTTGTATGTCTAGTCGTGAGCTTATATAATTTCGAGGAACGTGTATGATTTTTTTATTCAATATATATAATACAAAATCTGAGCAAATCAATGATCGTTTTCTAATGACTTTTTTCCTGTTTCAATGACACAAAATGCATACTAAAATATTCCTTAGTTCTAGGATTAAGTTATGCTTGAAAAATACATTTTAATTTGTTCTAATTAGTTGTAATTTGCAATCAAGTAAAAAAAAAGTGACACATCTCTTACTTTACATTCTGTCTGTCACTTTCCCCCTCTCTATATGTATCTTGATTACCTACTTGTTATATATGTTAGTTACTCTGTGAGTGTGAAGAGAGTGATTGGAGAGTGTGAAGCATATTTGTATATTAAGATTCATCTGTAGCCGAAACGTAACTTCTCACATGCTGGCTGTTAATAAAATTCTAAGAATCTGGTCCATTTAAGTTTAGATTAGGTGAAACGTTCTCTATCTTGAAATATAACAAAATGATTTAAATAACCTATCATTTTTGTAATTTAGTGTATGATTTAAGTTTACAGTTAAGGAAATTAATACAAATGGTGTTTGGACACTTGGACTCACACGTTGGATTATAATTATATTACACAATGAATAGGCATAGCCTATCATTTTTGTAATGAAGTGTGAAGACTTTAAAAAACAAAAAAAGAACAATAGGTCAGAAACTTAACAGGTATTTAATGTTAAGTTTCTGACCAACATCCTTGGCCAGTTGAAAAACTTAAAGTAAGTAAGTCCTGAAGAATCCTTTAGTAAGTGAATAAAGTTTTGGAATTCTACGTAGTGTCAACCAGTGATATAGCTCCGTCATCTTCAAAGCAGTTGTAACTGTATAAATATTATTACTGCCAGTTATTGTTTGGTCAATGATTATCGCCGAGTCTATCATCCAGGTGAATAGGCATAGCCTATCATTTTTGTAATGAAGTATAAAGACTTTAAAAAACAAAAAAAAGAACAATCTCCTTTGTTTAGCAACAGTGAAAAGAGAATAGACTCCCTTGTTGTTTAACTAATACTGGCAATAAGCCGCTCTGCAGGCTTTACTTTTTTTACTTCATTTCCTAATAAATAGGCATAGCCTACCATTTTTTAATGTAGTGTAAGATTTGTATTTAATTGTTTGATTTAAGGGAAAATGCAGATAAGTTTAACTGGCAGGCATGTATGGTGTTCCACATTAGCAAAAACAATTTCCCTGGTCTAGCATTAGTAAAAAGAGGATCCTTAACTGTTAATTATTTTTTGTCTTTAAATTCAGTGGCCGTATTTGTTTTTTTTAAATTTAATTCGCTTTGCAAACTCATTTTCCTTAATCCCAATCAACAACCCAGAGCTCAATGAGTTACCCAACTGGTCACATTCTATCTATATATATATATATATATATATATATATATATATATATATATCATCATCATCATGTCGCGCTGTTAGCACGGATATCCATGACAGTCTCTCTCCATCCGTCCCTATCGTTTATCATTCTCGGGGGTCCTCTATGCAGCATCCTGTATCCGCACAGAGCTGATCAATGTACGTCTTTGCTGGTCGGCCCACACTGGCTTGTCCATGTGCTGGCTTCCACAGGAGGACGTCGCTTATGAATTCGTCCTTGCTTCTCCAGCAGTGTCCCACGTGTCTTGTCCGTCTTACTCGGATGGTTTGGGTCATATGTGGCAGTGATATATATATATATATATATATATATATATATATATATATATATATATGCGTGTGTGTGTGTGGAGGAAATACTTTGGATAACAAATCCTGGAATATACAGTTTGTGCACAATATTTCTTACACAAAGGAAAAATGGCGTAAGTGCGGAAGTTGGGAGAGCAAGGACAGGAAGAGAATAAGATTTATTCATTCTCATTTTACGTGCATGCTTCATCTGAATAATGTATCTTTTCAAATTGATAAAGCTTTTAGCAATCAAACCGGCACGAGTAAACGAAATAACAATTTATTTTATGATTTCTTCTACTCTACTGTCCAGTTTTGTGAGCACCTTCTTGATTGAAGAAAAAAAAACAGTTCTTAGCGAACTGTTTATTCACAGGCACACACGCATACATTGCACACACACACACACACACACACGTGCGCGCACAAACACACACACACATACACACACACACACACACACATATATGTAGTGTGAAATACGGAAATTAATCCGAAAATATGAGAAGAAAATATTTTAAAAATATAACAAACACAGGATGTTATCATCAGGAAACAATTCTTTTTGTGTGTGTGTGTCAATACTTAAGCATTTCGGTATATTGTACCATCTTCAGGACACTGTTAAGTAATGTTTATGTGAGGGACAAAATGAAAGATGTTAAGTGTATAGTGAATGTGTGAATATGATGTTATTAACCATTAACTTTTGTCCCTCACGTGAACATTACTTAACAGTGTCCTGAAGATGGTACAATATACCGAAATGCTTAAATATTGACACAAAAAAAATACATTGTTTTCTGGTCATAACATCCAGTGTTTGTTATATTTTTAAAATATTGTCTTCTCATATATATATATATATATATATATATATATATATATATATATATAATATATTGAAGGTGGGAATCGGTCTGATGAGACACAATTGGAGATTAACACTCAACATCGTGTTATATTCACAAGATTCCAAATTAAGAAAAATCTAAGGAAGAAACAATTTGGAATAATAATATAAGAATTTTTACGTTTCCAATAAACACTATCAACATCTAACTATTTGCATATGTTTACTTTGTTCCCTAAAGCAATATGTTCAAGGTGAACACTTTATGGTAACAATTTCAAATTATGTAGTATACATAATATGTATTATAATTATCATTGTATACCTTAAGTATATCTATAATAATGATAATATGTATCTTAATATATAATTATTTTTTTTTAAAATGTCATACCCTCTTAAAATCAAGGTCAGTCTAGAGTTATTGATAAAGGAAAAATAACACTTAGCCATTTTTATTTTAGATATTCTATTTTATTCTATTTCATCTATTTAAATTTTAATTTTTTTTAAATACATAAAATATAGTTTTCTTAAATCATTCATCAATTTAAGTCTGATTAAATAACCCATTAATTTCTCCAAATAATTCCATATATATATATATATATATATATATATATATATATATATATTGAGTAGCACATATATCTGTATGGTAAAGAGAGGGGCTGATGATAGGTGTGGGGCTTTACCTCAGAAGCTAAAAATAATCTCCTCGGTCTAGCGCTAATGAAAAGGGGATAGACTCCCTCGCTGTCTGGCTGATGCCAACATAGGCCAAATCGACGACTTATATATATATATATATATATATATATATATATATATATATATATATATGAGAGAATGGATTGGAATCTGACAAATTTATTGAAAATATAATTGGAAGAAAAATAGATATACTTTAGAATTTTTTTTTTTGTCAACTCTTATTTCGACCAATATTCGCTTATACACCAAGTATTTCGTCTAAAGTATAAGAATAGAATAAAATAGAAGTAATAGTAAACAAAAGCATTTCATGTCATTTTTTATCTTTAAAATAATTTTAAATAAAATACTGCGTGCGTAAGCGAATTTTGGTCGAAACACGTGTCGACAAATAAAAATAATAAATTTTATCCATACCAAAGTATATATATTTTTCCCAATTATTTTTCAACACACACAAACACACACAAACACATATATATATATATATATATATATATATATAGGGTGTCCCAGAAGTCGCGCACCATGTATAAAAAGACATATGAATATCAATTTTATTCATCATAATCATAATAGATGCTCAAATTGTTCATCCTCTCTATTCTTGCGCAAGGTGCACTTTGTACGGATGAAATTTCTGTGTCTTAAGAATACGATGTACTGATGATTTGCTAATCGTAAGCTCCTGGCTTATTTTCCTTACTGATTTCACGGGGCTTCTAGCAACATTCGCCAAAACCATAGTTGATGTTGCTTCATCAGTTGCACTCTTTCGTCGACCGTATCTCTCGCGGTCAGCAACTGAACCAGTTTCTTGGAAACGTTTTATCAAACGGCAGACGGTGGTATAGTTCAATGTTTTTTCTCGCTTGGGATGAGTGCGGTTGAATTCTTCAGCTACGGAGCGGTATGTAGCTCCATCTCTTACAAACATAAAAAATTTAACTCTTTCTTGTATTGTTAATTTCTCACTCATATCCAATAAAACCTGAAAAACAAAAAAAAAAACAAAACTACAAATTATATGGTGCGCGACTTCCGGGACACTCTCTCTCTCTCTCTCTCTCTCTATATATATATATATATATATATATATATATATATATTTACACATATATATGTATATATATGTAATATATAATGTATATTTACACATATATATGTATATATATATATATATATATATATATATATATATAATTTTTTAATCAAAAACCAGAGACAAGATTCGTTTTGACAATTTTGTATTGATTTTTTCTTGTCACCTTACAATGTTTTGTTTTTTTAAATTTGGTTCAGTTTTGAATAAATTCAAAAATCTTGAAACATGACAATAAAAAAATAATATAATGTATTAAAAAGAGCCTGTTAAGATTCTGCTCATATGATTGGCCTTGTGTCACATCCTATTCGTTCGGAGTGTGTTGTAAATATGTTATATAATGGATAAAAATAGCATATCATTTTTGAAGGTTTGATTTTGAAATTAATGTTAGCTCTATGCAAAATCACCGAGATTTTATTTGACAAAGATAAACCCAGGATGGCCTCTCATTGGCTTAGAGAATCACGTGATCGACGGACACTGGGGAAAGTAAGATTAAATTCGTCACAGTCGAACCAGCGCCCATCAGGGTCAGACGTCCCTGTCAGCCTGTGCTGCAACTGACTAAACCGCGTGCGAGTATCAGAGAATAATAAAGGTTTCTCACAGAACATTTCAACGCGTTTCTATACAGCCCTGTCGGCTGGGGCAGTAGAATACCCCGACTGCACCTCATTTATAAGACTTACCAAAGAATTATACAAACAATTTATCAAAATGCTGGAATTTATTTATATCTCAGATCAAAAGTAAAACACTTACAATGTTTTATTAATGGTGAACAAATAACAATATTCACATAACATGAACCCTTTATTATTAATTATAAAACAATGTGAGGCGCTCATGGCATAATGGTTATCATTGTAGTGAGTGAACTTGGCTACCTGAGTTCAAATCCCGAACAAGGTGGTTTGCATTTCACATAGCACTAATAAAATTGGGAAAAGTAATCCTCCAACTCGGTAAATAGTAGAGCAGGTTGGGCTCTTTAACTTTGGTGTGGTAATCCTTCTAGAACCTGGAGAGGGATGGGCTATTTCTGCCCAAAATATGCTATATGAGTAGTGACCCCATGACCAAGCTAGATTATAGTACAAGTGAGAGTGAGGATTCTACTGCCCCTCTACAGAGAGGTAAGTGGTTCCACCCTCCTTAATGGAGCCACTTTTTGTAAATATAACTGTATAATGAACACTATTCCACTTGACAAGAAATTACCCTAGATGGTTTGACGTACCGTTAAAACCAAACAATCAATCAATAATTGAAATTATATCCAATGCGGCAAAGGATCTCCTTAGGATTATTGATTAATAATCAATAATTTTAATTTATTCCATTGATTTCTGCGTAATTCCTATTTCAAATGTTCTTAATGTTTAATTTTTAACCCCTTCCTGCCCGTTGGCAAATATTTTCAAACATGCCTTTTGATTGAATTTACATTCACCATTCTTTAATAGAAAGCTTTTATTTTCGCGCGAAAACTGCATTAAGTTAAATGAAAAAAACAAAAAAAGAAAGAAATAATTTTCTTTTTCTTCGGCCTTCTCCCAACATTTCTTTTGGGTTTTGTTTTCTGTTGAAATGTCAATCCTTAGAAAATTCTTATTCACCGATCGACTTTTTGGTTCGTTTTTCTGTTCGTTGTTTCCTTTCACCAATATGCAAATGAATGGCAAGAAACAAAATTGCACTTTCCAAGACTATTTTGTAATTTTGCATTTAGCGTTAAAATTCATGAAGAAATTGTTTTGTTGAGTCCCCACATCACAAATCAATGATTCCTTATTCTCTTCCAAGTTGAATATCAATGAATTCTTTCTAATTTAATGAAGGGTTTTGGATTTATTTCTAATGGAATTTCTGAAGAATTTCTGAAGAATTTCTGAAGAATTTAAAGACATTCTTTATGAATTTAGAAGGAATTGTCGGGTTATTTGAGATGTTTTAGATTCTATATTCCATAATGGCAAGAAATGAATTCTCCAAGAATCTTTGGATATAGCTTCGGAATATAAAAGAACAAAAGCATGATGAATATGGATGAAGAATTCATGCACACTTTCCAAAAGAATATATTTTGGAATTGTCTGGATTCATTTTTCACAGAATTTCTGAAGAATATAAAGACGTTATTTCGGAATTATCTAAAAATAGCAGGAGCATTATTTTTTTTTCTTCCTGAAAAGAATTGTTGGAAATTGTATGGATAGTGAACTCCAGAAATATTTTGCAGAATTTTAAATGGAAACAAAAAGTGCGTTCACTTTATATTTGAATAAAGAAAAGAACATTTTGAAACGCTTAAAAAGATTACATCATTTCTTCTTTATTCAATCATTGGCATTGTAGTGTCGGAAGACAATTCTTGTGCCCCTTAAGTTACAGCGCCTCTTGTGACGGTGATGTCCACTCTGTAATCACTATCTTTATACTCACAGAGAAACTAACACATATAACGAGAAGTAATCAAGATATACATAGAGAGGGGGAAAGGGATAGGCAGAATGTGAAGTAAGAGACAGTTTTTGAATTATGACTCATTAGAATCAATTAAAATGGATTTTTTTTTTCCAAACATAACTCAATCCTATAATTAAGGAATATTTTGATATGAATTTTGTGTCATCATTAAACTAAATAGCAAACAATCA
Organism: Doryteuthis pealeii; assembly: GCA_023376005.1. Classification (NCBI taxonomy): domain Eukaryota; kingdom Metazoa; phylum Mollusca; class Cephalopoda; order Myopsida; family Loliginidae; genus Doryteuthis; species Doryteuthis pealeii. Next base: position 88,651,264 of record CM042162.1, read on the forward strand.
TTGATTCACTCAGGTTTGGTATAATAATAGATAATTATTAGTTTAATCTACATACTAACTTCAGTCAGTCCATTTTTGTAAATTCCAAATATCTTAAAAATGAACCATTAAAAATGGCAGAAAATCTAGTTAGATATTTTACCAAGGCTGAAAATGAATGAGGAATTTGACAAATATTTGGTTCACAACTTTTTGACTTATTTGATTTGAATAATACTTACAGGCTGTCCTTGAAGATGATGATTTGATTATTGCTTTTTTTAAAAAATCATGTTTCCTTTGTTACGTTACGCTGTCATTGTCGGAATGGAGAGTTGACGTGTCAACGCTTGTTACTTTCTGGCTCTCATTTCTGAATGGAGTGATTATCTATAGATAGTAGAAATATTTGTATTCTTATCTGTGAACCCGTACTACATTTGGAGAGGTTCGAATCTACTTGCTCGGTTGATGTGGGAGTTGGTTGGCATTTGCTGGATGTTTTGAGTCTTGAATCCAAATTGTAATGCTTGGGGACATCTTGCCTTGTGCCATTTAGAGTTTTTTTAGTAATAAAAACAAGGCCAATTCTTTTTCTCATGAGATTTTTATTTCCCCCAAGCCAAAATTGCCGAGAGGAAAAGCTCCATGTCTCACTCTCGACGCATAATTCCAAATTCAGCCACCCTCTCACCTCTCATTCCACCACTCACACATTTCGACGTCTCACGGCTCGTCTAATAGAAACTATGATGATTCATCCTTAAACTTTTCCATCCTCATTAAACATAATTTTTTCCTCCCCCCTATTATATTACACTGTTGTTACTGTTATGATTCAGATCGATCTTTGATACTGATATCCTGTAGATATCAATGGATGAGAAAGCTCTCGTGTATGAGGTACACGGAATGCCAGTGGGAAGCATGGATGTTTATACATATTTATCAACCCTCCACACAAACAGGATGTGACACGAGGTCAATTTTTAAGCGGAGTTTAACAGGTTTGAATTCTGAGTTTTCCTTTGAAACTCTCATTCCACCACTCACACACTTCAACATGGCTCACGGCTCTTCCAATAGAAATTATAATGGTTCATCCTTAAATATTCCATCCTCATTAAACACATATTTTTGCTAAATATCTTTCCGTGCTTATTTACATGTCAGTGTCATATTCAGGTATTCACTCCTCCTCCATTATATTAAACTGTTGTTACTGTTATGATTCAGGTCGATCTTTAATCGATATTTGATGCTGATATCATGTAGATATCGATGAATGAGAAAGCTCTCGTGTATCAGGTACACGGAATGCCAGTGGGGAGTATGGAAGTTTATACATATTTATCAACCCTCCACACAAACAGGATGTGACACAAGGTCAATTTTTAAGCGGAGTTTAACAGGTTTGAATTCTGAGTTTTCCTTCTCCTAGACTGATTGTCTAACCAAGGTTAAACAGCCCAGTCTTCCCTACTATTTAACAATAGCAGGAGGTAGAGCACATGGATACATATCTTTCTCAATGGTATTAGCGCCATGTGAAATGCAAACAACATCGTCGAGGATTTGAACTCGCGTTGAGGGGTCCATTTCCCACAACTGTAACCGTTACACCACGCACCTCATGTAAGTCCATATGATTCAGACCTGTTAAACTCCATTTAAAAATTGACCTTGTGTCACATGTTGTTCGTGAGGAAGGGTTTGTAAATATGCATAAACTTACATGCCTCCACAGGCATTCCGTATACCTGTTAAACGAGAGCTTTCTCATTCGTCGATATCCACATATTACCCATAGCTGAAGGGAGAGTACGTGAATGCATACCTTTCTCAATGGTATTAGCGCTATGGGAAATGCAAACACAGTCGTCAGGATTTGAACTCACATTGACGACTCCATTACACCACGCCCCCTCATGTAAGTTTTTATGTTTCAATAATGAATATTTTAGAATTATCTAAGCCCGTCTTATTCTATAACATGTGTCACAAACCGGTTTAAACAAAAAGTGAGTTGAAATCTTTAAAAATGGAATACCATCTAGAATGAATAAAAAAAGGTCTTCGGTATAAAAAAAGAAATGGACTCTCCCGTTGATTTTCGACGCGTGAGGGTTCATACAAACAATGAACTCCCACACAGGGATTTGTTTATAGTGATGAAGGCTTGTGTTGGACCATCCACACTTTTTGGCACAGTCGATAGGAAAGAATTGGTGCATCAAGGGTTGCCACAAACCCAATCAACGACCGAGCTCAGGAATTTGAATTCAGAGTTATCCCTCTCCTAGACTGGTTACCTACCCAAGGCTAAGGGCCCAGTCTGCCCTACTATTTAACCCATAGCTGGAGGGAGAATATATGGATTCATACCTTTCCCCAAGGGTATTAGCGCTATGTGAAATGCCAACAGCTTCGTCTAGGAATTGAACTCGAATCGACGAGTCCATTTTCCACGACTCTAACCACTAGCCCACGCGCCTCCATAAAATAACCCTAAAAGGGTTGAGCTGCCGTAAAATCAAACCAACCAACCAACCGACCAACCAACCATCCAAACTTAGTAATTAACAGGGTCAACGTTGCTTAACTTTTAGAAACAGAAATGTTATTTACTTATTATTGATTAATCTTGTTTGTTTGTTTGTTTTGTTTTGTTTTACGGCATATCAACCTCAGTGGGTCATTTAATGCCGATAAAGTTTTGAAATAAATCAATTCTTAATGGATAATACAATTTTTTATAAATACATTTTTCTATTTAACCCATAGATGTGACCCTAACAGGTACTACCACTCCGGGTCAGAGTGGACCAGGGAGCAATGTTGATGAAGGGGTGCTCCACATTCCCCAAACCTCCAAAACTGGGACCTCACCATCAGATAGAGTTTAACGTCATTCCCAGGACATGTAGACCCACAGCCACCGCCTTCTAGCATCCATATGATAAAAAGGGGTTGGGGCTTGCCATAAGGGCAATAGGGTTGGGGCAATCATATAGGTGCTAGGGCTTGACGTGACCAGCCAATTGATCGGAGGGGGCTCTCCGACGCCCGTCTAGCCCAAGATAGGGCCAAAGTGGAGTATTGCATGTCATGAACTGCTCATCCACCTGGGCTCTATCGTTAAGCATCACGGGTCGCCACCCACGGCCAACAGGTGGCCCCATTGGGGGAGTCTTACCCCTCTGCAGAGATGCAGTCGGTGCATTCTAACGCCCCAGCCGACAGGGTGGATTGATTAATCTAGTACACAAGACAAAGGTTGATTATAGTACTTACAGTAACATACCGGTCACTCATCCAAGTACTGAATAAGTTCACCGTTGCTTAATTTCGGTAACCGTGTAGTGTACCGTTGTGGTATATTTTCACGGTACCAAAATGATATAAGTAACGTTGTCCTTTTTTTCGAGCGCTACTCCAATAACGGTAAGGTGTCGGCGGCGTATATATTATATAGCGGGTCTCGTCCACGTGCCTCCAGTGCTAAAATGGTGTTGATAGAAATTACAACACGAGAAATATGTAGTCACAACTGCTCCTTTATTATCGTGCTCGTCTAGTGGGCTCGTACCAGAGAGGAGGAAAGGCAGAGAGAAAGAGAGAGAGAACACTACTTGATTATTGTGACCCCACACTAGTCACTAGAGGCCCGATCCGTACCCTACGACGGCCGAAGGCAAAAAGAGACCGATACATTTCTTCGTTGTTCCACGTCACCACGTGACTTCCGGTCAACACCCGAAGCTTCCGGCTCCGGTCAACACCGGTTGCCACTCAATTCTCAGTTCGGGGTCACGCTATGGTCAAATCATCGTTCATCCTGTTTTGGCTCATCACTATTTTTTAACCTTTTATCATCTCTTATTTATTTATTTCTTCCGCCCCCCCCCCCGCTCCATTAGTAGTTCTAGCTCACAAAAGTCAGGATAATATACCCATCTTGCAACAGTAGCAATCTGAGTGAGTTGGAATAAAAATAAAAAAAAAACTAAAATTAAAAGATAATAAAAGCTATGAGTAAAAGTTATGAATTTCTATGAATATTATTTTCTCGGAAATTTTTTATTATGTACGTGTGTGTGGGGAGGGGGTTGTTATTTTTCTTACTTCGATACTTGAGACCCTTATTATAACAAGAAAAACCAACAAATTCTATCAACAAGATATCTCATACAAATATTATTCATAGAAATTGAAAACAAAAAACAAAAAAATAAAACCAAGGGCAAATAACTCCAACGTTTCTATGGTAAGTCGTAATTATTTATTTGCTTGATATAAAATGAAAGGACTTTTTTTTTTTTTAACCGTGTGACGTGATTCTAATACATTTATCGGAACCTCAAATCTAAATGCTTATACACTTAGAGAATAGGGTCAGGAAGAGACGGGGTATACTTTTGATAACCCCATAAAATTGCTATGAATTTTATGAATAAAAGATATTGTTGAAAACAAAAAAAAAAAAACAAAAAAAAAATTGATAGAGTATTTTCGCAGAAGGTGAATAAGATCGAATACACTGTTTAGCTGAAAGATAAAAGTAGTAAAAAACCAGGGAAATGTTTTTTCATGACTCAATAATGGCGGATTGAATCTATGCGGATATCAGATATCATCAAAAAATTACACACGTTTCGATCATTCTGATATTCATGAGATATCAGATCGTGTTCGATATTCATATTTTTTTGGAAAGAAAAGACATTTAGAAATTTATATGGGACTCGCATGATTCGTAGAAATTCTACGGGATCAAAAAAATCAAGAGGAGATATTAAAGCATGAAAAGGTGATTTGCAATTTTATTAGATACTAGCAGACCTACCCGACGTTAGCATAGATCTAAAAAGTTAAAAGATAAATAAATAAAAATATAAATAAATTTTAATAAATAAATAAAAATATAAATATTTTTTTTATAAATAAAAAAATAAATAAATCTCTTACATATTGTAATAATAATCTATGAGTTAAATAGAAAACACCAACTGTAAACTTAACCCTACTACTAATGCAGAATAGCGCGCAAGAGATAATATCATTAGGTTACGTATAAAAAGCATTGGTACTAATGTAGAATAGTGAGCAAGAGATAATATCATTAGATTACATATAAAGAGCATTGGTACTAATGCAGAATAGCGCGCAAGAGATAATATCATTAGATTACGTATAAAAAGCATTGGTACTAATGCAGAATAGTGCGCAAGAGATAATATCATTAGATTACGTATAAAAAGCATTAGGACTAATGTAGAATAGCGCGCAAGAGATAATATCATTAGATTACGTATAAAAAGCATTGGGACTAATGCAGAATAGCGCGCAAGAGATAATCATTAGATTACGTATAAAAAGCATTAGGACTAATGTAGAATAGCGCGCAAGAGATAATATCATTAGATTACGTATAAAAAGTATTGGTACTAATGCAGAATAGTGCGCAAGAGATGATATCATTAGATTATCTGTAAAAAGCATTGGTACTAATGCAGAATAGCGCGCAAGAGATGATATCATTAGATTACGTATAAAAAGCATTGGTACTAATGCTGAATAGCGCGCAAGAGATATTATCATTAGATTACGTATAAAAAGCATTGGAACTAATGCAGAATAGCACGCAAGAGATAATATCATTTATTACGTATAAAAAGTATTGGTACTAATGCAGAATAGCAACGCAAGAGATAATATCATTAGATTACGTATAAAAAGCATTGGTACTAATGCTGAATAGCGCGCAAGAGATATTATCATTAGATTACGTATAAAAAGCATTGGAACTAATGCAGAATAGCACGCAAGAGATAATATCATTAGATTACGTATAAAAAGTATTGGTACTAATGCAGAATAGCACGCAAGTGATAATATCATTAGATTACGTATAAAAAGCGTTGGTACTAATGTAGAATAGCGCGCAAGAGATAATATCGTTAGATTACTAATGGGGCCGGTTAAGTCTAGTCGGTAAAGTACCCGCCTCGGAATTGCAAAGTACAGTTAGTTTGAAAATATGTGTATTAAAAACTTGAGGTTTAAAAAAAATGAGTACATTTCAAGAATGAACAAAATAAAAATAAAGGGGAGTAAACCTCGAAAACAAATCAGGAGCCGAAGTCCCTAATGTGGTGTGATGCTGAAATCCAGGGCTACCCATCAACTCCTGCGACACTACCGTTGCCAAACAGCATTGGTTCCTTACCTTTCCTTTGGATAACAGTGGCAGTGTGGAGAGAGAGAGAACTTGCTGCATGGGCAACAACTCATCCTCCATATGAACCCGCCCAGGCTATGAAGTAAAAAAAAACAACACTTTGACACTACTCCATCGTCTCTCAAAGACGGAAAGCTGCTAACAAAAAAATAAACGAACACACACATTTGGGCTTGAGAAAGCTTTATTCTACTTAGAATACTTTTAAAGCTTACTGTGAGTTTATATACTCTAAGAAACGTCAAAGATTTACACAAAGTGAGGTGATAATAAAACAGGGGAAGTAACTCTCAATTACTTATTACACCTATATTCATTTATAGATTAATAAAAAATGTTTTCTATGAATTTGTTTTATTATCTTTTATTTTTTATATATTCTTGTTTTAAGCTGTTAATTTTTATTATTATGTAGCCCTATGCCAGTCACGGTACTTGATAATATGACTTAGTTCCGTGACTACCACACGTGCTCTGGCTAATTGTTTTGTCGATGTTTTCTGCACCCACGTTGTGTTCCTTTGATCCACATAACCGGGATCGATACAACTTTGTTGGAGCGTCTTTGTGACGTGTCAAGAGATTAGTAGAATTAAGCTACCGTAGTTGTTGGCAACTCTAAGAATGAGACAACATACCGCTAACAATAACAACGGTTTTATAATGATATATAACGAGGAGGAATATATATATATATATAGGTTTCAAAACGAGCGCTTTCGGCAATACAGTTTGCCATCATCAGGTAGGAAACGATGGTATCGTTTCATGTCTCGTTTTTAACGAGAACGAGTAGTAGTAAGGAATTAGAAGGGGGAGGTAATATCAATTGGTAGAGGGAGGTTGTAGGAATGGTAGTGGTTTGAGCGAGCGATGCAGTAGTGAATTTTTGTGGGAGGGGGGCACAAGTTGTGAGAAGGGGAGGGGTATAGTGGAAGGAGGATAGGCGGACAATTATAAGCATTTGAGAACATGTTGAATAATTTGAAAGTTTATTTTGTTCAAGGTAGGTTATTTTTGTTTGATATAAAGCTTCGATTATTTGAAGTTTTTGTTTGTTTTTTTCTTTATGTAGTGTGCGTGTATTTTCGGTTAGAATTTTGCGGTAGGTAGAGGGGGTCATGGATGGGTTTTAAGGTGTTGATTAATGAAGCTGGAATCAGATAAGTGTAATGTTAATCTGCGTGATAATGTGGTCGTCGTGTGGCCTTTATATGTGTTATTAATTTTGGAGAGGCAGTCTCCTACGGCACATTTGAATTCATACACAACATTGGTCTCATTAAGACGACACCAAAAAAATGGCCCGAAAATTAGAAAGGATCAACCAAAAACTTGTCCGACAAGAATTGTCTGTACAGTTCAACAAAACTTGTATGAAAGAAAAAACGCTGTCAAAATACACTTATTTTAATATTAATATATATATATATATATATATATATTATATATATATATATCGGTGCTTTAACATCGCCCCTTCCATCTGGGAAAATTTGGTTCAGGACCCCTTCAGTGGCAGCAAGTTCTCCGTAGCGGGCTATCAATGTCTGAAGTTACCCTGGCGCAACACCATGAATCCAACAGGTCCAGAAGAAAGCGATGGCAACAAAGCACCGGCACACCAACATCTTCATGGTCAGCCTTCTCATGCGACATCTGTGATTGGGTTTTTTTTACGAACATTTATCTTCACAGTCACAGAAGACGCTATAACTTCAGGGACACAAGAAATATATACTCTTCCGAGAGTGCAATGCCGATGATATACAAGGTGTGTCAAAAAAGTAGCAAGATTTTTTTACTTTTTGACACACCTTTTATTCTGTAAAAATAACGTTCCATTCATTCTTCATTTATATCTTAGTAAATACATCTTTAAAACTTGGTAATGTTTGACACACCTTGTATTCTGAAAAAGATTGATGTATCAATATCTTTTGTAGTTTTTCAGAAACCATGTATTCTGTAAAGAAAGAACGTTCCATTCATTAATTTTTGTCAAAATAAAAGGTATGTCAAAACTACCAAGTTTAAGGATGTATTTACCAAGATAGAATTGAAGAAAGAATGGAACGTTTTTTTCAGAAATCAAGGTGTGTCAAAAAGTTCAACAAATTTTGATACTTTTTGACTCACCCTGTATATATATATATATATATATATATATATATATATATAACCAATTGGATTTCAATTCCGGCTGTAGGTAGCTTACAAAATGTCTAGCCACACTGAGAAGACTTGATAAGTCGAAACACGTGTCTGTGGATGACCCTATATATGCTCACCATACCCCTAGGGTTGAGCACTCTGGAGGAATTTCGCTGACGGCCGCCAACTCAAGCGTAAACGCGACGCTCTTCTATATAAGGGATGGCGCACTCTGTGACGGCCTTTACACACAAAGCGATGTGTGTATTAAAACAGTTAAAATCCCCTTCGCATTCTGTAAGTGAAGACAGCCTAATGGTTAAGGTGCCGCACTGACACCCAGCCGATCGGATTTAAATTCCGGCGGTAGGTAGCTTACAAAATGTCTAGGCACACTGAGGAGACTTGATAAGTCGAAACACGTGTCTGTGAATGACCCTCTCTCTCTCTCTCTCTCTCTATATATATATATGAAGATAGGATGGATGTAGTAAAATCCGACAGTATGAGGTAGGTAAAAGGATGGTGAACAAGAAATGATAACTCAAAACAAATCTAAGAGTTGAAACGTTTCGTCCGATTTATACGACATCCTCAGTCAAAGATTTTTTATTGCAAGCAAAATTACGTGCGAGTACATGTGATTTGGTGGCCAACCCTGGGCCCATCTACCCCCAACCTCTCTCTACTTCCTGTAAACTATCCCTACACTTCATTCATGTCAGCCCCTATCCTCCCTCCCTTCACTTCCGCTACCAACTCACCCCCTCACCAAATTTGTTTTGAGTTATCATTTCTTGTTCACTATCCTTTTACCTATCTCATATATACTAGAAAATATATGCACCCTCCGGGTGCAAGTATTTTAGATAAATTTTATAATAAAATATCATATTAAATTAGAAAGGCTAATGAAACTGAATAAGAATGTAGATAAAAAGTTCTGGAACAGAGGGGGTATGATTGAAAAATAGAACAACTTTGAAACTAACTCTTCCATCATTTTCCGTTACTCCCGTCTTTCATTGGTAAATTTTCCTAATTAAACTGTTTAGTTAAAATAGGAAGTAAACAATACTATTACAGTTAATACTCTTGTTAAGGGATTTCTTTTAAGATTTATTGAAGAGATTTTTGCTCATATTCAATAAGATAAAACCAAACAATTAGAAATCAATAATACTAAGCATATATTTATTAAAATCAATTTTTAAAGATCAATATGCAAATTAGCCTTCCCATTCACACTGTAAATCTCTATTTTGTTGTATATATAAATACAATTGCATGTTATTAGTATGTAGATATGGTAAACAGTGTAAGTAATGTAAAAAAAATTTATTAATAATTGAGGTTTAAATAAAAATAAAATCATGGAGAATATGATGTAAATAACGAAAGGAATTGTGACTTGTATAGTAATATAGTTTGGGTTACAGACAGACAAACCCACAATCTCCATTATAATAAGATATATATATATATATATATATATATAAGACATTGTAATCAATGCCATTTCAATTCTTTTCTTTGAGTAACGTAACAATTCCAGTGCCAAGACGGTAAACCATTCCTTACAAATTCTGTAAGGCTATAGGACCAATTTTTGGACACTAGATTTCTAAAGCTTAAACATTGCTCAAGGCTGGACAATTATTTACGTTGCGGTAAAAAATCTAAAGAAAAGTGTTTCTAAATCCTCAGGAAAACAGAGGAAAAAGAAATGGAGAAACAAAACCACACCTTTCTCTCTTCTATTCTATTTATTTACTTATCTGTTCTTTTATTTGTTTGTTTGTTTATTTTACTGCCTCCGGTTCATATTACAAAATTGACGCCTTTTTTTTTTTTTAGTTAAACACGATAAAACACAAAATAGAAAAACAACACGTAAACAAACAAATGAACACAAGATATATTACTTGAAAACTGAAAATTCTATTAAATATTTGTTGTAAGGGAAGATATTTTCCGCTACAAGTAAGTTGGACTCGTCCAACGAAACCCATAAATGATACGGACTACACAGTCGAGTAATCGAGTCTGAATAGTAGATACTTACGTCGCCCCCCAAGGCTCTATCCAGTGGCTTCGGCCCAGGACCAGTTAAGTAATTAACAGAGTTGATCCAAGGGAGCCACTTTCCCAGGCAATACCAGCCTCCTTGATTTAAAGGGACAGGGTTGTGTTTATGGTCCACTGCTTGGGGCTCTTACTGAGTTCTCATTAGAAAACTGTTTTTTTACATTTAATTTGAAATTTTTACATTAAATCTAAACTATCGTAAGGAGATTGAATATTGTAATGGGGTACATTGTATTCGGGTACATTGTATTGGAGTACATTTCATTAGGGTACATTGTATTGGGAGAGTGTATTGGATTACATTATATTAGGGTATATTGTAATGGAGTATATTATATTAAGGTACATTGCATTAGGGTATATTGTCATGGAGTTCATTGTCATGGTGTACATTGTATTAAAGTACATTTTATTGGTGTACATTGGGATATGGTACATTTTATTAGTGTACATTATATGGGTTACATTGTCTTGGGCTTACATTGTATTAGGATATATCGTATTAAGGTACATCACATTAGGGTACATTGCATTAGGGTGCTTTAGGCAACATTGTATTGAGGTGCAGTGTATTTGAGTACATTGTATTAGGGTATATCGTAATGGGGTACATTATCTTGGGATATCTAGTATTAAGATACATTGTAATGGGGTATATTGTATTGGGGTACATTGCATTAGGGGACATTGTAATCGGATACATTGTAGTAATCTACATTTTAATTGGGTACATTGTATTGGAGTACCTTGTACTAGGGTACATTGTAATGTGATACAATATATTAGGGTACATTGTATTAGGATACATTGTACTATATATATATATATTTACCCACCCCTCCGCACGAGCAGGATGTGACACAAGGTCAATTTCTTAAGCGGAGTTCAACAGGTTTGAATTCAGAGTTTTCCTTCTCCTAGACAGGTTACCTAACCAAGGTTAAAGAGCCCAGTCTGCCCTACTATTTATCCATAGCTGGAGGGAGAGTAGGATTCATACCTTTCCCAAGGGTATTAGCGCAAAGTTAAATGCAATTATCACATCTAGGATTTGAACATTGTACTATATACAACCTAACATGGAATTTGTTCATATTCTAACAGCCACCGCATTCTCTGGTACTATGTAATAGGGTACGTTGCATTTGATGCACATGGATATACACAGTACCAGAGAATAGCCATGAAATACATATATCAGGTAAGTAGATAATGAAAATATGTCGTTCAGAACGAATAAAGAGAACTATCAACAAATTGTCATGGAATTGCAATTTGAAGTGGAGATTGTCCACTTCACTAAAAGCATTTGAAGCTTTTTGCTGTAATAAAATCTCGTCATGAAAGGCATTTTTTATTGGTTAAACACACATACAGCCCCCATATATATATATATATATATATAAATAGATGTTTGGTACATGCAAATTTGTAAACTACTAAGAGTAGAGGGATCATATGTAAAATGGGGAGGTAATATTTTATTATGAATTAAAATAATAAAATAAATGGGGATACGAAGGCCTTTTCGACCGGTACTTTTTCAAGTATTTACACCGGTTGACAGTTAAAAGTCAAAAATGTAAAGAAATTTGCTAAGAAATATGGGTAAACCAGAGAGTAGGGGGGACAAAAAAAAAAAAAAAAAATTGGGAAAGAAGGGTATGTATATGTGCCCTAGGTTAAACCAGGGTTATGTTGTGTTAAGTTTATGCCTCCCAACAGATAAATGGAGTGTCTCGGTGTTTGTCTGCACAGAGTAGGTCTAAGAAAGGAAATACTAACAGCCTCAAGGACTGCTAGATGTTGCTTAGACCTAGCTCTGTGCAGAATAGAGAAGCACTCATCTGTGTAATCGGACAAACAAACATTTATAGAAAGGTGCTCAGTGATCGCGAGGCAAATGTTTGGGATATATATATATATATATATATATATATAATGTGTGTGTGTGTGTGTGTGTGTGTGTGTGTGTGTGTGTGTTGAAAAGATAAATGGAAGCACACACACATATATGTATATACAAGGTGAGTCAAAAAAGTATCGATATATTTTGTAGATTTTGAAACGCCTGGTATATACCCCCATATATATATATATATATATATATATATATATATGTGTGTGTGTGTGTGTGTGTGTGTGTGTGTGTGTCGAAAAGATAAAGGGAAGCACACACACATATATGTATATACAAGGTGAGTCAAAAAAGTATCGATATATTTTGTAGATTTTGAAACGCCTGGTATATACCCCCATAAATATATATATATATATGTGTGTGTGGTGTGTGTGTGTGTGTGTGTGTGTGTCGAAAAGATAAATGGAAGCACACACACATATATGTATATACAAGGTGAGTCAAAAAAGTATCGATATATTTTGTAGATTTTGACACGCCTGGTATTCTGAAAAGAAATAACGTTCCATTCATTAATCTTTTTTTTTTTCAGAATACAAGGTGTCTCAAAACTACAAAGTTAGATATGAAGAATGAATGTAACTTTATTTTTTAGAATACAAAGTGTGTCAAAAAGAACAAAAATATATATTCCTTTTTTGACACACCTTATATATATATATATATATATATATATATATATATATATAAGGATATCTACTGAGTCAGACGAACCTACTATTAGTTTCGCATAAAGCTCTTCAGGGCTAAAATCTGAGTCAGATTTTAGCCCTGAAGAGCTTTATGCGAAACTAATAGTAGGTTCGTCTGACTCAGTAGATATCCTTATTACTTGGCTCTACTTAGGTATCGAGCACTTTTTACAAATTAGCTTCTCCTAGCGGTTATATGAATATATATATATCTTATATACATATATATGCATATAAATTGTTTTTTCTTTTGGCCAAATACTATACCAATAGATTATTTTTGTTGGTACGAATATCTTGGTCTTTTCTTTTTTTTTCAAAAATTTTTTCTTCCTGGTTGATGTTTGGTAGTATATTTTACAATCAAACTCTCTGCCGGGTTTTTTCTCTCCGCAAGGATCTACCAACACGCTTGGTATATTAAATTATATATATATATATATATATATATATATATATATATATACATATATATATATATTTATAAAGGAAAAGTGACTTACCGGTGAATATGGACACGATGGTTAGGAAGTGTAGAATTCAGGGTGGTAAGTCAGCGATATAACAAATGCAAAGTGCTCAATACGGAGTAGAGCAAATTTATCATAAAATGGGTACAAGAGATAACCTACTCGAGTTTCACCATAGGGATCTTCAGGGTTAAATCCACTGAATTAATCGAGACACCGATTAATAGCAGTCGATTTTACGTGTGTGATCATTGAATTAAAGTGTTCGTAGGAGGAACGCTGGTTTTCGGTGTGAGAACTTAAATCGAAAACCAGCGTTCCTCGTAACGAACACTTTAATTCAATGATCACACACGTGAAATCGACTGCTATTAATCGGTGTCTCAATTAATTCAGTGGATTTAACCCTGAAGATCCTTATGGAGAAACTCGAGTAGGTTATCTCTTGTACCCATTTTATAATATATATGTATATATGTGTGTGTGTGTGTGTGTGTGTGTGAGTGTGAGTGTGTGTGTGTGTGTATGTATATATATATTTATATATTTACATATATATATTGGTATGTGTTGTACCGGCCGTTCCTACAGTGAAGAATATACACCGGTTCTCACTATAAATAGTGAGACACCGAGTGAAAAGGTTATACTGTTACCGTTTAACGGCAAGCTAGAGGCCTGTACACGTCAGAATTCACCCTGATACAACATCATGAAGCTAAGAGGTCCATAAGAAAGCAACGGCAACAAAGCATCGGGACATCATCATCTACAGGGCCAACCTACAAATGCAAAATCTGGGGTCGAGAATGTTTCTCAAACATCGGACTTCATAGTCACAGGAGGCGCTGCAACCTCAGGGGCACACAAAAACTTTTATCATAGTCTTTCGAGATTGAATTGCCAATGAACATCACAACAGTATGTATGAAATTCATTGTATGCTGGCATGTATTTCGACAGGAATTTTTTACACATACACTATTTTATTTAAGATTATTCTAAATATAGAATTAAATGATAATAGAAAAATATATTTAAACAGTACATGTTTATCAGAGCAAAGTGTTTGGCTACACATCAGATAAACTATACGATTTGGACACTACTGGAGAAGTAAGGACGAACTCGTAAGCGACGTTCTATGGGAACCAGCACATGGTCTGTTAGAATATTTACATATATAATGTGTGCTACAATACACCACTTAAATTTATAGACTAACCTAGGTCATGGTGTTTAAACCTCAGCCAATCAACAGACCGAATACATAGCTGGTTAACTACTTAATCGCTGATGCCGAGATACGACCATTTGCAATCATTGACGAAGGACGTGCAAGACTGAGGATCACCAAGGAATGTGCGGAAGGGTAGGTAAAAAAATTGATCAAGGCTGATTGCATTTCGCATAGCGATAACATCATTGGGAAAGGTAGGCGAGAAACCATCCTTCGAGGTATAGGGAAATATCAGGGAAGACTGGGTTCTTTAATCTTGGCTAGACAAATAGTCCAGTTGAAGGAAAACCTCTGAATTCGAACCTGTTTAACTCTGCTTAAGAAATTGACATTGTGTCTCATCCTGCTCGTGGGGTGGGGTTGGTAAATATATATAAGTGCCAAGGGGTCGATTTTTGAAGATTTCATTAATTGTCTATTTCCGTGTTGATATTTTTGAATATCCCTTGTATATTCATGGGTGTACTTGGTTGTCTAGGATATATTTGTATTCTAAAGAGTGTTCAATTGATTTTCTTCTTCAAAAATGGTTCCTCTTTCTTTACAAGAAAACTGGTTGGTTGTTTGTTTGTTTCTTCTAATACTTGAATGAAACAAAATCAATCGAAAATCTCATACTCATTCTTCTTCTTCTTCTTCTTCTTCTTCTATTACATATTCTTTCTTCTTCTTCTTCTTCTTCTTCTTCTTCTTCTTCTTCTTCTTCTCTTTCTTCTTCTTCTTCTTCTTCTTCTTCTTCTTCTTCTATTACTATTCTTTCTTCTTCTTCTTCTTCTTCTTCTTCTTCTTCTTCTTCTTCTATTACATATTCTTCTCTTCTTCTTCTTCTTCTTCTTCTTCTTCTTCTTCTTCTTCTTCTTCTTCTAATACACATTTTTTTCTTCTCTTTTTCTTCTAAATTCTCCTCCTCTAATACAGATTCTTCTTCTTCTTCTTCTTCTTCTTCTTCTTCTTCCTTGTCTTCTATTACTTCTTCTTCTTCTTCTTCTTCTTCTTCTTCTTCTCTTCTTCTTCTTCTAATACACATTCTTTTTTCTTCTCTTTTTCTTTCTAAATTCTCCTCCTCTAATACAGATTCTTTTTCTCTTCTTTCTTCTTCTTCTTCTTCTTCTTCTTCTTCTTCTTCTATTACATATTTTTCTCCTTCTTCTTCTTCTTCATCTTTTTCTATTACATATTCTTTTCTTCTTCTTCTTCTTCTTCTTCTTCTTTTCTTCTTCTCTTCTTTACTTTCTTCTTCTTCTTCTTCTTCTTCTTCTTCTTCTTCTTCTTCTTCTCCTTCTTCTTCTTCTTCTCTTCTTCTTCTTCTTCTATTACATATTCTTTCTTCTTCTCTCCTCCTTCTTCTTCTTCTTCTTCTTCTTCTTCTTCTTCTCTTTTCTATTCTCTTCTTTCTTCTTCTTCTTCTTCATTCTTCTTTCTTTCTCTTCTTCTTCTTTTCTTCTTCTTCTTCTTCTTCTATTACATATCTTTCTTCTTCTTCTTCTTCTTCTTCTTCTTCTTCTTCTTCTTCTTCTTCCTTCTTCTTCTTCTATTACATATTCTTTCTTCTTCTTCTCCTCCTTCTTCTTCTTCTTCTTCTATTACATATTCTTCTTCTTCTTCTCCTCCTTCTTCTTCTTCTTTCTTTCTATTACATATTCTTTCTTCTTCTTCTTCTTCTTCTTCTTCTTCTTCTTCTTCTTCTTCTTCTTACATATTATTTCTTCTTCTTCTTCTTCTTCTTCTTCTTCTTCTATTCTTCTTCTTCTTCTTCTTTTCTTTTCTTCTATTACATTTTCTCCTTCTTCTTCTTCTTCTTCTACTTCTTCTTCTTCTTCTTCTTCTTCTTTTTCTTCTATTACATATTCTTTCTTCTTCTTCTTCTTCTTCTTCTCCTTCTTTCTTCTTCTTCTTCTTCTTCTTCTTCTTCTTCTTCCTATTACATATTCTTCTTCTTCTTTCTTCTCTTCTTCTTCTTTTTCTTCTATTACATATTCTTTCTTCTTCTTCTTCTCTTTCTTCTTCTTCTTCTTTCTTCTATTACATATTCTTCTTCTTCTTCTTCTTCTTCTACTTCTTCTTCTTCTTCTTCTTTTCTTCTATTACATATTCTTTCTTCTTCTTCTTCTTCTTCTTCTTCTTCTTCTTCTTTCTTCTCCTTCTTCTTCTTCTTCTTCTTCTTCTTCTATTACATTCTTTCTTCTTCTTCTTCTTCTTCTTCTTCTTCTTCTTCTAATACACATTCTTCTTCTTCTTCTTCGTCTTCTTCTTCTTCTTCTTCCATATAAACAAAATCAATAAAGCCATCGAGAATCTTTGCGTTGGTTCTTTCCAAAAGAAGTGAGGTTCAAGTCTCTGAAGAATTGACGTCATATGAAGACAAACCATTTGGGGTTGGATTAAAGAAAATCACTCTTCCTCACAGACGCCTCCAAATTCCAAATTGATGTTATTTACCATTTTAAAAGAGACACTCACGTGATGTAATGATCTGAGAGCGGACGATTATAACTTCGATTTCAATTCAGTACGTACCGCC
>CM042162.1:88673569-88697038 GCA_023376005.1 Doryteuthis pealeii
AGATGTCAAAAAAGATGTCAAAAATGATGCAAAAAGAAAGAAGATGTCAAAAAGATGTCAAAAAAGATGTCAAAAATGATGGCGAAAAGATGTCAAAAAAGATGTAAAAAAAGATGTCAAAAAAGATGGCGAAAGAAGATGTCAAAAAGATGTCAAAAAATGTCAAAAAAAGATGTCAAAAATGATGGCGAAAGAAGATGTCAAAAAAGATGTAAAAAATGATGCCGAAAGAAGATGTCAAAAAAGATGTCAAAAAAAGATGTCAAAAATGATGGCGAAAAAGAAAGATGTCAAAAAGATGTCAAAAATGATGCGAAAGAAGATGTCAAAAAGATGTAAAAAAAGATGCCAAAAATGATGTGTAAAAAGATGCCAAAACAAAAGTCGAAAACTAGCGCATACAGCTGAAGCCATATCTTCATGAATGACATCTTTTTTGACATCTTCTTTCGCCATCATTTTTTACATTTTTTTTACATTTTTTAACATCTTTTTTCGACATCATTTTTTACATCTTTATTTGACAATTTTTTTTAACATATTTTTTGACATCTTCTTTCGCCATCATTTTTAACATCTTTTTGACATCTTTTTGACATCTTCTTTCGGCATCTTTTTTGACATCTTTTTTGATATCTTCTTTCGCCATCATTTTTTACATTTTCTTTTGGCATCATTTTTGACATCTTTCCGACATCTTCTTTCGGCATTATTTTTGACATCTTTTTTGACATCTTCTTTCGCCATCATTTTTGACATCTTTTTTTGACATCTTTTTTGACATCTTTTTGGCATCTTCTTTCGCCATCATTTTTGACATCTTTTTGACATCTTTTTCTTTTTCGCCATCATTTTGACATCTTTTTTGACATCTTTTTTGACATCTTTTTGACATCTTCTTTCGCCATCATTTTTGACATCTTTTTTTTGACATCTTTTTGACATCTTTTTTACATCTTCTTTCGCCATCATTTTTGACATCTTTTTTTGAATCTTTTGACATCTTTTGACATCTTCTTTCGGCATCATTTTTGACATCTTTTTTACATTTTTTTTACATCTTCTTTTGACATTTTTTTGACATTTTTTAACATCTTTTTTCGACATCATTTTTTACATCTTTTTTTGACAATTTTTTAAACATATTTTTTGATATTTTTTAATCTTTTTTAACATCTTTTTTTGACATCTTTTTTGACATTTTTTTGACGTGATGTCATGCAGATATCATCAATAGTTTCTTTTTTTCATTTCTTTTCATATTACCTGCCCATTCCTGAAAATGACATATTCTTTATTGAATAAGAGTATCATTTAAGTTTTCAAAACATCACCTAGAATCAGCTTTTATCTTCTTTTCTGACAAAATGGCAGTTAATATGAAGAATTGGTTTTCAAGAACTAAAATTGAAAGTGATGAAAACCAAGAAACTTGCAAAAATTATGTTTTAGACTAGTTTAGATATAGGTAGTAAAGTCGTCGGGGCGGCCTAATGTCGGTATTAGCCAGACAGTGAGGGAGTCTATTCTCTTTTCACTAGCATTAGACCAAGGAGATTATTTTAACATCTGAGGTGGAGCACCACACTTACCACCAAGCTCCTCACTTTACCGCACAGATCCCTATGTTACTCATACGATGAGTTGGCGAGGGCCGGTATCGAACCAAGAACCTTGTGATTCCTAGCCGAACACTCTACCGACTGAGCTAAACCGGTCCTGTGTCAAAATGTAGCCTCAAACCTGCTGCAAATAAAGAAAATCGTTAAAAATGCTAAATTATCAACATTTTAACATATTTGGTTGGTTGGTTGGTTGGTTGGTTGGTTGGTTTTTACAGCATGTCAATCCTTGTTGGTTTATTTTATGCAGAAGACGTTTTTGTTCTATTCATTTTTGTTGGATATTCAATTTTTCTCGACTTGTGTTTAAAAAAAACATTTTTAAACTCATTTTTTTATCCATTTAACGCATAGATGGGACTCTAAAAGGTTCTATAACTCCAGGTCAGTGTGTACCTAGCTAGCTAGAAACGGAATAGCTGTATGAACACTTCTGTTCCATTCCCCCTTTCACCTAATATAAGACTCCCGGATTTATGCCGAGGTGCGGCGACACGCCTTGATATCCGCGTTATTGAATAAACGAATTCTTTGGATTGGTTGCAGACGTGTTTCCGCACCAAATACCTCAGAGTAAACTTAAGTCAGAAAATGGACGTAATAGCGCTAAAGGTGTCTGAACTACTAGTCATAATACCAACACTTTAGTCATTACGCCACATGAATATATATATATATAATATATATATATATATATATATATATATGAGATAGATAGATAGATAGAAAGAGAGAGAGAGAGAGAGAGAGAGAGAGAGATAATATGACTGAGATAGATAGACGAGAAGAAAGACAAAATATTGATTGATAGATTAATAGGTAGATAGATAGGGAGAAAGGCAGACAAAGTCGGGATGTTATGGAAACTGGATGTTTATTGTCGACGATGAAACGTTTCGGTCTATTAGACCTTCTTCAGGACTCGAATATAGTTCTTGCTTCAATGATGGACATTCTCAAAAATGGTGAGAACAGTGGGGTTGTCAGTAAGAGCAGGCGTGGTTGGGAGTGGGTAGTGGATTTTCTTCTCTCTAGATGGGGGGGGTTAGAATGCTAATGCAGGTGTTAGTCCAGAATGTTGATTGTAAGGATTGGTCAAGATAAATATGTATGTGTATGTGTGTGTGTGTCTGTTTTAATTGTTTTTATTTTTTATATATGTGTGTTGGGGAACTGGATTTGTCATTAGTTGTATATGTGTGAGAATGTCCATCATTGAAGCAAGAACTATATTCAAGTCCTGAAGAAGGTCTAATAGACCGAAACGTTGCATCGTCGATAATAAACATCCAGTTTCCATAACATCCCGTGTTTTTCTACCTTTCTTCACATATTGTCGGATTAACCTCCTCATATTTCCCCCATAGATAGATAAAGATTAAACTGAAAAGGATAGATAGATGAAAAGAAAAACAAACAATTGATAGATAGATGGATAGATGGATAGATAGAAAGGGAGAGAGAGAGAGAGAGAGAGAGAGAGAGAGAGAGAGAGAGAGAGAGAGAGAAGAGAGAGAGAGAATAAGACTGAGATAGATAGACGAGAAGAAAGACAAAATATTGATAGATAGATAGATAGATAGATAGATAGATAATGATTAAACTGAAAAGGATAGATAGATTAAAAGAAAAACAAACAATAGATAGATAGATAGATAGATATGAACATAGATAGATTTATAGATAGATTGATAGATAGATATGAACATAGATAGATTGATAGATAGATAGATAATGATTAAACTGAAAAGGATAGATAGATGAAAAGAAAAACAAACAAACAATAGATAGATAGATAGATAGATAGATAGATAGATATGAACATAGATAGATTGATAGATAGATAGATAATGAACAGACTGAAAAAGATAGAAGGAACGAAATCAAGCAGTGTGCGCGAACATCTCAAAATGTTGTTTTTCCTTCCTCTTTAAACTACAATTTTCTATCTGTTCCTTTGAGTTCTGCCTGTTTTTTGTCTGCTTTCGTGTATAACGCAATACTTTAAATGCTTATTTCCCGAGGAAGTTCATTTTTCTTTATTTTTTTATTTTATTATTATCAATGGTTGGATCACTTTTGGACAATGTCCGTATTACTTAAAAGTTAAGATAAACACGAAGCAAATAACAAAATAAATGTTTGTCATCTTGGATGGACGAAACAAGAAACAAAAAATACACCTACATTCCAAGTCATGGCAGAAATGGCGAGATTTGAAAAGCAATTCCCAGAGAAACTAAGCAACTCCGAACTAGAAAGGCAGACCCCACGTTGAAATCAATCATGTGTAAGAAAGAGGGCAGAGTTACAAAGGCAAACGTACTAGATTTGTATTTATTTTTATTTTTTTGTATTGCCCGTGTTGACCCCTAACAATTCAAGACAACTGCATCAGCCAACGCCATGTTGTCGGATTCATCTCTACAAAAGCGTCCTTATAGATTAGCGCATGCGCGTAGCTGAAGACTTTTAAGCCGCCATTGATGATGATGAAGGAACTGTTGGTTTTTACTATTTATCAGACAGTGACAACTGGAGAGGGAAATAACGATGTACGTTGAGGCTATCAAAACAGTTTAGTGTATGAGAGGAAAAAGGGTTAAAATATAAATGCAAATATGGCGGTTGTTGGCCCGTGATTGTTTGATTGGTCGGTTGGTTTTTAGGGCATGTCAACCCTTGTTGGGTTATTTTATGCCAAAGACGTTTTGTGTTATTCTTTCTTGATGGATACTCAATTCTTCCTTTAAACTCAATTTTTAAATATATATTTTAAAACATTTCTCTGATTAACCCATAGATGGGACCCTAATAGATACTACCACTCTGGGTCAAAGTGGACCTGGGAGTAATGGTAATGATGGGGTAGTCTACACTCCGCAGAGCTCCAGAATTTGAACTTTACTACGAGATGCAGTTTAAAAGACCGTCTTCCATCAGATATATGATAAAAAGGGTTTGGGGTTGCCATAAGAACAATAAGATTGGAACAATCATATAGGGCCTAAGGCTTGACATGACCAGCCAATTGATCGAGAGGGGGGCTACTCCGACCGCCCATCTAGCCTAAGTACGGGCCAAAGTGAAGTGTTGCATGTCATGGACTGCTCAGCCACCATGATCCAATTCTTAAGCATCACGAGTCCCACCCACGGCCAATAGGGGATGTTACCCTTCTGTTATTAAAAAGACATTTTATGATATTTTGGTGTTAAAAACATGCATTTAATGGATTTGAAAAGCGCCGTGTTTTCTCCGTGAAAATTACATCAAGTCAACTTTGGCAGTGCCTATATATAATGAATTAACTGATGCAGCAATGAGAGTTAAGTCCCTTTGTTCTTTTTCCGAGAAGAAGCTTATAAGCAATGGCAGCCGTCTTTGATTCAACGTAATTGTCACGGAGAAAACACGACGCTTTTCAATGGATATATATATATATAGTTATTTACTCAGCTTAGTTTAGATGCGGCACAAGGCCAAAAGTATGGGGCGCCCAATGAGAATCGAACTAACTACCGATGGTTTGAGAATCTAGATTGCTAACCATTAGGTGCCCTAATTATTTATCTTACATGGTGGACGACGGAACATAGGATTATATCACTGGACCTTTTACACTACGTAGGATTCCAGAACTCGGGACTTATTCACTTACCAAAGGATTCTATAACCCAGGACTTACTCACTTATTTACTTTAAGTTCTTTACAACTGGCCAAGGATGGCGGCCAGATACTTAACAGGGAGGATTTGACACAAGGTCACAATTAAGGGGCATCCGGCGAGGATCGAACTCGATTCTCGGTTGTAATGGATCTACGAGTCTAGCTTGATAACCATTATGAATGAGACAGGACGCCTGCGGGGACGGGATATATAGAGCATTTTCAAGTCTTTTATTGTCTTTTTTTAAATTTTTTATTTTGTTTCTGCTAGTAGACGTCACTTTAGAGCAGACGTAGCTCTGTGCTACTAAAGCAGAATTTGCGTTTCATTCAGTGAGTTTAAACTGTCAACGTGAAGTTATAAAAAGAACCGATTTGAACTGCTGTCAGTTCACTAGAAAAGATCTTTTTGGACTTCTTTAATGTTTGTTTTTTGGTTGTTTATTTTCTTTTTTGTGGAGAGGGGGGGCGAGTATTAGCTTTTCTTTAACTTTTCGGTATGTTCTTGTGTGTGTCCATTTAACCTCAAAGTCAACAACATTTTCGCTACAATGAATTCGAGCAGCCATCATTCAACTTGTCACCTGTCAGGTTTTGCTGGACTGACCAGAACTAAAAATGCGCAAAGGAATTATTCTATAGAATTTTAACGATTGTCTTCATCTTAGTTGTTTTGTTTCTTCTTTTGTTTTTTGTTTGTCTTTTTTGTTTTTTCAATTTTCTTTCTCCTTTTTTTATTCTTTTTATTTATTTATTTATTTATTTGGTTATTTTCTGCACAACTTTTCTTTGTCGTTTGGAGTATTCGACTGGTAGTTTTGGTTATTTGGTTGTTTTGTTTTGTTTCGATTTAGCTAAATCGTTAGAATATCCACCCAGGGACCACAAGGTTCAGTGCACATCACCGGCCCTCGCCAACTCAGTGCTTTAGAAAGTACGGCCTGGATCTGTACCGGTAACCTCGGGAGCTGACGGAAGGTGTGGTGCTCCACCTCAAACACATAAATAATCTTCCTGGTCTAACACTAATGAAAAGGAAACAAACTCCTTCACTGTCCAGTTGATACAGACAATAGTCGATTTCGCCTACATTACTTACTTTACGAGGAAGCCTATCACACAGACCATCCGAGTGTTGCATAGTGGTCTCGAATTCACGCCGCTAAATTCGTGTATGTTAGTAGCGGATATCGTCGCTAACCCACTAGCCATATATGCTAGTAGTCAGCTACTTCATTAACAACAGATACGCGTATACAAAAGATGACTCTTCTTTATTTTCTTCGGTGTGTGGTAGGTGAGTGGCGGGCACGGAAAATGACACTACGACTACTTATGAGTGGTGGAAGGTGGTTGTCGAGCCTCACTGCTCGCTTAGGAGCGCCCGACCGTATCGACGGTCAGACCCTTCTCTGCTCGCCGTCTCTCTCGGGTCTCTCTCTCTCGGGTCTCTCCGGGTCTGCTTAAATATCGATGACCGCCCACACATTCCTTTGTTCCCTGACCGGAAGTCCCCTCCTTTTGTTGTTGTTAGTCTTTGTCCAGATGAGTCCTTTGTCACACCTCTTTTGTTACACTAAGACTTCTGTCTCGCCTATCTATTGTCTTCTCAGTTCAATTTTCCTTTGTCCCCTCGACTTCCCGCGCAAAACAAACAGTCAATCTGCAACACGAGTGAGACGAACAATACATGCGTGGAAGTGCTGAAGAAGGGGAACGAACTCATAAGTGACGTTCTCCTATGAAAATCAGCTCTTGGACAAGCTAGTACCTGGCACCCAGCAAAGATCTACATAAACCAGTTCTGTGCGGATAGGAGATGCTGTGCAGAAGACCTCCAGACAGCAATGAATGATAGGGACGGTTGGCGAGAGATTGCCATGTGAGATGATGATGAAGCTATTTTTGATTTTTAAAAAAGACCAGTTTACTTACAGTACCTGCTGTTGCTTACGTGGTCACCCAATGGAGTATTGAACCGGCTTATCGTTGCTTAACTACAGTGATCTAGTGGCATAATTGGAGTATTCGAAAAGCTGAACTCATACAGCATTACTCCAAATAAAGACCCGCCTAGTCGGCTGGAACTGTATAATACACCGACTGCACATCTGTAGAGTGGTAAAATCTCCCCAATGGGGGAACTTGTTATTCATAGGTGTTGACTCATGATGCTTAAGGACGGAATCCTGAAGGCCGAGCCTTCCATAACCTGCAACACTCCATATATATATATATATATTATATTATATATATATATATATATATATATCTTGTTATATACATTTATGGGTAATACTATGTGAGCATAGCTTAAGTAGTTAATCCAATAGGGCTCAATATATTGTGAATATAGAGCATTAATAGTCGTAGAACTTATTTCCCGACCGCGGTTTCGGTGTTACTCTAATACCTTCATCAGGGGGATTGAGTGGGTATTTTCAGTTACTTTATATAGCTAGACTGATATTTCTTTAAATCTTCTTGAAATTTAACTTAGTAGGCTGCTAGTTTGTAGTTGAGGTTAAGCTCCTCCTATCTTGACCTACGTGGGTAGTAGTGCGCTGTAACTGTATACTTATATTACCCTTATCACTATCTTCAACTTACTCTATTGACCTTTGTGGGGTCAGTTTGTCTGGAGTTTGGCTAAGCTTTTTTTTAACTTATTTCTTTATTTCTTCTAGTAGTTTTTCTTTGTTACTGCTTTATCATAATTTTACTGTATTATGCCATTATTGATCAATTTTATCTTATTGGTATTCTAATGCATTGCGTAATCTATGCATACATTTTCCTAGGAATTCATCTTTCTTATTGATTAAGTCATTTTTATTTGGGAATCTAACTATTTCTTACTTTTCCTGTAGACACAAGAAGCATCTTGTTATATATATACTCATTTACATGGATGTAAATAATTGGCGAGAGAGAGGCAGACAAATAGAGTAAAGTTGAGATAACAGCTGATAGCTGACAAATGATCTAACTTTTTAACTTCTCTTCCTCCTGGTTCTTACTAACTTGTCTGGCCGCCATATTCTTCTTGTTAAGCTTCTGCTTGTGTTTAATCTACTTTCTGTTGATCTTTCGTGATGGGCTGGTCATTGTTTATAATATTCAATTAACAAACAAGACTTGGTTGTTTTCGTGATCAAGCTTTATTTCCAAATCCCAGCCCGTGATCATCCATCGCGGTGAGAAACGATATCAGAGCAGTGACTTACGGGTCCACCCACTCTGAAATTTGCGTCGCAACTGACTAACTAAACTAAAATGTATTCTTACGGCTCTACCGGAAAGGCAGTTGGGATCATCGTCATGCCACTCATAATCCCAACGGGTATGGAAAATTTTCCATCTCCGATTTTAAATCTAACGAGCTTTATTTAAATATTCTAACTACAGGTACGCTCATAATTTATAAGTAGCTCACAAATTATGTAACAATAAGTAAGTAAGTAAGTCAACGTGGCGGCCTAAAGCCGGTAGCAGCCAGTCAGCCAGGGAGTCTATCCCCTTTTCAATAGCGCTAGACCAAGGAGATTGTTTTTTTAGCATCTGAGGTGGGGCGCCACACCTACCATCAGCTCCTTACTTTACCGCACAGATCCCTGTGCTACTCATACGCTGAGTTGGCGAGGACCGGTATCGAACTAGGAACCTTGTGGTTTCTAACTGAACGCTCTACCGACTGAGCTAACCCGGCCCATTCGGTCTAATTATTCGGATGATCTCTTCTCTGTCCTACATAAGGCTAGATCAAAGAATAATCTGATTATTTTAGAAGCGATTACAATTTCTGTATTCCTATCAACCTTTTGTGAACAAGACTCAAGCATTATATTGTGTTGTTTTCGGGGGAATCTCTTAATCACTCCGATGTTATGTAGAAACATTTTGTTCTCTTTACGATCCAGTTTCACCATTTTAATCACCGCCACATCATTTTTAATCAAATACATAACACCTTGGACTTTTATTCGATTTACCAGCTATTTATTTTGAAAAGATACCGGTCGAAAGGGCCCTTAAATTTTTTTTTATTTGTTGTCTTTTTGTTATTGTTTTTTGTCTTTTGTTGAAGTCGATCAGTTTTCTTATGAAAATAAGTATAATTCCCCTTATAAACACATAATATAAACATATATATATATATATATATGAAGTGTTCAAACGATGTGTTTGAAAGTCATACCTAATTTGTTAATTAATTAATTCTAATTAAATGAATTAGACGTGCATTAAACCGATATGCACGCCTAATTAATTTAATTATAATTAATTAATTAACAAATTAGGTATGACTTTAATTAAGCACATAATCTCCCTAAATATAATATATATATAAGGTGTGTCAAAAAAGTATCGAGATTTTTAATACTTTTGCCACACTTTGTATTCTGGAAAAAGTTAACGTTCCATTCATTGTTCATTTCTAACTTTGTAAATACATCTTCAATCCGATTCTTGTATATATATATATATATATATATATATATATATATATACGACTGTTGTATACATTTAAGTAATCTCCGGTTATATGAATAAAAAGTTTGTCTCGTACACATATAAGTTCTGTAAGGATTTACTTAGACACAATGACATCTGGTAAGACTATTTTAATTACAATTCCCTCGGGGTCATATCCATAGAAAGAAAGAAAGAAAGAAAAAGAAAGAAAGAAAGAAAAAGGATAACTTTAATGGAAAAAAGGAGAAAAAAATCGTAATTTAATAAAAGTTAATAGAAAAAAGTAAGAGATGAATGAAAAGCAGACAGAATTTTTTTTTAATCGTAAGAAATATAGAAAAAGGGGAACAAACAAATATACAGGAACAAAGGAAAAATAGGATCGGCAATAAAAGAAAGAAAAAAAGAAAAAAAGAAAGAAAGAAAGATTGAAAAATAGAGAATAAAAGAGAGAGAGAGGGAGAGAGAGAGAGAGAAGAGAGAGAGAAAGAGAAGAAAGAAAGAAAAATATTATAGAGCGTAAAGGAGAGAGAGAGAGAGAGAGAGAAAGAGAGAGAGAGAAAATATTATAGAGCGTAAAGAGAGAGAGAGAGAGAGGGGGAAAGAAAAATATTATAGAGCGTAAAGAGAGAGAGAGAGAGAGAAAGAGAGAGAAAGAAAGAAATATTATAGAGCGTAAGAGAGAGAGAGAGAGAGAGAGAAAAGAGAGAGAAAGAAAAATATTATAGAGCGTAAAGAGAGAGAGAGAGAGAGAGAGAGAAAGAGAAAGAGAGAGATAGAGGGAGAGAGAGGTAGAACGAAAACCAAATTATATAGACAAAGAAAAAAAGAAAGAAAGAAAGAAAGAAAGATGGGAAAATAGCGAATAAAAAGAGAAAGAGGTAGAAAGAAAACCAAATAATATAGACAAAGAAAGAAAGAAAGAAATTAAAATGGAAAAAATGCGGAAAAGAATGGGAGGGAGAGAGCTATAAAGAAAACTAAATTATATGGACAAAGAAACAGATAAAGAAAGAGAAAATAATGGGAAAATAGTGAAAAAGAAAGAAAGAAAGAGAGAGAGAGGGTGAGAGAGAGAGAGAGAGAGAGAGGAGAGAGAGAGAGAAAGAAGAAAAACACAAAATTATATAGACAAAGAAAGAACGAAAGAAAGAAAGAAAGAAAATCATTAAAAAAACGAGGAATGGATATAGAAAGGGGGAAGAAAAAATATAGGAACGAAAGAAAAAAAGAATGAAAGAAAGAAAGAAAGAAAGTTAGGCGAAAGAAAACAAAAATATGATATACAGTAAAAGAAATAAAGAGAAAGATACAGAGAAAGATAGAATGGATAATAGCTGACTTAAAATGGGGAAAAAGAAGAAAGAAAGAAAAAAAGTGTTTGAAGTGGGGAAGACAAAAAAGAAAAAGAAAGAAAAAGAATGAAAGAAAAAAGAGTTGAATGTTGATGGAAAAAAGAAGAAAGAAAGAAAGTAAACAAAATTGAAACTAAAATTATAAAAAGAGAAAGAAAGAAAGAAGGCTGACTTATCATATTTCTTTCTTTCTCTCTTTATCATCTTTCTTCCTCTTTTTTATAATTTTTGCTCAAAGAAACAAGAAAAAAAAAGAAAAAAAAACATGGTGCTAGAAGTATGGAAAACAAAAAAGAGAGAAAGAAGAGAAATAAAGCGAAAATAAAAAAGCGAAGAGGAAAGGCAAACCATATTGAAGGAAATTAATAAAACTGAGAAAGAAAGAAAGAAAGAAAGAAAGAAAGAAGAATGAATGAATTACTTTTATAAATGACACTAGCAATAAAATGCTATAAGATAAATAAACGAAAAAATAAAAACAAAAAAACAAAAAAAAGATTTTTAGAAAAAATATACCAAAAAATAAATAAATGTGTTTCTGGGAGGTGGGGGGTTAACCGATGGTTTAATTCCAGTCCGAATTGGGAATTCATTTCCTAGTTTCCCAAGATAACTTGGTTATATTTTGTTTTGCCTCGAGGCAGAAAATCATTTCGTTTTGGTCTTTTCAGACTTGTTTCTTTCTCTCTTTCTTTCTTTTTTTATTTTTCATTCTTCCATCTACACCGAAGGCCTAGAAATTTCCCTCATGACACACAATCTTCCTAGGGGGTTTGAAAGTCCAGGATTATCACTAATAAGATTAAATTAATTCAATGAATTCCTCAAACAACACAAATCTTTCTTGTTTTTGAAGTTTGGCAACTTGTCATTATCATGTTGCGTTAGCAGCACGGATATCTATGACAATCTCTCGCCAACCATCCCTACCATTCATTGCTCTCGGGAGGCCCTCTAAACAGCATCCAGTTTCCACACAGAGCTGGTCAATTTAGGTTTTTGCAGGACGACCCGCACTGTAATATTAACATTACGCCACCAAAAGGCAAAAAAAAAGGGCGATTTTCTTCTTTCTCGTTCCTCGCCACCACGTGACTTCCGGTTCCGGTCAACACCCGAACTTCCGGTCGGCTTTCAATTCCACTTTCGGAGATCATACCTCGGTCAAATTACCGGCAACCCGTTGTGTGACCACTCCTCCTTTTTTTAACCTTTACTTTCTCTTATTTCTTCTTCCTCTCTTTCTATAGCAGTCCACTCACAGTTTTATTTCCACTATTAATGTCTGCAATAATTCTGAATTTTATTAAAAACGAGCTGGACCTGTGGATATACCACAGTATGATAATTTAATTATTACAACGTTTAATATATTTACTTAAGAGCTATTGCAATAATTCAATATATAAAAAGTATAATAATCTTGATTTAACTCTCTCACTCACTCTTTTTTTTTCTCTCCTTCTTTCTTTTCAATTTTTTCATCATGTACGATTGAAAAAGTTTAGCGTTCTCGCTTCCGCGCGCTAACCCATGTTCCCCTATCTTTCTCCTAATCTCTTTCTTTCCTTCTTTATGATAAAAACGGTATGGCCATCATCTACCTGATAACATCTATTATAACATCGCGTATGAGTTCGTCCTTGCTTCTCCGGGAGGGCCTAGCATGTCCTGTTCGTCTCACTCGGCTGGCTTATGTGATACGGGGTGGGTGGCTCTTCTACGTGATGTTGTTTCGCACGCAACACTCTTATGAAGCTCACCTCTTAACCATGACCGTGTGCAAGTGCTAAACAATTTTAAGTATTCTATGTCATTATCGGCTGAGATGCGGGATATCCAGGATATTTAGTATGATTTAATCCCTTTTCAGATCGGTTTGATTTGTTTTACGGCATATCAACCTCAGTGGGTCATTTAATGCCGATAAAAGTTTGAAATAAATCAATTCTTAAAGAATAATACAATTTTTTTATAAATACATTTTTCTATTTAACCCATAGATGTGACCCTAACGGGTACTACCACTCCGGGTCAGAGTGAACCAAGGAGCAATGGTGATGAAGGGGTGCTCCATATTCCCCAAACCTCTAAAACTGGAACCTCACCATCAGATTGAGTTTAACGTCATTCCCAGGATATGTAGACCATCAGCCAACGGCTTCTAGTACCCATATGATAAAAAGGGGCTTGCCATAAGGGCAATAGGGTTGGGAAAATCATATAGGTTCTAGGGCTTGACGTGACCAGCCGATTGATCGGAGGGGGCCTCTCCGACCGCCCGTCTAGCCCAAGATAGGGCCAAAGTGGAATATTGCAAGTCATGAACTGCTCATCCACCTGGGCTCTATCCTTAAGCATCACGGGTCGCCACCCACGGCCAACAGATGGCCCCATTGGGGAGTCTTACCCCTCTGCAGAGGTGCATTCTAACGCCCCACCCGACAGGGCGGCTTGTCATAATAGAGGTTCGGTGTCTGTCTGTAACCATAACTACGTCATTCCTTACAGCAAAATACCTCAGGAAAAAGATATATATTATAATTATATTATATATATATATTATATATATATATATATATACCAACCCCTCCGCACGAGCAGGATGCGACACAAGGTCAATTTCTTAAGCGGAGTTTAACAGGTTTGAATTCAGAGTTTTCCTTCTCCTAGACAGGTTACCTTACCAAGTTTGAAGAACCCAGTCTGCCCTATTATTTACCCATAGCTAGAGGGAGTATAGTTGGAATCATACCTTTCCCAAGAGTATTAGCGCGATGGGAAATTCAAACAGCTTCGACGAGGAATTGAACTCAGGTCGACAAGTCCATTTCCTACGATTCTAACCATCATGCCACACCTCCAAAATAAACCAAATTTCTGCCGAACACCCTGTACTACTAAAAGAACAGGATTATCCAAGATAACATGTTGTCATCTGATTTCCATCGAGCGACTCAATGAATAACACCGATACAAAATCTCACACCATCATAATAGCAACGTTTAAAATCAACTTTTTTTTTTTATCGGTTCTTTCGATTTCCTGCTGAAAAGCCAAACAGTTTTAACCTTTTAAAAATTGATTCATAACTGCAGTAAAACGTTTTAAACTTTGCCCGTTTCTATTTTTATGAAGTCCAGAGTTCAATTTTCACTGGCAAGACATTCGAATCGATAAAACCATTCTGCCACGGATTGTTTAAATGGTTATCGATCTGTTAATCGTTTGTCTTTGCGAATAACCGTTCGAAAACGATCGAACATTAAGAAGCAATATCCCGGATGCATTAATTCGGGACTGTTCGGTTTTAAGTAGGGGGATTACCAGGAACTAATCTGGATTACGACCAGACAAACATTGGTGATTATTGGATCTATATTATGGCCGGATTCACAGCCAGGGATTTAGTTTTAGGGTTTCAATGAAGTGCTGATGAAAGGGGCCTTTTCTCTTTATTGACCGATTCCAATCATTGCTGGGTTTTCTTGGAAGTGCAAATCTCTATATTCTAAGAACTAACGGCAAAAATATGCACCCTCCCTGCACAAGTTTTAATCTTGTCATAATAGATGTTCGGTGTCTGTCTGTCTGTCTGTAAACATAACTACGTCATTCCTTACAGCAAAATACCCTCAGGATTTACGTAAGTTTATCAATGATCATTTAATTTATAGTCATACTCAAATTCATTATTACATAGAATAAATCTTATTTATTAACAAGGTCTCTACAAAAATCTGTTTTGTATTTGCCTCAAATCCATTTCCAGCGGGGTAAATTTGGCTCAAGACCGCCCTCGGCAGGCCTCTCCGTAGAGGACTGTTCATGTCTGAAGTCACCCTGGCGCAACACCAGGAAGCCAAGAGGTCCAGAAAAAAGTAATGACAACAAAGAACCGGAATATCAACATCTGAAGGAACATCTTTCACATGAGACATCTGTGGTCGAGAATGTTTTTCAAACGTTGCACTACACAGTCACAAGAAGCGCTGTAACTTCAGGGACACAAAATCTATATTATAGTCTTCCGAAATTGAAATGCCAATATATATATATATATATATATATATATATATATTTACCAACCCCTCCGCACGAACAGGGTGTGACACAAGGTCAATTTCTTAAGGGTAGTTCAACAAGTTGGAATTCAGAGTTTTTCCTTCTCCTAGACCGGTTGCCTAACCAAGGTTAAAGAGACCAGTGCCCTACTATTTATCCATAGCTGGAGGGAGAATAGGGTTATTATCTTTCCCAAGGGTATTAGAGCTAAATGAAATGCAATTACCAAGTCCAGGATTTGAACCCGGGACTACGAGTCCATTTCCCGTGACTTTAACCATTACACCACGCGCTTCCATGCCAATATATAATCCTGCAATGTGTCTTATATATCACTAAGAAATCAACATCACAATGTCGCGTTATTAGCATGGGTATCCATGACAATCTCTCACCAACCGTTCCTATTGCTCATTGTCCTCGGGAGGTCTTCTTCGTAACATCCAGTATCCGCACTGTGCTTGTCAATGTACGTCTTTTGTTGGACAGCTCACACTGGCGTGCCCATACGCTACTTTCCTTAGAACATCACTTATGAGTTCGTCCTTACTTCTCCAGCAGTGTCTTGTTCGTCTTACTCAGATAGTTTGTGTGATATGTGGCAAGTGGTCGTACAGCTGTTTTATTATGGGGTTTTGTTTCCAGGACTTATTTAATATTTGCATGCAGCATTTTTGACCAGCTCCCATCTAGCTTTGTACTCTAGGCGCTTCTTTGCAAGTATCTAAGTTTTAATCTTATCATAATGAAGATTCGGTATCTGTCCGTAACCGAAACTAAGTCATTCTTTACGTCAAATACCCACAGGAATTGCGTAAGTTTATCAATAAGTATTTAATTTATAGTTAAAATCATTAATACATAGAATAAATTTAATTTATTAACAAGGTCTCTATGATTTTTTTTATTAGATTTCACTCAAATCTCACCCATGTCATTAATGCGTGTAAAACCCTGTAATCTTTCTTATATATCACTAAGAAATAAAGGTTTACATAATATATGGTGTGGTTAACTTGTATACTTTTTTTAACAAAACCGGGTTTAATAAATAATTACTTGGTGTTATAGATCTCTAATCTCAGTCGCTAGAGCGTTCGGCTAGAAACCACAAGGTTCCTAGTTCGATACCAGTCCTCGCCAACTCAGCTTATGAGTAGCACAGGGATATGTGCGGTAAATTAATGAGGTGATGGTAGGTGTGGCGCCCCACCTCAGATGCTAAAAAACAATCTCCTTGGTCTAGCGCTATTTAAAAGGGGATAGACTCCCTCGCTGACTGGCTGATACCGACGTTAGGCCGCCCCGTCGACTTTACTTTTACTATTATTGTTTTATTCTCCAATGTTTTAAAATCAATTTAGAACTCTATTAAGATATAATTAAAATAAGTGGAATCTTTTTATTTACGTTCTTATTTAGTTTCTTTAGTTTTTCTAATCTAATAAGCTTCATTACATTAAATCTTAAATACTTATGACCCGAGGGAGGGGGCTAATTTTGTTGTTGTTGGCATGATTCCGTCTACTACAGACGATGGCGTAGTGTCCACATTATCTGCAACTGCGTGAGTGGCTGAACAGACCAATTTTTGAATGGCAATCTCTGGTGCAGTGACTACAAACAAACAGTGATGCTTGCTGGAGTTGCTGTTGTCTCTCCTTCCTTCTGGTCCTCTTTTCCGTGGCGGCTTCTCTCCTCTCTTTTTCAATCCTTATCGTCCCTTGTTTGACAAGGAGGTGCCAGGTCGCTCGGTCTTCTGCATAAGCCTCCCATGTGTTAGTGTCAATGTGGCATGTCTTCATATCCTTCTTGCAGACATCTTTAAAGCGCAGGCGTAGTCATCCTACCGGTTGGTACCTTCTACTAATTCGCCATACAGTAAGTCTTTGGGGATGCGGCTTTTATCTATTTAGTATAATTATTATATCGAATTTGAAAGACTAAATGCATATAAATACCAACGCAAAAATATTACTCTTATTCTGAATTTATTCTAATTGATTTGAATATAGAATTATGCGTAAGATTATTATAACTTATTATTAAAGTAACAGACCAATAATTTTGTAAAAATTATAAAATTATGAACAAAAAAAAACTTCTTAAAAATATTAAATGACCAAAGATCTTCTTAAAATTATTAAAATGATGAATCATAAAACGTCTTAAAATTATAAAAATAGTGAATAAAAGAATACTTCTTGAAATTATAAAATGAGTAAATTAACTTTTTTTAAAAATATGTAAATAAAAAGTTTTTAAACGTCTTAAAATAATTAAAGTAATGAACAAATGAATTTCTAGAAATTATTGAAATAGTGAACAAAAGCCTTCTTAGAATTATCAAAGA
Source organism: Doryteuthis pealeii (assembly GCA_023376005.1). Lineage (NCBI taxonomy): Eukaryota > Metazoa > Mollusca > Cephalopoda > Myopsida > Loliginidae > Doryteuthis > Doryteuthis pealeii. The sequence continues at coordinate 88,691,112 of CM042162.1, forward strand.
CAACAAACCAACAAAAAACTTTTTTTTAAATTATCAAAGTAATGAGCAAAACAAATTTCTTGAAATTATTAAAATAGTGAACTAACAAATTCTTAAAATTAACCATTATGTCACTTTGAAAGCGCCAGTTCCCGCCACGATGAGCCTTTTCAGCTTACGAAGATGGGTGACCATTTAAGCAACAATATGTACTGTAAGTAACCTAATGTCAAAATGACCCAGAAAGGATTGATGGGTTGTAAGTCTTTGGGGATGCGACATTTGTTCATCTTGTATAATTAATTATATCGAATTTGAAGGACTAATGAAAATAAATGCAACAACGCAAAAAGATTACTCTTATTCTGAATTTATTCTAATTGATTTGAATATAGAATTATACAGAATTATACATAAGATTCATTTTAATACACTTGAGAATAAAACAACACAATTAGAAATCAATAACACCAAGTAATTATTCATTAAACACGGTTTTCTTAAAAATGCTATGCTAATTAGTCACACCATAGACTATGTAAACTTTTATTTCTTAATTATATATAACAGATATTGTAGGATTTAAACATTAATACCACGGGCTTTTCGGGGCCTGTGTCTATTGATGAAATTAACAGCGTCGATCCCAGGGGGCTATCCCCCCAGGCAACACCTGCCCCTCGATTTAAAAGGGCAGAGCTGGGTTTATTGATGGGATCGACGCATTTTTTGTGTTTACCACCCATGAGCTTCAGCTTGTGGGTGGGCCCACATAAAAATGTCCTTGTGTCCCGCCCTCATAAATGGGATGAGAGGCAAATACCTTAATACCGTGGGATGTTTTGAGGCAAATCTCTCATCTAGATAGAGAGATATTGTTAGTAAATAAGATGCTAATTAAGATTAAATAATGATTATTTAATAAACATTGAGAATATAACGTAAATAATTAAAGGAATTGGAACGTTGGTGGGGAGGCAGTTTTGGTTACAGGCAGACACATAATCACTATTATAATAAGATTAGCTATGTATTTCTGAAACTAATTGGTTGTGTTGCACTTTCGGGCTTAGTTAGTTGCTGTCTGCTTCCAATGTCTTTTGAGGTCTCTTCGGGTTCGAAACATCTTTTTCGGGGTCGTCTGTTTCCCTGGTTCCGGGTTCGATTTTGATTAATTCTAGTTATTTTTTTTTCTTTCTTTGCTCTTTTTTTGTTGTTGTTGATTTTACGTCATGTCAAATCTTGATGGGTTATTTAATGCCAAAGACGTTTTGTTCTATTCATTCTTGATGGGTTTTGAACAGTCTTTTTCTTTTAACTAACAGGTTTTAATATACAGGTTGGTTGCGTGGTTTGTTGGTTGATTTTTACAGCATGTCAACTCTTCTGGGTTATTTTATTCAACAATAAAACACCACTATAATTTTGAATGGGCATTCATTTCATAGTTACGAAAAAAATAGCAACGGACGTAGCGAAGCTGATCACTTCTCGTTTTATCAGTTCTCTAGCTCTCAATCTTCAAACCCATGTCATATTGGAATAAGAAAACCTAATTTCTTTCTGTGACGGAGAACGAGAAAGGAAAAAGAGCGAGACATTGTCGCCTGCCGGAATCGAACTCGCGTCTCCCGCATACAAAACAAATGCGTTTTGGGCACTGGACGGACGCGAGGTTTGACTGATGTGCCCGGATGTTTGGCTAATATGCCCATAAAATAACAAGTGAGTCGAGCGCTGGGCAGTCAGCAAGCAGCAGAAGCAGTCGACGACGAAGCGCTTTTCAGTAAAGAAATGGATTTTAGTCGAACAGAAACAAAACTAAATAGGAAATGTGATTTTGAACTGCTAAAGATTATTTTGACTACGACGACGGATTTTCCAGCTGCTAGACGAAGAATGTGTTGACCAACAGAGGATCTGGCTTGTTAGAAGACGGAGAACTCGCTTGTTTTTGGTTCCCCCTCGGCGGGAGCTTGTTGATTCGAAGGTCTATTTCGCCCCATATATTCCCCCCCCCCAACCTTCAATAATTTATTTCCCAACAAATGTATTCTTTCCCATGTTTTAAAGTCTTATCAATTTATCAGTTTATAAAGCACTTTCTCTTGCCTCCATCTTATATTTATCAATCTTGTCAAACGTTGATGAAGTCAAGTTTTTCACTATCAAGACTTAATTGGATGACCACTTAAGCAACAGCAGGTACTGTAAGTATACTGTGTCCTTTGTTTATCAAAATGTTTTGATTCAGCATTAGATGGTCCGAAAAGGGGGGATATGCCCTAAACAAAACAACCAACTGACCCTATCTATCTATCTATCTATCTATCTATCGCGGATCATTATTTAGCGTGTTAGTCACATAATACATGGCTGTTTAACTTCTCTGTATTGGGTGTTTGTGAATGTGGTATTGTGTCAATGTCAAAAGAAGGCTGTTTTGAACAAATCCAGGAAGCAGCATCCAACAAAATAGCAGCTGTACGGACACTTAATACCATAACATATATACCATAAACATATATATATATATATATATATATATAGATAGATAGAGAGAGAGAGAGAGAGAGAGAGAGAGAGAGACATATAGAGAGAGAGAGAGAACAGACAGACATATAAAGAGAGAGAGAAAACAGACAGACATACAAAGAGAGAGAGAGAGATTTTTTAAGCTATCATTCTTGGTTGTTTAATATTTGTCTTTATAATTCGATAAATTTAATATTGCAAATAATTTTTAATAGCATATCTCTTATTTGTTTGAATTTTTGACTTGAGGCTTTTAAATTTGTATTATATAGATTCCTTGTCCCATTGGACACATGGCGCAACAGATGTAAGGCGTTTCGTTAAAAATATCTAAGATTTAATCTTAACATAATGAAGATTCGGTATCTGTCTGTAACCGAAACTAAGTCATTCTTTACGTCAGATACCCCCAGGAACTGCGTAGGTTTATCAATGAGTATTTAATTTATAGTTAAAATCATTAATACATAGAATGAATTTAATTTATTAACGAGGTCTCTATAAAAATTTGTATTAGATTTGCCTCAAATCTACCCGTTATTAATGGTTAAAATCCTGTAATGTGTCTTATATATCACTAAGAAATAAAGGTTTACATAATATATGGTGTGGTTAACTTGTATACTGGTTTTAACAAAACCGTGTTTAATAAATAACTCATCATCATCATCATCATGTCGCGCTTGCAGCACGGATATCCATGACAATCTCTTGCCAACCCTCCCTATCACTCATTGCACCTGGGAGGTCCTCTGCTGAGCATATAGCATCTTCGCATAGCTGGTCAATGTAGGTCCTTGCTGGGCGCCCTCTGATATCATTGTTTTATTCTCCAATGTTTTAAAATCAATCTTGTGAATAGAGAACCCTAATAAGCTATAATTAAAATAAGTGTAATCTTTTTATTTGCCTTCTTATTTAGTTTTATCATTTTTTTTAATGACTTGAGGCTTTTAAATTTGTATTATTTAGATTTCTTGTCCCATTGGACACATTGACGCAACAGATATAAGGAATGAATTGATACATTTCTAAGTGATAATCATCTGTAAGAGGTCTGGGGAACGTGGAGCATCCCTTCATAACCATTGCTCCCTGGTCCACTCCGACCTGGAGTGGTAGTACCTGTTAGGGTCCCATCTATGGGTTAAATGGAATAATGTGTTTATAAAAAAATGGAATATCCATTAAGAATGGTTTTATTTTCATTTTAATTTATTTCTTATTTTTCTTATTCTTTGTTGTTCTTTTCCGTCCCTTTCTCTATTTTGTTTTATTTCCACATTTCTTCCAATATAGATATTTCTCTCTTTTCAGCACCTTAACTTGTTTTTATAAGTTTTCTATCATCCAATTCAGCTTCATTTTTAGTTATTATCGTTATTGTTGTTGTTATTGTTGTTGTGGTTGTTGTTGATCTTCTTCTTCTTCTTCTTCTTCTTCTTCTTCTTCTTCTTCTTCTTCTTCTTCTTCTTGTATTTCCCTTCTTCTTCTTCTTGTACTTTTCCCTTCTTCTTCTTCTTCTTCTTTCTTCTTCTTTCTTCTTCTTCTTCTTCTTCTTCTTTCTTCTTCTTCTTCTTGTACTTTTCCTTCTTCTTCTTGTAATTTTTATCCTTCTTCTTCTTCTTCTTCTCTTCTTCTTCTTCTTCTTCTTCTTCTTCTTTTCCCTTCTTCTTCTTCTTCTTCTTCTTCTTCCTTCTTCTTCTTCTTGTAATTTTTTCTTCTTCTTCTTCTTCTTCTTCTTCTTCTTCTTCTTCTTCTTCTTCTTCTTCTTCTTCTTCTTCTTCTTCTTCTTCTTCTTCTTCTTCTTCTTCTTCTTCTTCTCTTGTAATTTTTTTTCTTCTTTCTTTCTTCTTCTTCTTCTCTCTTTCTTCTTCTCCTTTCTTCTTCTTCTTCTTCTTCTTGTACTTCTTCTTCTTCTTTCTTCTTCTTCTTCTTCTTCTTCTTCTTTTCTTCTTGTCCTTCTTCTTTTCTTCTTTCTTTCTTCTTCTCTTCTTCTTTCTTCTTCTTCTTCTTCTCTTCTTCTTCTTCTTCTTTCTTCTTCTTCTTCTTCTTTTCTTGTTCTCTTCTTCTTCTTCTTCTTCTTCTTCTTCTTCTTCTTCTTCTTCTTCTTCTTTTCTTCTTGTTCTTCCTTCTTCTTCTTCTTCTTCTTCTTCTTCTTCTCTTCTTCTTCTTGTATTTTTTTCCTTCTTCTTTCTTCTCTTCTTTTTTTCTCTTCTTCTCTTCTCTTTTCTTTTCTTCTTTGTACTTTTCCTTCTTCTTCTTCTCTTTCTTCTTCTCTTCTTCTTTTCTTCTTCTTCTTCTTCTTTGTAATTATCTCTTGGCTTCTCTTCTTCTTCTTCTTTTTCTTCTCTTCTTCTTCTCTTGTCTTTTCCCTTCTTCTTTCTTCTTTCTTCTTTCTTCTTTCTTCTCTTGGGTAATTTTAATGCTTCTTCTTACTTCTTCCTTCTTCTTCTCTTCTTCCCTTGTACTTTTCCCTTCTTCTTCATTCTTTTCTTTTTTCTTCTTCTTCTTGCTTCTTCTTATTTTCTTTGTAATTTTTATCCTTCTTTCTTCCTTCTTCTTCTTTCTTCTTCTTCTTTTTCTTCTTCTTCTTTAGTAATTTTTTTTTATCCTTCTTCTAACTCTTCTTCTCTTTCTTCTTCTTCTGTACTTTTTCCTTCTTCCTTCCTCTTTTTTCTTCTTCTTTCTTCTTCTCTTCTTCTTTCTTATCTTCTTTGTAATTTTTTCCTTCTTCTTCTTCTTCTTCTTCTTCTTAGTAATTTTTATCCTTCTTCTTCTTCTTCTCTCTTCTTTCTTCTTGTTCTTTCTTTCTTGTACTTTTCCCTTTTCTTCTTCTTTTTACTTCTTTTTCTTCTTCTTCTCTTCTTCTTACTTGTAATTTTTAATCCTTCTTCTTTCTATCTTCTTCTTTTTTCTTGTAATTTTTATCTTCTTCTTCTTTCTCTTTCTATCTTCTCTTCTTCTTCTTGCCTTTGGTAATTTTATCTTCTTCTTCTTATTCTTCTTCTTTCTTCTACTTCTTTCTTCTTTCTTCTTTCTTGCATTCTCTTCTTCTTGTCTTTTCCCCTTCTTCTTCTTCTTTTTCTTCTTTCTTCTTCCTCTTCTTCTTCTTTCTTGGTATTTTATCCTATTCTTCCTTCCTTCTTCTCTTCTTCTTGTATTTTTTATCCTCTTTCTTTCTTCTTCTTCTTTTCTCTTTTCTCCTCTTCTTCTTGTAATTTTATCCTTTCTTTTCTTTTCTTCTTCTTCTTTCTTTTCTCTCTTCTCTTGTAATTTTTTAAATCCTTCTTCTTCCTTTCTTCTTCTTCTTTTCTTCTTCTTCTTCTTCTCTGTCTTTTTTTCCCTTTTTTCTCTTCTTTTTTCTTCTTCTTTTTCTTTCTTTCTTTTCTTCTTCTTCTTCTTCCTTCTCT
>CM042162.1:88697138-88747138 GCA_023376005.1 Doryteuthis pealeii
TCTTCCTGTATTTTCGTCACGGGTAGAATGTTGCACAAGGCCGCACTTGGCGCTAGTGTAGTATAACGGTATGGTCACAGTACCAAAGTGTATTTGTGGCAAACTCCGGAACGATATATGTTGTAAGCGCGTGGTGTAATGGTTAAAGTCATGGGAAATGGACTCGTCGCCCCGAGTTTAAATTCTGGATGTGGTAATTGCATTTCACTTTGCGCTAATGCCCTTGGGAAAGGTATGAATCCTACTCCCTCCAGCTATGGGTAAATAGAAGGGCAGACTGGGGTCTTTAACCTTGGCTAGGTAACCGGTCTAGGAGAAGGAAAACTCTGAATTTAAACCTGTTGGAGTCCGCCTAAGAAATTGACCTTGTGTCACATCCTGCTCCTGCGGAGGGGCTTGGTATATATATATATATATGTCGTATGGGCAAATTCAAGCCCCAGCAGCAGTCGGCATTAGTAGCCGTTAGGTTTAAGGAACAACATACAAGCAAGTTGTATAGTCACAAGGGGCTTAGTATTTATTTTCAGGCTCGTGTCGTGGCTCTGTTTCGGAGAGAAGGAGAAGAGAGAGAGAGAGAGAGAGAGAGAGAGAGAGAGAGAGAGAGAGAGAGAGAGAGAGAGAGAGAGAGAGAGGATACGGTTAAATTAATCTACCTTCTAACATGGTATCAACTTCTATATCTCTGCCCCACACGAGGGACCAGAAGCCCCGTCTGAACCCTGCTACGGTCCAAAGGAAAAAGAGAGCGATTTTCTTTTTCCTCGTTACTCATCACTACGTCAATTCCGCTTCCAGTCAACACCCGGAACTTTCGGTTTTACCTTTCAATTTCCCTTCCGGGGTCATTCCTCGGTCAAGCCACTGGTACCCCATTGTGTCCCCACTCCTCCAAATGTTAACCTTTGTTTGCTCTTTATTTCTTTTTCCTCTCTTTCTCTTGCAATCCGAACAAAGCTTCATTTTTATTCTCAAATTCTGGTAGACCCTAATAATTACACTACACTAGGTGGCGTAGCAAGCACTAGGGTAAAAGTGTACACAGCACACTAAACGTGCTCTTTTAACTTCTATACTAAAAAAATAAAAAATTTAAAAAAAAACGCATCAATTGGTTGGATTTTACAGCATGTCAAGCCTTGTTGGGTTATTTTATGCTGAAGACGTTTTATCTTATTCATTCTTGATGGCTACTGAATTTTTAAAGATCAGTTTTTCCAAAAAAAAAAATTAACTCAATTTTTTCATTGAACCCATTCATGGACCCAAATCAAGTACTAACACTCAGGGTGAAACCTGGGTGTAATGGTGATGAACTTAAGAATTGGAACTTCACCAACAGATAGAGTTTAACGTCATATTCAGGACATATCACACATATGATAAAATGGTTGGGGTTTGCCACAAGAGCTAACCTGTTAAAAACGCTTAAGTAATTGACCATATGTCACATCATGCTTGTGAGAGGATATATATATATATATATATATTCATTCATTCATTGGCATTTCAGTCTTGGAAGACTATAATAAAGTTTTATGTGTCCCTGAAGTTACAGTGCCTCCTGTGACTGTGAAGTCCGATGTTTGAAAAACATTCTCGACCACAGATGTTATATTTGAAGACTGTCCCTGAAGATGTTGTTGCGCCGATGCTTTGTTGCTGCTGCTTTCTTCTGGACCTCTTAGCTTCATGGTGTTGTGTCAGGGTGACTTTTGACATGGACACACACACACACACACACACACACACACACACACATATATATATATAAATATATATATATATATATATATATACACACTAAAATCGGCAGCCCGGCATTGCCTGGGTAGAGTGGGTATAATAAAAAGATAGTCTCCCAGATCCATTGATGGTTTTGGTTTTCCATTATTGATTTGTTTTAATCACGAACGCAACCAATGACTTTCCCTTCTCTTACTATTGAAATCCTAATTTTTAAATATCTTACCAGATATAAATACAATCTTCATTATTTTTGCACAAAAAGCAAGCTCTGGCGATAGTGAAATGTGTTATATATTTACATTATCACTAATTGTTTTATTTTCGTAATTTAATGATCCCACACTATATTGAATAAGATAGGAATTATGTTATTCGTCGGCAAATGGCACCTTGATTTAAAACACGAAACAATATGGCCGTGCAAGTGACGCATGATTGACATCAAAATTTTAAATGCTTTAACAACACGGGACTTTGGGGACCGTGGGTCCGGTGGCTTTAGCCACTGCACTTATTAATGAAATTAACGGTGTGATTCCAGGGGACTATCCCACTCCAGGCAACACATGTCCCCTTGATTTAAAGGGGCTGGGTTTATTGTCCTGTGCCTGAGGCGCACCTTGAAAGAGAATGCTGAGGGTATCCACGAATTTTATTGTGCCTGTCATCTAATGAGCTTCGGTTCGTGAGTGGTCCCACATTAATTAGACCTGGTGTCTGACCGGCATTAGTGGGATGTGTGGGAAATACTGCATTAATATTTTGGGCAAATCTAACTCAGCTAGATTTCAAGAGAGATATCGTTAATGAATAAGACGCAAATTAAGATTAAATAATGACATAATTATTGAGAATACGACTTAATAACCAACAAAATCATGACGTCAGTAGTGACGTAGTTTTAGTTATTGACAGACAGTTACATAATCACCATTATAAGAAGATACGAGACTGTTTGCATACAGCTCAAAAAGTTCGGGTCCTCTTATCTTGACTCGATAAAAGAGGCGTCTTTAAAACATTTATCAGATTTTAGTATTTTTTCATTTATTTATTTATATAAAGGCAACCAAGAAAATATTATTTTTTTAATTTTGTTTTTGCACACAATATGAAGTGAAAAGCGTATTGATTTTTTTAGTTGTTTGTAGGGGGTGGGTAAATGTTCCGGAGGAAATATAAGTCTATATCCTCTAGCAATTTGTCACAGATTGGTTCTGGATATTTTTTTCAGTGTGCTGCTCCCGCCAAAGCGAAAGTGGATCGACACATCCTCACACACGCATGCCCGGCAATAATGTGTTTGCATAACTTCCGCCTGACAAACTTTCAATTCTCTAAACTATACATACATTTTGCAACATCTATTCCTCCTTTTAGAAGCCAGTAGAAGAATTCACATGCCTAGGTAGCAATATCTCATCTATTGAAATCGATATTTATGCACGCATACGGAACGCATGGTCTGCTATTAACAGGTTATCAGTGATAAGGAAATCCAATCTCATTGACAAGTTAAAACGACAATTCTTCCAAGCCGTAGTTGTATCAGTGTTACTGTATGGCTGCACTACTTGGATATTAACGAAGCGCCTTGAGAATAAGCTAGATGGGAGCTGCACAAGAATGCTGCGTGTGATCTCAAACAAATCGTGGAAACAACACCCTACAAGAAAGCAGCTGTATGGCCACTTACCCCCTATCACACAAAGCATCCGAGCGAAACGAACAAGATATGCTGGCCACTGCTGAAGAAACAGGAGCGAGCACATAAGCGACGTCCTCCGGTGGAAAAACAAGCCCATATACAAGCCAGTGCGGGACGTCCAAAATTTACCAGCTCTGTGGGGATACTGGATTTTTACTGATAAAATGAATATATAAATACCTTGGTACCCCCTAACTATAATCTGATTGGACAGTGTCATGTATAAATAGTCGACACTGTGTTTGACCTAAACCTAAGCCTACAAGCTAAACTTACTCGCTAGACCACACCACGACTGCTCGGCCGACGGTTTGCTATTCGACGTACCAATTACTACCGCGATAATATACCAAATACAACTTCAGAATATATCCGTTAACCCGGATATATCATTTACTTTACTTGAAGAGTGATCAAAATTGAATAGTATTAATTATGAAAATTTTAACAGTACTGAGAATGAAGTGCTGTATCGTATTGCAAAAGTAAAAATAGTTTAAGATATTTACTTGTTGCTGAGGTGAATTGAGAGTGTACCTTAAAGAAACAGGGGCAGATAACTCGCATGCGCTTTTTACGCGTGCATTAACAGCGAGAGTGCGCATTTACGGCTTTAATCCAAACATGGCCCCAGGAAGGTGACAGAAACTAGTGCAGGACGAACGGGCCTTCACATCACATCTATACACACCACATACACGCACACATTTATATATCTATCTTTACGTAGCGATTACGCTAATAGTATTATTAAGTGGATAATCTGCTGGCCTCGACCATTAGGATAAAACGAAGGGCGATGAAATTTTAACGAGGAATTACAGGAAAACCTTTTTAAGGATCTAGGAATGTTAGCTTATTTTAAAGATGGCAGGTAAGCATGTTATTGTCCATGGTGAGCAGAGGAACCCCCCCCCCTCCGAGGCCAATGAATGATGAGTCGTCAACTAAATACTAGTTACAAGTTTGTTTCTTTTCTAGTATTTAGTAAATGCGGGTCGGTATAGCCATCAGCGAGGGAGAGCGCTAGACAGGAGGTTTTAGCATCGATAGCGCCACGCCAACCATCAGCTCCTTGAGTAGCACAGATTCTGTGCTACTCATCTTTGGCGAGGGCTGGTATCGAACTAGGAACCTTGTGGTTTCTAGCCGAACGCTCTTGAGCTCTTTTCTAAGCATCGTTTATTTCTTTATTTTTACTTTTTATAAATGTATACTAGTTTTGAATCTCCATGTCAGCTGGGGTAGAAAATTAATCAACTGTACCTCTGCATAGGGGTAGAATTCCCCGATAGGACCACCGTTGGTCTGGGTGGCGACCCGTGATGCTTAAGGATGGGACCGGGGATGAGCAGTTGACATGTTTGGCCCTTACTTAGGCTTGACGTACGGTCGGAGAGACCCCCCCAATCAATCGGCTTGTCACGTCAAAAACTAGCACGAATAAGATTGTCCTAACCCTATTGCCCTTATGGCAAGACCATAACCATTTTTTATCATATGTGATAGATGGCAGGGGCTGAGTGATTTAAAAAAAAGAAGAAATCTAACTACATTCAGAAATTCGGACCATATGACCTTTAGGCACCCCTTTTGCTTTGCTGATTCATAAGTACATTATTTCTTTACACCGTCAACATACGGTTGTTTGTCAGGCATTAGGGTTAGGAGTTAGGGTTAGGGGTTAGTTTTATAATTAAAAAAACTCTAAAAATCATCTGTTAACAAACAATCGGATGTTGACGGTGTTAAGTATCTGGCAGCCATCCTTCGTTCCAGATGTAATGAATAAGTAAGCAAGCCAATAAGAATCCGGTGTTAACGTATTCCTTGTAAGTCCGTCGTCCAAGGGAATCCAAATGTCAATGAAATAATCTCAGATTGGGGTCTCTATTATAAGCAGAAGCAGCAGCAGCAGTGCCAGTGATTGGACAATAAGAATCCTTCTCAGGTCACGTGTTTATAGGCGAGTCTATAAGTAGGAGTGACCATTTACCTGATGCCTTATATCAAAAACTCCAACAGACGGTGTAAATGAAAAAATGTTCTTATGAATCAGCAAAGCAAAAGGGGTGCCTAAGTATCATATGTTCCAGAAATTCAAACGAATTATTTAAACTCTCTTGGTTCGGCGGTGGAAAATGGTATTAAAATCACTTGAGTACCTTATATCAATCTCAGAAACAACTAAAAAAATCAATTCGCTTTTCGCTTCATATTGTGTACAAAAACAAAGTTAAAAAGCATATTTTTAGGTTGGCTTTATATAAATAAATAAATGAAAAAATACTAAAAGCTGAGAAAATTGAATGTTTTGAAGAAGCTTCTTTTATCGAGTCAAGAGGACTGAAACTTTTTGAGCTGTATGCAAACAGCCTCGCATCTTCTTCTAATGGAGATTATGTAACTGTCTGTCCATAACTAAAACTACGTCACCACTGACGTCACGATTTCGTTGGTTATTAAGTCGCATTCTCAATAATTATGTCATTATTTAATCTTAATTTGCATCTTATTCATTAACGATGAATCTTGAAATCTAGCTGAGTTAGATTTGCCCAAAATATTAATGCAGTATTTCCAACACATCCCACTAATGCCGGTCAGACACAAGGTCTAATCAATGTGGGACAACTCACGAACCGAAGCTCATTGATGACAGGCAAAATAAATTTGTGGATACCCTCGGCATTCCCCCTCCAGGGGCGCCTCAGGCACTGGGCAATAAACCCTAAAACCCAACCCTAACCCTAACCCAACCCTAAACCCTAACCCTAAACCTAACTCTAAACCCCCTAGTTGAGTAACATAATATTACAGGGTGACCAAAAAAAACAGAACCCACAAATTTTGTAATAAAACTGTTAATTTTAATTTTTTTAAAAAGTTTAAGTCCAATAAGGGTTAGGGTTAGGTTTTAGGATTAGTGTTAGGGTTTGGGTTTAGGGTTAGTTTGATGGGAAAATAGATAAATAATTTAGGTTCTATTTTTTCTGGGTCTCTCATGTTACTCAACTAGGAAATAACCCTTTTGCTTGTTAGTCTAAAAAACAACAAAGAAATCAATACACTTTTCACTTAACATTCTGTACAAAAACCTAAAATATAAGAACAAACAAAAACAAAAACAAAAACAAAACAAAACAAAAAAGTAAGCATACATTCAGGGTTGTCTTTATATAAATAAATAAATAAAAAAAACCCTGAAAACTGAGTTATTTGAATGTTTAAAAGGCGCTTCTTTTATCGAGTCAAGATAAGAGGGTCCGGATCTTTTTTGAGTTAACATCCTTGTATACTGATAAACAAAATAAACAAACAAAACCACGAAATGACATAAAAAATGACCTTAGAATAAGGACGAAATACTCGTTATATTCTAAATTGAATAAATAGAGATTGATATGATGTTCTCCAAAGAAGTTTTTGCGGCCATTTTGTTTGCGCTCGGATAGAGAAACAAAAATGGCATCGTGTATGAACGAGAACGGCAGAAAATTGAATGAGGCAGAACCCAAGAAAATTCAATGATTCAAAACTCAACGTTTTCGATTCAATTACTTCATAAAAAAGACGAGTTTTATTTGTTCTAGCGAATCTCCTTCATCTTTTTGTATAAAATCCATCTCTCCTAAATGTTTGTTTAGCTTAATATTTAGAGTAACAACGATCCTTGAATTTTCTTCTCTCTCTCTTTCTTTCTTTCTTTCTTTTTCTCTTTTATTATTTTGTATTACACTTGTTCTTGTCTTCTTCCCAATTTCTTTCTTTCTTTCCTTCTTCTTCTTCTTCTTCTTCTTCTTCTTCTTCTTCTTCTTCTTCTTCTTCTTCTTCTTCTTCTTCTTCTTCTTCTTCTTCTATTACTTTGTATTATACTTGTTCTTGTCTTTTTCTTCACAATTTCTTTCTTTCTTTCTTTTTTCTTTCGTTCTTTCTTTCTTTCTTTCTCATTTTAGTTTCTCATACTTCTCTCCTATTTCTCCTTTTTATCTCAAACTTCTTCTTGTTAACTATTTCTTTTTTCTTTTTTTCAATATTTTTCTTTAGTTCTTCTTCTTCTTCTTCTTCTTCTTCTTCTTCTTCTTCTTCTTCTTCTTCTTCTTCTTCTTCTTCTTCTTCAACCCTTCCTCTGATTCCCAAACATTCCAAACATTCCAGACCCTTTTCCAATCCTTTTGGGACCGTTCCAAGTGCACCAACTACAATTGGTATCACCTTCACTTTCATATTACATAACATTTTTAGTTCTCTGGCAAGGTTCAGATATTTGTCCATTTTTTCATTATCCTTTAGCTTCACCCTGTGATCTGCTGGCACTGCAAAATCCACCAGTTGACAAGTTCTTTCTTTTTTGTTTATTAACACTAGGTCTGGTCTTCTTGCTGGGATAAGGTGATCTGTATTATTATTATTATTATTATTATATTTATTATTTTTCTCCGCTTCTTCTTCTTCTTCTTCTTCTTCTTTCTTCTTCTTCTTCTTCTTCTTCTTCTTCTTTATTTTCTCTTCTTCTTAATATTATTATCTTCCTTTCTTTTGAATTTTTCACATCAACATTAACTGATGTTATTTCACTGGAGTCTGATAACAAGTCTCCTCAGGTCTCCAGGACTCTTCTGAGTATTCTAGACGATTGCAACAATGCAGTAGTCTGGTTGGTCTCAATTTTCCCTCTGAATTCCAGATCCTCCATTGATTTTCCAAGTTTTCCAAGAGCACCAACTACAATTGGTATTTTGTCCATCTTTTCATTTTCTTTCAACTTCACCCTGTGATCTGCTGGAACCGCAAAGTCCACCAGTTGGCAAGTTCTCTTTTTTTTTGTTAATCAACACCGGGTCTGCTGGATGGGATAGGGTGACCCGTCTTTAACTCGAAGTCCCAGAGATTTTTATGCGTTTTATTCTCAAGAACAGATTCTGGTTTATACGTATACCATTTTGATGTATAGTCAGAATTTAATTTTTTGCATAATTCCCAGTGGATCACCTTCCCAACCCAGTCGTGCCGAGCTTTCTATTCCTGTTGTGCTAGTTTGCTACTACTACTACTACTATTATTATTATTATTATTATTATTATTATTTATTTTATTTATTTATTTATTTGTTTATTTCTCTCTTTCTTTTTTTTCCTTCTTGTTCTTGTTCTTATTTTTATTATTATTTCTTTTTTTCTTTTTTTTTCTTTTCCCTTCTCCATGTTCTTTAATAAATTTCCGTCTTCATTCTTTAAACACCATCGCAAAGCAGACCATGCATTATTAAACAACAATCCTTAAATTGGTCTTCATCTCCCGCTTTGTGACTCGTTTTGTAGGACAAAATACCACGGAAAAGAATTCTATCATTCGCGCGCAGTCAAAATGAGAGAGAGAAGAGAGAGAGAAGAGAGAGAGAGAGATGAGAGAGAGAGAACAGAAAAAATAGACAGAGAGAGCCACAGCCGTACCATCAGCTCCTTGAATTTACCCGACAGATTCCTGTGCTACTCATACCTTTGGCGAGGGCTGGTATCGAACTAGGAACCTTGTGGTTTTAGCCGACGCTCTACCGACTGAGCTAACCGCCTTTTCTAAGCATCGTTTATTTCTTTGATTTTTAATCTTGTTATAAATGTAATCTAGTTTTGAATCTCCCTGTCAGTGGGGTAGAAGAATGAATCAACTGTACCTCTGCATAGGGGTAGAATTTCCCCGATAGGACCGACCCGTTGGTCGTGGGTGGCGACCCGTGATGCTTAAGGATGGGACTGAGCAGTCTATGACATGTCCATGACTGTAACAATCCACTTTGACCCTATGGAGAACGAGAAAGGAAAAAGAGCAAGACATGTCTTGCCTACCGGGATCGAACCGCGTCCTTTTCCGCATGCAAAAACAAATGCGATTTAGGCACTGGACGGACGCGAGTTCGACTGATGTGCCCGGATGTTTGGGTAATATGCCATAGTAACAAAGCAAGTAAGGTGATAAACATAGAAGCATTCGCCTACGTGGAGGGAGTCAGTAAAGATTATTTTGACGGACGACGACGAGACGGATTTTTCAGCTGCTGGTCGAAGACTGTTGACTCAAATATTATCCCCCTCTATTTCCGCCTTCGATAGACCTTACTTAGGTTGACGTACGGTCGGAGAGACCCTCCAATCAATCGGCTTGTCACGTCGAAACACTAGCTCGAATAAGATTGTCCTAACCCTATTGCCCTTATGGCAAGCCCATAACCATTTTTTATCATAGTGATAGAGGCAGGGGATGAGTGATTTAAGAAAGAAATCTAACTACACCAGAAATTCGGCCATATGACCTTTAGGCACCTTTTTGCTTTGCTGATTCATAAGTAATTTTCTTTCAGTTGTCAACATACGTTGTTTGTCAGGCATTAGGGTTAGAGTTAGGGTTAGGGGTTTAGTTTTATATATTAAAAACTCTAAAAATCATCTGTTAACAAACAATCGGATGTTGACGGGTTAAGTACTGGCAGCCATCCTTCGTTCCAGATTAATGAATAAGTAACAAGCATAAGAATCCGGTGTTAACGTATTCCTTGTAAGTCGTCGTCCAAGAGAATCCAAATGTCAATGAATATACTCAGATTGGGGTCTCTATTATACAGCAGAAGCAGCAGCAGCAGTGCAGTGATTGGACAAATAAGAATCTTCTCAGGTCACTGTTTATAGCGAGTCTATAAGTAGGAGTGACCATTTACTGAGCCTTATATAAAAACTCCAACAGACGTGGTAAATGAAAAATGTTCTATGAATCAGCAAAGCAAAAGGGGTGCCTAAGTATCATATGTTCCAGAAATTCAAACGAATTATTTAAACTCTCTTGTTCGGCGGTGAAAATGGTATTAAAATCACTTGAGTACCTTATATCAACTCAGAAACACTAAAAAAATCAATTCGTTTTTCTTCATATTGTGTACAAAAACAAAGTTAAAAAGCATATTTTTAGTTGGCTTTATATAAATAATAAATGAAAAAATACTAAAAGCTGAGAAAATTGAATGTTTTGAAGAACTTTCTTTTTATCGAGTCAGAAGAGACTGAACTTTTGAAGCTGTATCACAAACAGCCTCGTATCTTCTTCTAATGGAGATTATGTAACTGTCTGTCCATAACTAAAAACTACGTCACCACTGACGTCACGATTCGTTGGTTATTAAGTCGTATTCTCAATAATTATGTCATTATTTAATCTAATTTGCATCTTATTCATTAACGATGAATCTTGAAATCTAGCTGATGTAGATTTGCCCAAAATATTAATGCAGTATTTCCAACACATCCCACTAATGCCGGTCAGACACAAAGGTCTAATAATGTGGGACAACTCACGAACCGAAGCTCATTGGAGATGACAGGCAAATAAATTTGTGGAT
This sequence comes from Doryteuthis pealeii, assembly GCA_023376005.1. NCBI lineage: Eukaryota > Metazoa > Mollusca > Cephalopoda > Myopsida > Loliginidae > Doryteuthis > Doryteuthis pealeii. The sequence goes on from CM042162.1 coordinate 88,707,983, forward strand.
ACCCTCGGCATTCCCTCCTCAGGGGCGCCTCAGGCACTGGGCAATAAACCCTAAACCAACCCCTAACCCTAACCTAACCTAACCTAACTAAACCCTAACTCTAAACCCTAACCCTAGTTGAGTAACATAATATTACAGGGTGACCAAAAAAAACAGAACCACAAATTTTGTAATAAAACTGTTAATTTTAATTTTTTTAAAGTTTAAGTCCAATAAGGGTTAGTTAGGTTTTAGGATTTAGTGTTAGGGGGAGTCTATCCCTTTTCTAGCGCTAGACGCTAAGGAGATTGGTTTTTGCATCTGAGGTGAGCGGCCAGACTTTACATAGTAGTTGTTCCGTAAAATAGCGATTTCTAATGCTTTTTCTTTTACTAATTATATTGCTCTGTTATAAAAGATTAAAGAGCTCTCAATCGAATCGGACTTTCTAGCATTATATCGTTGGAAGAAAGACCAGCTTAGAATCTTCCTAATACTAAATTACCTGGTAACCCACCTACAATATATAATATATATACTATATATATATATATATATATATATATTATGGGAGTAATGTGGAAATAATCTGAACAATATTAGAAATTTGAAAAAACAAGTGTTCCAAAATAAGAAAAATTATTTTTTCAAGTTTAAACGTTTCGATTTCTTTGAACCTTCATCAGGATGTATCAAGGGGTGAAAGAAATTGATGGATGTTTTCATCACTGTTCATCTATAAACATCCATCAATTTTCTCCCCTTGATACATCCTGATGAAGGTTCAAAGAAACCGAAACGTTTAACGTTGCTAAATAAATTTATCTTATTTTTGGAACACTTATTTTTTCAAATTTCTTTTTATATATTATATATATTATATATATAATATATATTATATATGTATAAGAAATATATATATATATTATTTTTACTGAAGCTAAGTTAATCAACTTTTACTTCCTAAAGGCTTTTTACGGTTTAGTTTAATGAACAAAATTATACTATTCCTTACTTTTAGGATGATTTACTTTTATAAAAAAATCTGTTTTAATTGGTTCTAATTAGCCGTAATTTGCAATTAAGTCAAAACCGACCAATTCTTACTTTATTCTCTGTCTATCTTCCTCTATGTAACTCTTGGCTACCTCCTCGTTATATAATATTAGTTTCTCTGGAGAGTAGAGAAAGAGGGAGAGAGAGAGAGGGGGGGGAGAATTTGAAATTCTAATACTCCATGTGTGTATATACTTTTCTTATATACAGTAATTCATTATCATTTTCTCTCATTCTCTCTCTCTCTCTCTCTCTCTCTCTATATATATATATATATATATATATATATAATATATAATTATTATATATAATATAAAGGTTTTATATCTATCTTTTAGGTGACAAAGGAACATTCACGTATGTAAAATCTTTATATTTTATTTTATTATATCATATAACAGCTCTATTTATGTTGAGCACTCTACCAATAATACTGCCTTTGGTACACCATTCCAGCAAAAGCTGAAACAGTGACCATCCCACACGATATATATATATATATATATATATATATATATATATCAAAGTCGTTGGTGTGGCCTAGAGTCAAGATCAACCAGACAGCAAGGGAGTCTATCTCCTTTTCACCCGTGCTAGACCAAGTAGATCATTATGTCGTTTGAGGTGGAGCACCATACCTCCCATCAGCTCATCCCTTTACCGTACAGGTCCCTATGCTACTCGTACATTTAGTTAGCGAGGGCTTGTATCGAAACCGGAACCTTTTGGTTCCTTATCAGACGCTCCACCGACTGAGTTAAATCCTCACGACGTAACTTCACATGAAGCTCATAATATTGCTATTGTGTGATAGTACAAGTTGAGTAAAATACTTTAAGCCATATATTAAATAAGTTTTATTTACAAATGATAATTTGTGAGGTCTGCGTCCGCGCTGAAGGCTATTTATTTAACATTCAAATTGTCGAGACAACTATTCTAGCATTGTAAGCAAATGGTAGAGGGTGATGAATAGATGCATAATTGACAAAGCCAGCAGTCAAGTGAGCGACAAGTTGACAGATTTATACATCGGTCCTGTGGACTAGCTTTAACAACAATACGATTGATCTAGAACCCCCAGGACCTGCTTAACCTTAGTCTCTATCTAAATAGTGACGAGATTGGCCGGACGATGTTCCCCGCCAGAGGTTACAGTAGGGTTGGAGTGTTCTGTGAACTCAGCGTATGACGAACACAAGGATATATATATATATATATATATATATATATATATATATATATATATATATATATATAAAAAGATAAATCTAATGAGTCAAACGAACCTACTATTAGTTTAGCTTAATGCTCTTCAGGGCTAAGACCTGAGCATTAAGGAAACTAAATAGTAGGTTCGTCTGACTCATTAGATTTACTTTTATTATTTGCTCTACTGAGGTATTGAGCACTTTTTACTTAGCTTATTCTCCTAGCGGTTATATGATATATTATATATTTATATACATATATATACATATAAATTGTTTTTTCTTTGGCCAAATACTGTACAATAGATTATTTTTTTGTTGGTACGACTATCTTGGTCTTTTCTTTTTTCAACATTTTTTCTACCGGTTGATGTTTGGTAGTATATTTTTACAATCAAACTATTTGCTGGGGTTTTTTTCACCGCGAGGATTTACCAACACGCTTGGTATATATATATATATATATATATATTATATATATATATATATATATACGTGTGTGTGTGTGTGTAGAGTGAAGGATTATGTAAATCCGATATATGTGGTTAAAATAGAGGAAATGGCGGATATAACATCACAGAAACTAAATTCAATTGATATTTCACCTCGGTATATAGTTAAGCTTCATCGAATTTATTGTGAAGACAAATGTTTTTTTACAGTCTGCTTTATACTGAAAAGAGGGAAGGTTTGGGTGTGTAAGTACTATACTTCTCTTTACACCCCTTACCCATACCAAAAATTACCTGTAAAATGCATTTGCCTTCACAATAAATTCTGAAGAAGCTTCTCTAAAAAATGAGGCGAAATATCAATTGAATTTAGTTGTTCATGTAGTTATATCCACTTTTTTATTTCAACCACACACACACACACACACACACACACACATATATATATATATATATATATATATATATATATATATATATATATATATGATGGACTCTCCCGTCGATTTCGACGTATGAGTGTCTAAAATCAAAATCAGCTCGAATGTTTATGGCGATTGTGAGATTTCAGTCCAGCCAGCGACTTGCAGATGACACACACACACATATATGAAAAATAGATGGAAATTAATCCTCCAGTATGAATTTAACATTTTTGAAAAACAAATGATGTTTATAATTGCTGACAGAAATCTGTTTCGACCATTTTAATAGATTGGTCATCATCAATAACAACATATGAGAGAAAGACGGAATAAATTACCGTTAGAAGAAAGAAAGCAAAACGCTATTATTCAATGCTGGAATTTAAAAAATGCGTGTTGTGTTAAAAATAAAATGAATTTTATTTTAAAAAAAACAGAAACATTATAGTTCATAATAAAACTCAAAAGAGTTTGATGTAAAATTATATAAAAGTGTATAATGAGTATCAAAATCGTTAAATTAACACACACACATACACACACACACACACACATATATATATATATATAAGTGTATGATGAGTATCAAAATTCTTAAATTCACACACACATATATATGTATATATATATATATATATATATTATATATTATATATATATATATATATAATATAGAGAGAGAGAGAGAGAGAGAGAGAGAGAGAGAGCATAAATAGTGGTCAACAAATATTTAAGTTAACGCGGTTAACTTAAATATACAGAGGACTCAAGTCTGTAAACAACAGGCGAGTAGTTGCATTACGCTAAACAGTGAAAGGTCAAACTAATGTCTCCCAACAGTGCTCTATCATATATATATATATATATAATATATATATATATATAATATATGTGTGTGTGTGTGTGTGTGTGTGTGGATAGAAGGATTTGATTAAATTCGACAGAATGTGGTAAAAAATAGAGGAAAATGTGGACAAAAGAACAAACTCAGACAAGTAGATATAGGAGATATATTTCGCTGTGCCTTGAGCACGGTTTCTTCAGTTTTTATTTGAACATTTGAGCATCATACATGTGTTTTTTCATCACCAAATTAACCCCTGACCCGTTCACTTTCCCATCTATAAAAACACAAATGCTGAAATGTTCAAATAAAAACTGAAGAAACCGTGCTCAAGGCACAGCGAAATATATCTCCTATATCTACTTGTTTTAGTTTGTTCTTTTATCCACATTTTTCTCTCTATTCTTTACCACACACACACACACACACACACACATATATATATATATATATATATATATATATATATATATATCAGGCGCCATACTTATCTTATTTCTGATAAAAACATAAAGGGTCTACAAAATTTCGGGGTTCTGTTTTTTATTTTATTTTTTTATTTTTTTCATAGTTTTTCCTTTTTTTCTCTCGAATATTCCAATAATGGTAAAAATATTACTTTGTATTCCTGGTGAGACGCTAGGAATAATACAATCCCCAGCTGAAATCAATTTCGGTAAAAAAAGATGTAATATCGATTTCAACGGAAATCAGCTTGAAACAGACAAGAGTTGAAGTGGCCGCATCACCGTTCTTTCATCTATTCGATTCAAGAAGCCAACCCCCTTGAAAAGGGGTCAAACGAAATAATGAATAGCGCTTTTTTTCCCGCCCTAAAGATGATGCCCGAGGGGGTCAATACAATTTCTGTGCGCCTTTGTTCCACGCACCTCGGTCTATTCTAAACGGAACTCGGTATTATTCGTTGGCATGGGGTTAATCACTTTATATATTAACGGCTAGACGTACCGACTCATTTTCAACAATAAGGACGACATTTTCTATCTCGAAATAGAAGCTGGAACGTAAAAGAACGCCATTTTTGAAGCTGCGAAGAAACAACGCTTTTAACGAAAAAAAAAAAAAAAGAAAGAAAGAAAGAAAAAGAAAGAAAAGAAAAAGTAAAGAAAAACAACAAAAAAATAAAACTCTAAATTGAAATTACTCCAACTCTCCCCACCCCCCCAGCGTCATATCAATTCATTTATATTTATAGAATTTGTATCATATCATTATTTTCTAAACTTTCCTTTGTCTGGCGCGCGTACGCAGACACCACAGCTTCCTTATTGTCGCAACTTGCGTAATGGTTATCGTTACCTTTCTTTACGGTGGCACTCATACGCACAGAGACACACACGCTCGTGCACACACCAGCTTTCTTGTGGGAAAAAATAGTTGAGGTGGGCCCTCTACTTCACGTGAATAGCAACAGCTAGAGTGGCAGTGTCCAGTACGAAATACCGAAGGCGAGATCTGCGCTGACGGGAATTTTATACCATGCTACCGGATGTGAAAAGGTCTTCCTTTCGTATAAATAAACGTCAGATGACAGAGATTCCAGTTTCACAATTTCACGTCGTACTGATCGTTTGTTACCTGACCAGTCTTCTGAGATCGTCCCTCTTGAATCTTTGTTACCTTGAATTTTGTTAACTTGAATAGTTACCAGCCCTTGATTGTGCCAGAGGGTCGCGAAATAGGCAGTGTTTCGCAAGAACGGATATGTGACCACGGAATCTACGCCCTTGTCTTTTTTTCTTTTTCTCACCCCCCTCAAATATTTTTGACATTGTCTAACTGGCGGGAAGCTTATTGATTATCACATACAATATGGAATCGGCGACCCGAGTAGTGTTTCACTTCGTCTTAAAGCCCAAATAAAAGGTACGAGTCTAGGCTTTCTCCCTCCAGCTATGTGTAGATAGTAGGAGAATTGAAATTGAAATTGCTCCAACCCGTCCCAACCCACGTTTGATATCTATTTATTTATATTTATAGAATTTGTATCATATTAACGTTTAATAATCTTTCCTTAACCTGGTGCGCCCCTCTGCTTTCTTATTGTCGCGCCATATGTAACGGTTATCGTTGTAAAAGCTGGAATCAGTGACCTGGGTTTAAATCCTGAATGAGGATATTTGTGGTTAAAATCTCCCTAATACCTAAGGGAAAGATACGAATCTAGCCTTTCTCCCTCCAACCATAGGTAGAAAAAAAATAGAATAAGTGAAATTTAAATTGCCACCAGCCAGCCCACTTAAATCAATTTATTCACGTTTATATAACATCTGTTGTATCTTGCATCATTTGAATTATTCAGACTATTGTCCTCATCTTTATTGTTATCTGTAAAAAATTCGGACGATGGGCTCCGGCCTTCTTAAAGTATTTCTTGTTGGACTCTGGAACCTCTCGAACTCGGTAACCTTCTTTTCGAACTCTGGAAGCGTCTTTTCGAACTCGGGAACCTTCTTGTCGTAATCGGGAGCTTTCACGGAACTCTGAACCCAACCCTTTATTCAATACACGGGGTTACACAGATATCAAGCCTCATCTCAAAAATTCAAAGAAATACTATATCATGTCCTTACATTTCTTTAGTGTGGCACACACATATACCAACGTTCTCTTACAGCAACACCAAGCGTAATGGTAATCACCATACAAAATGTATTCGGAGACCCGAATTCAAATCCTGAGCAAAGGGGTTTGTGTTTCACTTCGCGTTAATAGATTTAGGAAAGCCAAGAATCTAACTTTCTCCTTCAAGCTATGGGTAAATAGTTGGAAAGCTGAAATTGAAATTTGTGTCCCGGTTAATTTCATTATATTCATATTATATCTTTATTTATGAATCTTTTATTAGTCTATCTCACACACACATTCGGGTTCCTCACAGTCGTAGCTAGCGTAGAAGTTATCGTTGAAGGAAATGGATTCGCCGACCTGAGTTCAAATCCTGGTCGACGCTCTTTGTGTTCCACTTTGTTTTAATACCCTAAGGAAATGAACGATTCTTGCATTTCACCCTCCAGTTATGGGTAAGAAGTAGGAGAATTAAAATTTAAATTGCACTCACCCACCCCTGCTCATATAAATTCATTTATGTTCGTATACCTTATATCGTTATTTTCCTTAGTCTATCACGCACGCACATACACACACACACACACGTACGAGTGGGCAGTCATCCACGGAGACACCCACCCACACACACCAGCTTTCTCATTGAGTCACACCTAGCGTAAATTTATCGTCAGAGGAAACGGAATCGGTGACCCGAGTTCAAATCCCGGGTAAAGCTATTTGTGCTTCACTTCGAGTTAATACCATAGGGAAATGTAGGATTCTAGCTTTTCTCCCTCCAGCTATGTGTAGATAGTAGGAAAATTGAAATTGAAATTTTCCCCACCCTACTACCCTTGAATTTATATTTTATATAATTCATATCATATCGATACATTTACTTAGTGTGACAAAACACACACACACACACACACACACCACACACACACACACACTGAACTCACACACTCACACCACTCACACACGCACACACACACACACACTCTCTTACATCCGGGCTAACGTCAAATTTAGCATCCTAGAAAATGGAATTGACGACCCGAGTTCAAACTCTGGCAAAGGTGTTTGTGTTTCACTTCGCGTTGATACCTTGGGAAAGGTACGAATCTAGTCTGTCTCCCTTCAGCTATGGATAGATAGTAGGAAAATTGAAATTGAAATTGCCCAATCCCCTCTTGAATCACCTTCCCTAAGCCTAGAACACACACACACATACACACACACACACACATATATACACCCCACACACATCCCCACACACATACATATACACACACAAAAAAAAAATCGCCGGCCCGAGTTCAAATCCTGGACGAATCTGTTTGTGTTTTACTTTGCGCTAGTACCATTGGGAAAGGCATCAATCTAGCTCTTCTCCCTCCAGCTATGGGTAGATAGTTGTAAAATTAAAATTGAAATAGCCCCAACCCCTGCTTGAATCACTTCATGTTTATATAATTTATATTATATCTTTACCTTCCCTTAGTCTAGAACACCACACACACACACACAGACACACACACACACACACACACACACACGTGTATATACCCGTTGTGTTGAAAGGGTATACACCATCAGGAAATCATCCGTGTGTCACAATCTTCTAGTGTAGAGGGGTTGGTAAAAATATGCTATATACCAGTAAATTGGAACCAGAAATTTCCGAACCCCTCCGCACGATTCGTAATTTCTCTTATTTTCTCGTTCTTTTTGAAAAAGGGGAAGAAAAAAAATTACTTTTTTCTCAATTATTCCAACCATCGTATTTCCTACTTTCAATGTATTTCTCTGATGAGGATTGACCGAAAAAGAATTTATTTTAATACATCTAATTATAAGGTACCTAACTTTCTTTTTAGCAATTTTTTCCATCGCTTTTAAGATGAATTCACTTTTACGTGTCTAATAAATTTTGTACTGCCAAGAACTTTCATATAGGTGTGTGTGTGTGTGTGTGTGTGTGTGTGTGTGTATTAGAAGAAAGTTATTTGATAAGTAACTGAAACTCACCATAAAGCGAACGGACTGTAGAATTCTCCTCTATCCAATATCAAAACTGACGAGAAGTTCAGCTTCATGATTGTCTTCTCATGATTGTTTTTGATTTGTTATGTATTTGGATTTGGAGTCATCAGGAGAAATGTGCATTGTTTCGGGGCCTTCCTCTCAACGGTTTTATTTGCGCACCGGCCCCCTCACTGATGTGAGGCCCACAAAATATATCCAGTGTATAGAACAATCAAGTATACAAATTCTATATTTATAAATAAAGAGTGCTCAATATCAGCGGAAGAGCATATATATCTAAGGGCAAATAAAGTCAATGGTGCTTGGTAATAATTTTCATGAAAATTTGTTATCTACTTGCAGTAGAGTAGCTAGCACCCCTTCACACTCTACCGGATTGACTGGCCCTTAGCCTTAAAATAGCCGACGATTAAAGTGGATGAGCAAACTGAATAATATCTAGACTGGCTTTGCTGCATTGGCTATGCCAAATTGACCCTCCTCTATTTAGAGTAAATTTTGTCTTGTTAATCGTTTGAAATTTATTTGTTCTGTGTTTTGTATGTATCCGTTTGGCAGCGGATGCTGGTGCTTAATAAATGTATTAAGCACACCATTTTCTGTGTATCTTTTCGACCTCGACGATACAACAATACTCTATTTACATGTACTGTACTATTGTCCTTATCTTGATTGTTATATTGATAAAGTTTCGGCTTCTGAACTCAGCCTTCTTCAGGTATCTTCGATTTCAAACCAAACCCTTAATTCAACACGAGGCTATACAATTTTCACTCCATTGTCAACGCCTTGGTAAATCTCGTATCAGTTAATGGTTAAATCGAACATAACGGACCTAAATTCTACCATCGTATGTCACGCGCTGAGAGAAAAATATACAAAAATCAGGGAATTAGCCGAATTTAATGAAATTTTCAGCGATGATATATTAATGATTAAATGATATAATGCACCAGTTATTTTGTTTAAATATTTTACATTTTTTCAACACAGTTAACTTTGGACCAGAAATCTGTGTTACGCCCCAGAGATACGTGGTTCAAAGTTAACTGAGCTGAAAAAATGTAAAAGTCTTTAAATGAAATAATAGGTGCTTTATAACTTTTATTCATTAATATATCATCGCTCAAAATGTCATTAAATTCGGTTAATTTCTTGCTTTTTTTTTCTTTCGGCGGGCTGACATACGATGGGGGAATTTAGATCCGTTAAGTTCGATTTAATCTACTTAATTCACCTTATTTTATTATTTCAATTTATCTTCAATATATATATGATTATATCTTGCAGATATAATTAACCCTCAGAACTTTAGAATTGATAACATTAGTAAAAGTTTCGATTGAGTTAGATCTGGAATAAATGCAAAGTTTTCAACATTAGCACATTAGCTTAAGAAACCATAGCAAATGAAGTGAATCAAATGAAACAAATTATATATACAAGGTATGTCAACAAAAATATCGAGATTGTTTGTATTTTTTGTCACACCTTGTATTCTGGAAAAAAAAGTCCCATTCTTTCTTCATTTCTATCTTGGTAAATACAGCATTAATCTTGGTACTTTTTGACACACCTTGTATTCTGTAAAAAAATAATGAATGGAACGTTATATATGTGGAACCTTACCCAAGGATAGTTGTGTCTAGCCACTGAAGAGGCATGATATGCCGAAACACGTGTCTGTGGATGACTTATTTGTATATATATATATATATAATATATATATATATATATATATTAGAGAGTTTTATAATTTGCTTGAAGCATTGTGTATATATTGGTTTGGAGGTTGATTTTGAATGCAGGTGTAAAGAATAAGGTAACAATGGTGTTGTGTGTTAACCTGTATTTATATACATAAATTACAGGTTAACACACAACGCCAATGTTACCTTACTATTTTTTCTTTACACCTGCATTGTGATAGCCTTCAAAATCAACCTCCAAACCAATATATATATATATATATATATATATATATATATATATATGAATATTAATTTTATTTGTAATATAAATATTTATTTCACACTGTCGGATTAACTTCTATTCGTTGTTCATATATATATATATATATATATATATATATATATATATATATATATATATATATATATATAATTGGACTATGTTACCGTTACTCAAATTTCGTGTATATATGTAAGTAAATAAAATAGAATCGAATCGGACAGTTTAAGGTATAGATAAAGAAAAAAGAACAATAGTAAATATTGTGCCAGCAAGCACCTGTTTATAGATTTAATTCAAATAAAATTATTTCAAAAATAAATAAATAAGTTTGAAGAAGATTAATGTTCATACAATTGTTTCTATTGTATTTTTAGAAATAGTTTTATTTGAATTACATCTATAAACATAAAAAGTCGAAATAGGCGTTTGTTAGCATATACTATTGTTTATCTATCTATCTATCTATCTGTCTATCTATCTGACCGTGTATCTATTTCTCTCTATGTATATCTATAAGTATCAGAACATTCTCTCTCTTCTCTCCTCTCTCTCTCTCTCCTCTTCTCTCTCTTCTCTCTCTCTCTCTTCTTTCACTTTCTCTTAATCTTTCTCTCTCTCTCTCAGACTCTCTGTCCCCTCTCTCTCTCTCTCTCTATATATTATATATATATATATATATATATATATATTATATATGTATACATATATATATATGTATATATTACTAATAAACGTCCACTTGCCTACTATGGAGGGGCGTGTATAGTATCGTGTAATAGTATCATTGACAAGGTTAATTTCGCAGGGATTGTTCGCTATGTACCGGCGGCGAACGGATATGGTCTCTGACTATGCTGTGAAGTCCCGGTTTCGATTCCTGTCGGAGGGGAGTCGTTAGTACACATCGCTGAAGAGACTTAATAAAGTCGAAACAGTCTGTACGGTGTTCTGCATAGCGAGCCATCCTTTGCGGGATTTACTTGTCAAGATTATTTTCTATAATTATCGAATTTTATGCGATACATGCATTTATAATTGCCTTCAAGCAAAAATATAAATAATAATATATATATATATATATATGTATACATATATATATATATATATATATATTATGTGTGTGTGTGTGTGTATGTATGTATATAGAGTCTACATAAGGAAAATATTTCAATTATAGAATGAAACTGGGTAATATCAATCATAACCCTGACTTTTATGTACCCAATCTTCGTGCGACGTTAAGTCCACTTATCTGAAGTGTGAGATGTGAGTGATTTTACCGTTTGATCTTATTCTATTTCATAGTTGAAATGTTGTGTATATTGTTGCGTAGGGGCCTAGTAGTAGTAGTAATCGTTAGTAGTAGTAGCCGTATTTAGTTCAGAGTAACAACATGCGAAAGTCGTATAGTCAAAATGGGGTTGTTTATTTCTTCCTAGGCTCGTGGGTTTTTTTCGGAGAGATAGAGAGAGAGAGAAAGGGAGAGGGGGTCTAGCTTTTCTATATTAACCCTAGACATGTCATGACGGAGCTCCAACAAACACATCCGACCCTTCTCGGGCCCGGCGAAAAAAATTTCTTTACTTCCGTTTGTGGTCCCGGGGGTGGGGGGTGGTAGTCACATCTACTCCCACTTCTCCACTTGGACTTCCTTTTTATTTTTAAATTTAGTTCCGGGGTCATTGGTCAGTCAATGGCTGGCACCCGTTGAGTGTTTACCCTTCGAAACTTTAACTATTTTTGTTTTTATTTCTTTTTCTTCTCTTTCTCCAGAAATCCGATTATCCTTTTCTTTTCAATCTCCAATTCTCTACTCTTTTTTTATGTGCAGCATTCCTTTTTCTTTCTTTTTCTTTCTTTTGTTTTTATAATGAAAACAGAATGGTCTCTTATTTCCCTGATGTGCCGACACTCATAAGAAATAAGACCTCGGTGGATAAGCGACACCAGATAATCAGGATTTACATTTTTGCATTTTATCTTCGACGATTTGGACGGTCTCATTTTTAACCAGAGGGTGTTGCAAGATGATAACGACCAGAAGATTAAGGAACACATATAGATTAAGATTATTTTGCACCTACATTTTGAAGAACTTCACCTGTACATAAATATTATTTCGTATCTTTCCTGGGGGGGGGGGGGGCTTTTCACAGGTTGAACTTAACTCTTTGTTTACCAAATTCCCCAAAATTTGCTGTACCAAATTTTCAAGGTATTTTTACCTGTCTGATGAGATATTTAAAAGTTCACTATATATTTACCTCAGAATTCAATCTATTCAAATAAAGTTGGATTCATACCTTTCCCAAGAGTATTAGCACTATGTGAAATGCAAATAGCTACGTCTAAGATTTGTTTATATATATATATATATATATATATATATATATATATAATATATATATATATTCTACGCTACATATATATATATATATTCAATCCAAAACTTTAACCTCTTTTTATTTTTATTTATTTTTCTTCTCTTTCTCCAGAAATCCGATTATCCTTTTCTTTTCAATCCATAAATTTCCCATTGACCATAATATCTACGCTACACACACACACACACACACACACACACACATATATATATATATAATATATATATATATATATATATATATATATATATATATTGAATCCAATCTGAAAGAAAGGTTTACTCCAAAATATCTCACAATTTATGCAAAACAACACAAATTGATACCATCCCAATGGGACCACCTGTTAGCCGTGGGTGGAGAGAGCTTGATGCATAAGGATAGAACCCTGGTGGCTGAAAATGCAACACTACACTTTGATTTATACTTAGATAGAGGGGTGATTGAAGAGACCCCTTCCGATCAATCAGCTGGACACATCAAGCCTCAGCACCTAAATGATTGTCCCAACAAGGGTTGACATGCCGTAAAACCTAACCAACCAAGACTGGGATCTTCAGCCTTGGGTAGGTAACCAGTCTAGGAGATGGATAACTCTGAATTAAAAAATTCCTGAGGTCGGTCGTTGATTGGGTTTGTGGCAACCCTTGATGCACCAATTCTTTCCTATCGACTGTGCCAAAAAGTGCGGATGGTCCAACACAAGCCTTCACCACTATAAACAAATCCCTGTATGGGTGTTCATTCTGTGTGTGAACCCTCATACGTCGATAATCGACGGGAGAGTCCATTTATATATATATATTTATTCATTTATTTATATATATAAGCAAATATATTTAAGTTGCAAGTATTTAAGTTTTAATGTAATAAAATATTGTATTAAATTAGAAAGGCTAATGAAACTAAATAAGAATACAGATAAAAAGATTTGAAACAGAGGGAGTATAATAAAAAATTTGAAACAGAGGGAGTATAATAAAAAATGAAACAACTGAAACTTACTCTTCCATCACTCTCGTCTTTCATTGTTATTTTTTCTAATTTAAGTATTTATTTATAAGAGGAAGTAAAGAATAAAATGACAGTTATTTTTCTTGTTAATGGATTTCATTTAAGATTCATTGAAGAGATTTTTGCTTATATTCATTAAAATAAAACCAAACAGTTAGAAATCAATAATAGTAAGCACATATTTATTAAATTCGATTTTTTATATCAATATGCAAATTAGCCTTCCACTTCACTGTAAACCGCTATTTTGTTGTATATATAAACATAATTGTATGTTGTTAGTACGTAGATATGGTTAACAGTATTAATAATGTAAAACAATTTTATTAATAATAGAGGTTAAAATTAAAATAAAATCATTGAGAATGTGATGTCAATAACTAAGGGAATTGTAACTTGAGTAGTGATATAGTTTCGGTTACAGGCAAAAAAGCACACAATCTCCATTATGATAAGATATATATATGAGTGTGTGTGTGTATATATATTGGGATGTGTATGTATGAATTATGAATGTCATATATATCTGTCCTTGTATAAATCTATATGCTATACTCTACTGAAATATTTAATCACAGCATATCAAACAATGCGAAAAATAAGTGGTTATTTCAGAAGGACAAAGACAAAGGCAATCTTCCAGGAGAAAATATATGAATCAACAAAGTCGGATTATTTCCCTTTTGCCCACCCATACATATACGCACGTATATAACGGACTCTTTCATTACACTTCCATGCCGACGCGCTCATTTTTGTCAAATGTCTTATCTAAATAAGTATACGTTTATCCACGCGATTTATGTGTATGTATCCGCCTGTCCTTTTACGCCGATTATAGGTATATAAGTACTTGGGTTAGGGTGGGGTTTAGGTATGGGTGGTAGTGGGGTGACGGTAATAACCGTTTCCTCACAGGCTCTTTGTCTGTCCTTTCCGGTAAGAGACACACCCAACGGTGTAATTTGAATTCGCTTAAATTGTAATGGTCTTAAATTAATACATCAGTCTAGTCAACTTAATTGGATCGAAATGATCGCCTTTTCTTGTTCAATTGTCTACATTTCATTCGCCAGGTAAGTTAGCTGAGTCTTTCCCCCGATGGCAAGTAAATATTATGGCCTCTCACCCCCCCCCCTTTCGTCCAGACTCTGTTATTTTGTCTCTTGGGAGACGGTTTTCTGTTGCATGGTTGACCGACCAGGCCAAATACGAAATGCATAACATTCGTGACTTGCAGATGAATAGGAAAAACGCAAGGGAACTTTATGGTTTGGTTATAAGTTTGTTTTGTTTTACGGCATATCAACCTCGGTGGGTTATTTAATGCCGACAAAGTTGTGAAATAAATTCATTCTTAATGCATAATACAATTTTGTTTATAAATTCAGGTTTTTTCTATTTAACCCATAGATGGGACCCTAACATGTACTACCACTCCGGGTCAGAGTGGACCAGGGAGCAATGGTGATAAAGGGGTGCTCTACATTCCCCAAACCTCCAAAACTGGAACCTCACCATCAGATAGAGTTTAACGTCATTCCCAGGACATGTAGACCCTCAGCAACCACCTTCTAGCACCTATATGATGAAAAGAAGTTGGAGCTTGCCATAAGGGCAATAGGTTTGGGAAAATCATATAGGTGCTAGGGCTTGACGTAACCAGCCGATTGATCGGAGAGGGCCTCTCCGACCGCCCCTCTAGCCCAAAATAGAACCAAAGTAGAATATTGCAGGTCATGAACTGCTCATCCACCTGGGTTCTATCCTTAAGCATCACGGATCACCACCCCGCCAACAGGTGGACCCATTGGGGGAGTCTTACCCATCTGCAGAGGTGCAGTCGATGCATTCTTACGCCCCACCGACAGAGCGGAGGAACTTTATGTTGACCGGGAGTGAAGCAATAGTTTTATAGCCGACTGTTAATGATCATGGTGGCAGTCAACTCTTTAGGGGTTATTCAATGCCGAAATTTGATTCATTTGTTTGCTTTTGTTTCGGTTATTTGATAATGGCATATCAACTCTTAAGGGGTTATGTAATGCCAAAATTTGATTAATTGGTAATGTTTTAGTTTGGTTTATTTATTTAACGGCATATCAATTCTTTTGGGGTTATTTAATCTCGAAATGTTACTCATTTGTAAAGGTTAAGTTTAGTTCCTTTATCAACTGATTATGGATTATTTAATGCCAAAATTGGATTAAATTGTAAAGACCTGTTTTTGGTTTATTTATTTAACGGCATATCAACTCTTTATGAGTTATTTAATGCTGAAATCTGTGACTTGAGTAGAGATATAGTTTCGGTTACAGACAATCATACATTCTCCCTTATAATAGATACTATATATATATATATAATATATATATAATATATATATATATATATATATATATGTTGTGTGTGTGTGTGTGTGTGTGTGTGTGTGTGTGTATATATTAATTTTAAAAAATTATTATCATTATTATTATTTTATTATTTTCACTCATTTTGAGTTTTTCACATCAGCGTTAGCTGATGACATATCACTGGAGTCTGAGTGACAACAAGTCTCCTCAGGCCCTCAGAACTCTTCTGAATATTCTAGCCGATTGCAACAGTGCAATAGTCTGGATGGTTTCAATTCTTCTTCTTATTTCTAGATCCTCCAGTCTTTTTTCCAAGTTTATTGGTACCGTTCCAAGTTCACCAACAACAATTGGTATCACTTTCACTCTCATATTATTTCACTCCATTCGAATTTTTCACACCTGCAGAAGCCGGTGGTTCACTGGAGGCTGAGTGACAGCAAGTCTCCTCAGGTCTCCAGGACTCTTCTGAGTATTCTGGCAGATTGCAGCAGTGCAGTGTTCTGAATGGTTTCAATCCTTCCTTTGATATCCAAACTTTCAAAACCCTTTTCTAATCCTTTTGGGACTGTTCCAAGTGCACCAACCACAATTGGTATCACTTTCACTTTCATGTTCCATAACTTTTTTAGTTCTCTGGCAAGGTCCAGATATTTGTCCAATTTTTCATTTTCCTGAAGTTTGACTTTGCTCTTTCTTGTGTAATCTTCAAGTTGTTGGATTGTGGTTTATACGCAGTCCTCTATGTAGGCAAGACCTCTTCCCCCTTCCTTTCTTGACACATATAATCTATATCTATCATCTCTAGGGTAGAGAGCCTTGTGCATGGTCATTAATTTTCTCATCCTTTGGTCAATCTATCTGAGAAATTATTATTATTATTATCATTATTATTATTATTATTATGGAGAGTCTTGTGCATGGTCATTATTATTATTATTGATAATAATAATACTATTATTATTATTATTATTATTATTATTATTATTACTAGTAGTAGTAGTAGTAGTAGTAGAGTGTTTGTCGCAGTACTAATTATAGCACCTGATTTCCTTCGTGGTGTCCCAATTTTAATATTCTCTCCTTATTGTCTTCATTTCAATTCATTCTTCTTTATTCTTGTTTTTGTTTTTAAAAGTTATTTCCAATTCCCTGATATTCCTCTACCAATATAGAAACGCACACTTCCTTATTTGTTGGTTTGTTGTTATTTTGTTTGTTGTTTTCTGCTTCTTTTCTCTTTTAATTATATTACGACTTGACGAAGCACCGAATGATTTGATAATATTTTAATTGCATTTATATATATTCATTTCGCTGAGGCGTTGCAATACATTCCGCATCAAATAAAAGCGATAGTAATCAGATCTTTTGTAGGTTAGTATCGATTTCTCCATTGATTCTCAATCGATTTTTACATTGTGACAGATCGACCAGGGAACAAGGAACAAATACAAATGCGAGAATCAACCCCCCACCCCCAGGGGGCTGCAAGGAAACGGACTGATTGTTTTGCTTGAATTGTGTCAAGAATCAACTTTGAAGAAGAAGGTGTAAGTACGTCACCATCAATTATTTCTATTATGTATATATATTATTATACTAAAGCTGAGTGAATCAACGTTTGTTTCCTAAAGGCTTTTTTACTGTTTAGTTTAGTTACTCGAAAGTTATGCTAAATTATTCCTTAGTTTTAGGATTGAGTTATGTTTGAAATAAAATTCCATTTTAATTGGTTCTAATTAATCGTAATGTGCAATTAAGCCAAAAACTAACCCGTCTCTTACTTTATATTCTTCCTGTCACGTTCACCCTCTCTTTGTATATCTTCATTACCTCCTTCTAATATATGTTAGTCTCTCGGTGAGCTTTGTGTATGTGAGAGAGAGAGAGAGAGAGCGGGAGAGGGAGAGAGAGAGAGAGAGAGAGAGAGAGAAATTGGAGTGTTATAAAACGTATTTGTATGTTACGTTTTAATAAACAACCAGCCGGGCCAATATCTTGGCTCTTGGTAAATTTAAATTAGGTTATATGTTCCCTTTCTAAGAAAGTTTACAAAATGATTTTAATGATTTTAATGATTTTGTTGTCTTTTTTAATTGTCCCATCCTATTTATTTATTCATTTCGATTTAATTCGCATTGCAAACTTACTTTTTCCCAATCCCAATTATTTACCTAGAGCTTGATGCGTAATTTGTCTAGTATATAGTATAGGATAGAAGGTCCTAAACAGAAACATTTCAACCAACAACTAATCTAGCATATTGGATATATACATATATACATAGATATATCTTATTATAATGGAGATGGTGTGACTGTCTGTTTGCAACCGTATATTGTATTGTATATTCCCAATGCCGCCAGTTCACGTGACCACCAGGGTCACTCCGAGTGCAACTTCTATTGCAGTATTCTACGCTACTCTGAAAATAATAGATAAAACCAATATATTGAACAAAGAGGTTCTACGATATATATGAAAAAAAAATTTCTTTTCGGGGAAGTGAAGCTTTTCGAATGTTTTTAGTGATTGCTTCCAAAATACCTAAGCGTTCCATAGAGGGCGCTCTTTGATTGAAGGATGCTAAAATATTCATTGTTGTACCACTGGGTTGGCATAACTCATGTTTTCAATCAGGAGTTTCCCTATGGCAAAATCTAATATTGTATATTCATAGGTCGTTCTGGCGATGGCCGTAATATTTTATGTTTTAAAACAGTTATCTTATTTCCCTGTTGATCTCAATATTTAATTACGACACGGCCACTGACCAATAAGACCATCAAGTTCCATTCTGTATGTCAAAACGTCAGTGGAAATTCTGTGTGTTACTCAACCAGAGGGTAAATGTTATGTTTTTGCATCTATATATTAATACTCGTGTTCCTTAAATGTACGACCGTTATCATCTTGCAACACCCTCTGGGTAAAAATGAAACCGTCTAAATGAATGAAATGCAAAAATGTAAATGCCGATTATCTGGTGTTGCTTTTCCACCGAATTCTTATTTTGTATGAGTGTCTTCACTTCAGCTAAATAATGGACTATTCCGTTTTTATTATAAAGAAAGGGAAGAAAAATTACATGTTACAGAGAAAAATATTATTAGAAAGAAAGAAAGAAAAAGAGAGTATAGGAAAGATAGAGAGAGACAGAGTGAGTGAGAGGACGCGATAACGCTAATCTGTTTCAATCGAATGTAATGAAAATATGAAAAGAAAGATAAAAAATAAAAGAGAGAGGGATAGAGTTAAATCAAGATTATTATACTTTTTACTTATTGAACAAAGGGCCGGGTTAGCTCAGTCGGTAGAGCGTTCAGCTAGAAACCACAAGGTTCCTAGTTCGATACCGGTCTTCGCCAACTCAGCGTATGAGTAGCAAAGGGATCTGTGCGGTAAAGTAAGGAGCTGATGGTAGATCTGGCGCTCCACCTCAGACGCTAAAACAATCTCCTTGGTCTAGCGCTATTGAAAGGGGGATAGACTCCCTCGCTGATTGGCTGATACTGACTTTAGGCCACCCTGACGACTTTACTTTACGTTTACTAATAGAACTATTTAGCCATAGCTCTTAAGTAAACATATCCAGCGTTGTAATAATTAAATCATCATACTGTGGTTTATCCACAGGTCCCGCTCCTACAAATAGATACGAAACACTTAATGAAAATTAAAAACCCTAAAGTTGGAAATTAACAGGATTTTATTTAACGCTGAGTTCAGAAATGCAAGAAACTTAAAGCTTAACTTGTGTGCGACCTGGGGTAATTTATGAGGAAGTGCGTCCCGGTCTCCTACCTCAAAAATTGCTGCCCGGTGACTATTAAAATAACGACCCAGCTCAGTCTATTCAAAACTATCCATCTATTTATCTATCTCAATTTGTTCATATCTATCTATATTACTTTAAATACTAAGATTTTTCTTTTATTCATGTTTGTTTAATGTCTTGTTTTTAGTTTAAATAAACAAGAATTACGACAAAAAAAAGATGCGACCCCCCTCCCAATACATTTACTCGTCGAAAATATCTATCTATCTCCATTTGTTCATATCTATATATATAATTTTGTTTATCTATCTATCTATCTATCTCAGTCTATTCCAAACTATATATCCATCTTCATATCTAAACAAGAATTACGACAAATTACGATAAATAAACAAGAATTACGACGAGCTGGGGTTGTTATTTTGATAGTCACCGGGTAGCGGTTTTTGAGGCGGGAGACCGGGACGCACTTCTTCATAAATTACCCGACCTGGTATATGTCCAATGCTTGTGGGTCATGGCAAGTCTTATTTCTGGTTCTAGTTCCTACAGTGCACATGTCACAGCAGGTCATTCACACACCAAGGGGAGAGACTGTGGTAATCTGAACTTCAAGTGACTAAATTCCTACCATAAAATTGTGCTTGCGCATTATTTAAAATGAACTTAATTGTTACTAAAAACACATTTTATCATATTTTGGAGTTAGAAACATGCACTAAAATAGATTTGACAAGTGTCGTGTTTTATCCGTGAAAATCATTGAATCAAAGATGGCTGCCATTGTTTACAAATGCTTCTTCTCCAAATTCACGAAAAAAGAACAAGGGAGACCACTCTCATTGCTTCATCACTTAATTCATATTATTGGACCTATAGCTATTGCTAAATTACTTTCCTCTAGTCATGCAGCACACTTACATTATACAATGATTATAGAGAATAGATGGTAAGAAACAATGAGGGATTCAAAAGATTTGTATCTAACAGATTTGGACATATTGCAAAAAATGTTATTTGTGTTACATCAGGAGCATATACAAGTTTTCTTTGATGACATAGTTGATATCAACAGCAACAAGTTAGTGCTTGCCATAACTACATACATTCAGAATGAGTGGTTTGTCCTGTGCCCAGAAATCTACAGGATGATTGAAGAAATCCTCATATTCCCTCTGATACACTTTCTGGGGATTGATGAAATAGCCACCAGTGATGTGCCACTTGACAGAAACTGGACTGGGGTAAATGTTTTCTTTGAACCCAAATTGATTGTTCTCAAGGAATTAAAGACAAACCCTATCTTATTCAAGGAATTAAAGACAGACCCTATTTTACAAAATAAATTTACCCCCAGCCCACTGAAAAAATTTACCAAAATTCAGCGATTTATCCGATTTATATAAGATTTTCAGTGTTGATTTAGAAAGTAAGTCTTGTTTAATGCAACGTCTCATTTATTTAACCAATAAAGACAACATGTAAATTGAGAAATATATAAATAAACATCATTCGTCAGTTTCTCTAAAATGTTTCAATGTTTTATTAAATAATTTAAATGTTTGTTGTCTTTATTGGTTAAATAAATACTATTTTTATCGGACAAGACTTTCGTTCCGATCCTATATATATATATATATATATATATATATATATATATATATATATATATAGCGAGTCTGGTTCTCAGTTTGTACACATGAAGGGGAGTAACGTCCCCGAAATATTAGTACGAAAAAAACGAGACTTGACATTCCAAAACTAAGTTTCTTACCTTATGCTTCATACTAAATCACAAATAATATATATTATAGACATATATATATATATATATATATATATATATATATATGTGTGTGTGTGTGTGTGTGTGTGTGTGTGTGTGTGTTGTGTGTGTGAAGAAAGGAAGTGAATCCGACGGTATGTAATATATCAAGGAAAATAAAAAAAAACACAGGTTTAAATGGGTTAAGTGGTGAGTTTATTGGCTGACGCTGCAGTGTTTCGATCTATTAATTAGATCATCTTTAGGGCATAAGACAAGAAATTATTTACCACAGAACAACTTGAAAAGCGAGCGGCAATCCGTCATTCAGTCTGTTTAAAATTTTTTTGAAGTTTGAAAAAAGGAGACGGTTTTGAAATATGACATCAAATATTCTATTTCATGGCGTGAGTATGTGGCGCTGAAAGTGTGTGTTTTGAAAGGAAACATTGTGCAACCACATACCTAAAAAAATGCACAATAAACTCACCACTTAACCCATTTAAACCTGTGTTTTTTCATTTTCCTTGATATATTACATATATATATATATATATATATATATATATATATATATATATATATATATATATATATATATATACGAATATATTATATAGAAACTAGGAATCAGAGTCACCAGATATCAACTAAGAAGCATACGTGGATCCCACAATGACAATATATATATATATATATATATTATATATATATATATATTATATAGAGAGAGAGAGAGAGAGAGAGAGAGAGAAGGGGATTGATTGATTGATTGATACATAAATAGATGTGAATCTTCTGATAGAGGTAGATAAATAGATAGATAGCATATATGTTGTCTTTCCTTTTCTTCCATCAATTTCAATAATATATCCTGTATTGAACCTCTCCATTGCTAATGTCTTATCTTCAATGATAAAATGAACAGCGAATACATTGTGCCCATTGCATTGGTCACTTGACACGTGTGCTGTTTTTGAACCGTTGATCCTCAAGTGACTTCTCCGGAAGACAATCACAGAATCGTCGATGCAATCATTGATATCCTCAGCAGATTGATTCCAGTCCAAAGAGTGGAAATCTCTCCCCGAAGAAAAAATGTCCAATTCCTCAGAATCGGTAATCTACTTTCGATCTTGGTTCAGCAATGAAGCGAACAAAAGCGACGGACACTCAAGATTAAGATATGCTTCTGTGATTAGGTCGTCATCTCAATATCCCATATGAACAATATTAAAAAGGGTATCTATATATGGGGTTACTAATTCACCAGCCTCGTATGAATATACATTTGCATATGTGTGCATTCATGTATATTTACATACATCATCATCATCATCATCATCATGTCGCGCATGTAGCACGGGTATCGACAACAATCTTACGCCAACCCTCCCTATCATTCATTGCACCTGGGAGCTCCTCTGCGGAACAGCCAGCATCCTCACATAGCTGGTCAATGTACGTCCTTGCTGGGCGCCCCACACTTGCATGACCATGTGTTGGCTTCCACAGGAGAACGTCGCTTATGAGTTCATCCTTGCTTCTCCAGCAGTGTCCTGCATGCATTGTCCGTCTCACTCGGATAGTTTGTGAGATGGGGGGGGGGCAGGTGACCGCACAGCTGTTTCCTTGTGGGGTGCTGTTTCCATGACTTGTTAACACTGCTCGCAGCATCCTTGTGCAGCTCCCATCTAGCTTATTCTCAAGACGTTTAGTTAGGGCCCAGGTGGTGCAGCCATATAGCAGCACCGACACAATCACAGCCTGGAAGAACTGTCGTTTCAGTTTGTTAGGGAGATCTACATACATAAAGGAAGGTAATGGTATGTGCGTGTCTTGTTATTATTCCGAAAACATTTGTACTTCAGATTTGAAATCTCGCATATATTTTAATATGTTTATAATCAAGAAACACACAAACTTTACTTATTGATTTTTGATAATTACGTGATATAATTAATTGATTAATATATTAAAATAAATGATCTATCAATGAGCACTGCCAACTCATTTTGGTTCTGCAATTAAGCGACGGACACTCATGATTGCGATATGCTTTTGTGATTAGGTCATCCTCTCAATATCCCATATGAATAATATTGAAAAGTGTATGTAAATATGGGGTTACTATTTCACCAGCACCATATAAATATTGTTTGCATGTGTGTACGTTCATATATATATATATATATATATATATATATATTTATATATATATGTATATATGTATATATAAGTAAGTAAGTAAAGTCGTCGGGGCGGCCTAATGTCGGTATCAGCCAATCAGCGAGGGAGTCTATCCCCTTTTCACTAGCGCTAGACCAAGGAGATTGTTTTGGCATCTGATGTGGAGCGCCACACCTACCATCAGCTCCTTACTTATTTGTATGGAAACATATTCTGCTAAAAAAAAATTTCCCTACCCGAAGGTTGGTCCAAGTAAACAATGAAGTTTAAATAGTATGGAAGGAATATGGTAACAGATTTGTTTCATACAAATCTCTCTCTCTCTCCTCTCTCTCTCTATATATATATATATATATATATATATATATATATATATATATATATATATATATATATTCATTAATTATTTATTATCATTATTGATATATTTGAGAGAGAGAGAGATCGAGGTGTGTCTATTGTCTGTATCCGCTGGACAGTGAGGGAAACTATCCCCTTTTCACTATCGCTAGACCAAGGAGATTGTTTTGGCATCTGAGGTAGAGCACCACACCTACCATCAGCTCCTTACTTTACCGCACAGATCCCTGTGAAAACACAGAAGAGAAGATTGGTACCATTGGTTTCAAAGTAATTTACTAGCCACATCATCAAGACAACATGCCTGTTAAAGACAACGAATTTCAATGCAATTATACATGTGTTGAGCTGTTCATGTATTCTTCCTTTGGTTTATGATATTTTTCACAAGCGCATTGTCTTGATGATAAGTAGCTAATACGTTGCTTTGAAACCAGTGGTAACTATCGTACCTTAAATGTATTGTACCATATAATAAATAAATACGTCTCGTACATGCGTAACCGAGTGGCATACCAACCATCACTTTAACGCATAGATCCCCATTAAGAAGGAGTAAAAAAGAATACACATTCAAAGAAAGAAAGAAAGAAAGAAAGAAAGAAAGAAAGAAAGAAAAAACACAGAAAGAAAGAAACGAAGCAAAGGAAATGACGAAAAATATAGAGAAGAAGAAGAAGAAGAAGAAGAAGAAGAAGAAGAAGAAGAAGAAGAAGAAGAAGAAGAAGAAGAACTGAAAGTAAAAGAAAGAAAGAATGTGGAAAAGGGCGCTGAAGAAGAAAATACCAAGAAGAAAACAAAAACACAAAAAGCAAACAAAAAAAGCAAACAACAACAACAATTGAAGGGAAAATAAATAATAATCTTATTATAATGGAGATTGTGTGTTTGTCTGTCTGTAACCGAAACTATATCCCTACTCATGTCACAATTCCCTTTGTTATTTACATCACATTCTCCATGATTTTATTTATATTTAAACTTCAATTATTAATAAAATTGTTTTACATTACTTACACTGTTGACTATATCTACATATTAATAACATGCAATTGTATTTATACAACAAAATAGAGGTTTACAGTGTGAATGGGAAAGCTAATTTGCATATTGATCTTTAAAAATTGATTTTAATAAATATATGCTTAGTATTATTGATTTCTAATTGTTTGGTTTTATCTTATTGAATATGAGCAAAAATCTCTTCAATATATCTTAAAAGAAATCCCTCAACAAGAAGAAATAACTGTAATATTATTCTTTACTTCCTATTTTAACTAAACAGTTTAATTGGGAAAATTTACCAATGAAAGACGGGAGTAACGGAACATGATGGAAGTGTTAGTTTCAAAGTTGTTCTATTTTTCAATCATACCCCCTCTGTTCAAAATCTTTTTTATCTACATTCTTATTCAGTTTCATTAGCCTTTCTAATTTAATATGATATTTTATTATAAAATTTAACTAAAATACTAGCACCCGGAGGGTGCATATATTTGCTAGTAATAATAATAAGAAGAAGAACAAGAACAAGAACAAGAACAAGAAGAACAAGAACAAGAACAAGAACAAGAACAAGAAGAATAACAACAACAACAACAACAATTGAAATGATAATAATAATAATAATAATAATAATAATAATAATAATCACCTTATCCCAGCAAGAAGACCAGACCTAGTGTTGATTAACAAAAAAGAAAGAACTTGTCAACTGGTGGATTTTGCAGTGCCAGCAGATCACAGGGTGAAGTTAAAGGAAAATGAAAAAATAGACAAATATCTGGACCTTGCCAGAGAACTGAAAAAGTTATGGAATATGAAAGTGAAAGTTATACCAATTGTAGTTGGTGCACTTGGAACAGTCCCAAAAGCATTAGAAAAGGGTTTGGAAAGTTTGGATATCAGAGGAAGGATTGAAACCATTCAGAACACTGCACTGCTGCAATCTGCCAGAATACTCAGAAGAGTCCTGGAGACCTGAGGAGACTTGCTGTCACTCAGACTCCAGTGAAAGACCATCAGCTAACACTGATGTGAAAACTCAAATAATAATAATAATAATAATAATAATAATAATAATAATAAGAAGAAGAAGAAGAAGAAGAAGAAGAAGAAGAAGAAGAAGAAGAAGAAGAAAAAGAAGAAGAAGAAGAATTCTTCATTGATCGAAAGTTGTTTTGACACTTCACAGATAAAATTGCACATTTTCAGCTGGATGAAATTTTTTCCATTAAGACGTGTCACGTGACGTCTTCGAGAAGATTAAAGTCGATTTTTCCTAAAGGTAAATTTTATTTTGGCCAGAAGACAATTACATTTTCAGACTTAATGAAATTATTTTATCTTTTTTTTTTCTTTTTTTTTTTGGTAGGGGGACTGATTACGAATAGCAAAACAACTTTCGCCATTAAGTTCTGCAAAAAGAAAAAAAAAAAAAAAAAAAAAAAAAGAAAGATGAAAGAGATTTCCGTCTAATATGAATTGAAAGACATTAATCATCTTTGGGGATAACTTGATTAATATTCTATTTATGAGAAAATTTGCTGAATGAATAAAACAATTAGAAACATGATGAATATTCCATATATGCAAATGTAGACCAACAAATAGAATTATAGAGATAGAATTATATTAAGAGGCGTAGATAGATAAATAGGAACAGTTCATTTTGTCCTCTAAAATTATATATACATATATATAGTTAAAGTTAATGAGTCAGATATACCTATTAATAATTTCTCTTAGTAGCTCATCAGGAAAATAATCAGATTCTTGACCTGATGAGCTACTAAGCGAAACTATTATTAGGTATATCCGACTCATTAGTTTTAACATTATTATTTATTTTACTTGGGTATTGAGCACTTTTTACATTTTTGCTTTAGATAATCCTAGCAGTTTATCCTTTGCTTTAGATAATCCTAGCGATATATATATATATATATATATATATATATATATATATATATATATGTGTGTGTGTGTGTGTGTGTGTGTGTGAATGGAAAAGCAATTAAATCCGACAATATGGGGAAAAATGAGTAAAGAAAAGAAACGTAGATGGATAAAATGAATTTAATCGATATCACATTAATCGATATCACTTACACGTGTGTTTCGGTCAGTTTATGTGTGTGAAAATATTTCGCACACATAGAAGAATCGACTTTCATCAGAGTGAACATTTATTTTGAATGAAAATATTCGTTGGGAAAAAACAACAGAGATTTTTGGAAATATTCGAAAATCGATTTTTTTTTTTAAATTGGAACGCTGAAATAGAATGTTGAGATAGACCGTTATGATTTGGATATTTTGTTTTTCTAGGGGTTATGGTACAAAATAGTTTTTTATCATAAAAAAAAAATAAATAAAATAAAATAAAAAATAAAGTGTTATTATTTATCATTAACATGTTGAACATTTTTCTCGGAGCTTAGTTTATGTTTTGAAAAAAATATATGTATATATATATACATTATAATATATATGTATATATATATACATTATAATATGTATATGTATACATTATAATAGAAAAGTTGTAGAAACACACACAACCTATCAAATATCTGACATATTCTGCCAAAATAATAATTCAATGCCTGAAGAAGACAACAGATCAGAAACACGTGTCGCATATGTAAGATAAAAAGATTTTTTTAAATTTTCTGAGAACATAATACATTTTGCGGACCTTCTTTTTTATAAAATATTGAATTTTCTCTCGTTGGAACCGGAACAACATTTTTTATATACATATATACTAATAATTTCTCTTAGTAGCTCATCAGGAAAATAATCAGATTCTTGACATGATGAGCTACTAAGCGAAACTATTAGTAGATATATCTGACTCATTAGGTTTAACTTTATTATTTACTCTACTTAGGTATTGAGCACTTTTTACATTTTTGTTTTAGATAATCCTAGTGGTTTATATATATATATATATATATATATATATATATATATATATATCTTTTTGTTATAGTATTTATCGATTATTTCCGGTTGGTATTTGGATTATTCGGATTATTGTCCTCATCTTTATTGTTATCTGTACAACGTTTTGGCCAATGTGCCCTCCATTCGTCTTCAGGTATTTCCTGTCGGACTCGAGAACCTTCTCGTACTCGAGAACCTTTTTTTCGAATTTGGGAAACTTTTTGTCGTAATCGGGAGCCATCACGGAACTTTGAACCCAACCTTTTATTCAATCCACGGGGCTATCCTATGCTCATTCTGCTAACCTTAGTTGGGTTACAGGTCTTAACCTGTGTTAATTATTATTCTATGTTACTATCGTCCTGAGACCAGGATTGAATATTGGCCTTTTTTCCCCAGGTGAAGTTTGGTAGTATATTTTCACTATCAAACTATTTGCCGGGTTTTTTCTTACCCCAAGGGTTTACCAATAAGTTTAGTATATATATATATATATATATATATATATATATATATATTATATGTGTGTGTGTGTGTGTGTGTGTGTGTGTGTGTGTATGTGTGTGTGTTTTATAATTTACTTGAAGCATTTGTTTTATTGGTTTGGTGGTTGGTTTTGAAGGCTATCACAATGCAGGTGTAAAGAAAAAATAAGGTAACTATGGTGTTGTTTGTTAATCTTTAATTTATCCTTAATATTTTGAGATAAAATCTCTTCGACAGATGATATCTGAAACAGAAGCTGTTATTAGTGATCGTCCTTTCTGCTTTATGTCTTATATCTTCCAAATTCTCTGCGTGTGAGTGCGCGCTCTTGCATGTGTGTGTGTGTGTGTGTGTGTGTGTTATGTATGTTTATATATGTGTGTGTCTGTTTAACAATGCCTGATTATCATTCCATATATGGTAGTATTTTAGTATTTCTTCTAGTATTGGAGAATTGATAATAAGGTGCCAGATTACGAGTGTAAGAGGTGTATTTTTTATAGGGCATAATGCATTTAAGGTGTGATTGTTACCATTAGTTTCAACGCAGCCTGTTAGCCACTTATCATCAAGAC
Organism: Doryteuthis pealeii; assembly: GCA_023376005.1. NCBI lineage: Eukaryota > Metazoa > Mollusca > Cephalopoda > Myopsida > Loliginidae > Doryteuthis > Doryteuthis pealeii. The sequence goes on from CM042162.1 coordinate 88,737,404, forward strand.
AACGTGAAAGAAATCCAATGCATATCAAATCCTTAAATATGTATATACATGTGTGAGCTGTTCTTGAAATTCACCTCCGAGGTTTTGTTTTTATTCTTTCTCATAGTAAACTAAAGAATGCGTCGTTTTCTTTCCCCTACGTAGAGATATCTGTGTGTATGGGTATAAGTGTGAAAACGATGACATATATACGAAACAGAAAGAAAGAGGTGATAAGAAACAAACGATGAACAAATTAAGCACCACAACCTGAGACGAAAGAGGGAGTGAAAAGAAAAAAAAAGTGCGGATGGTCCAACACAAGCCTTCACCACGATAAACAAAACACTGTGTAGGTTGTTCATTGAATGAACCCTCATGCGTCAAAAACGACGAGAGAGTCCATTTTCCATTTCAGAAGTCACAACCTAAGAGTGTTATCATGATCATCATCATGTCGCGCATGCAGCACGGGTATCCATGACAATCTTTCGCCAACTTTCCCTATCATTCATTGCACCTGGAAGCTCCTTTGCGGAGCAGCCAGCATCCTCACATAGCTGGTCAATGTAGGTCCTTGCTGGGCGCCCCACACTGGCATGTCCATGTGTTGGCTTCCACAGGAGAACGTCGCTTATGAGTTCATCATTGCTTCTTCAGCAGTGTCCTGCATGCCTTGTCCGTCTCACTCGGATAGTTTGTGAGATGGGGGGCAGGTGACCGTACAGCTGTTTCCTTGTGGGGTGCTGTTTCCATGACTTGTTCAAGACTGCAGGCAGCATTCTTGTACAGCTCCCATCTAGCTTATTCTCAAGAGTGTTATAATTTCTTTTTAAATACTAGAATTTGGAAGTTGAGGGATGAAACTAGTTGAGATTATTAATAACTAGCTTAAAAGCTTGGTTAATAATTAACGCTAACTCCTGTGGAGAACACTTGATAAGGCCTCTGTCCCAATAATGATGCTCCGTGTAGTGGGTTCATATTAAATCTTATTAATTCATTGCCTACATTTTCTCCTCACAGACGTCACCACATTTTCTTTATTTCTGGTACACGTAGTAGGCCAATAATATACCACACCTCTGTAATCTATTCCCTGATCTAAAAACCAATGTCCCCTTTGAATGTTCGCTTCAGGGTCCGTCAACAATTTATGCTACCACATAATATGTAACAGGTTGGGTAGTTGGGTTTTACGGGCATGTCAACCCTTGTTGCGTCATTTTATGCGGAGAACCTTTTTGTTTTATTCATTCCTGATAAGTACTTGATTTTTTTCAAACACATGTTTCTATTCAGCCCATAGATGGAACCCTAACAGGTACTAGTACTCGAGGTCAAAGTGTTCCTGGGAGCAATGCTGATCAACGGTTGCTCCACATTCCTCAGACCTCAAAAACTGGAAATTTACTATCAGATTGAGTTTTACGTGATTTCAGTACATGAAAACCCTCAACCACCGCCTTCTAGAACTTATAAGAGGTTGGGGCTTGCCATCAGGGCAATAGGGTTGGGATAATCATATAGGTGCAAGGGCTCGATGCGACGAGCCGATGGACGAGACGGAGGCTCTCCGACTGCCTAGAGTAGTGTTGCATGTCAGGGACTGTTCAGCCACAAAGACTCCATCCTCAAGCATCGCGGGTCGCCACCCACAGCCCACAGGTGGCTCCCTGGGTAGGGTGGAGGTTCTTGATCATCTGCAGAGGTGACGTCGGTGTGTTCTAAAGCCCTCGCCGAGAAGGTTTCGTGGCAATAGGAAAAAATTATGAACTACCATAGCATTCAACCGTCACTATCGGAAAATATTCTTGAAGTAGAAAGATGTAGTATCAGTTTTAATCCTTGTCAGTTGATCCGTGTTAAAGAATTGTATTATACACTCTTTACTTAATCTGGTGGATATTGTGTGTTTGTTGTTCTGTTTTACGGCATATCAACTCGGTGGGTTATTTAATGCCGGCAAATTTTTGAAAGATTTGTAGCGATAGTTTGGAAGAACATTTTTTAAACTCAATTTTTTTATAAACAAGAGCCAAAATGGAGTGTTTCACACCATGGACGGCTCATGTACGAATATCCCATCATTAAGCATCACACGTCGCCGACTACAGCCAATAAGTGACCCCATTATGGGGGGATCTTATTCCTATACATAGGCGGTGTATTCTAAAAAAATTTAAACTAAATTTTTTTATAAACAAGCCTAAGTAAGGGAAAAATGGAGTGTTGCGCGTCATTGACAACTCAAGCACGAATATTCCATCCTAAGCATCATGCGTTGCCACCCACAGCCAATAAGTGGCCCCATTTAGGGGGGATGTCTTGCCCTTAAGTAAAAAGTCAGTCGGTAGAGCGTTCGGCTAGAAACCTCAATGTTCCTAGTTCGATACCGGTCCTCGCGAACTCAGCGTATGAGTAGCGCAGGTATATGTGCGGTAAAGTAAGGAGCTGATGGTAGGTGTGGCGCTCCACCTCAGATGCTAAAAAGCAATCTCCTTGGTCTAGCGCTATTGAAAAGGGGATAGACTCCCTCGCTGACGGGCTGATACCGACTTTAGGCCGCCCCGTTGACTTTACTTTTTACTCTTACCCTTATACAGATGTGCAGGCAGTGTTTTCTAAAGCACCAGCCGACAAGGTTACGTGGTAACAGGAACAAATATGAACTGTCATAGCATTCAACTGTCACTATCGGAAACTGTATATATATATTTACCAACCCCTCCGCACGAGCAGGATGTGACACAAGGTCAATTTCTTAAGCGGAGTTTAACAGGTTTGAATTCAGAGTTTTCCTTCTCCTAGACTGGTTGCCTAACCAAGGTTAAAGAGCCCAGTCTGCCCTACTATTTACCCATAGCTGGAGGGAGAGTAGGATTCATACCTTTCCCAAGGGTATTAGCACTAAGTGAAATAATTGCCACGTCCAGGATTTGAACTCGGGTTGACGAGTCCATTTCCCAAGACTTTAACCATTACACCACGCGCTTCCTACATTGAAACTGTATATACGCGAATGTTACCATAGTGTCTCTTGTTCTGTATTTTGTAAATCATGTAGCTTGTTCTTTAACGCCTTAGAAATGGGAAGATAACTTTTGTCGAAAGACGTCAGATAGTGACAGACCCGGCGGCTATATAAAGCCATTTATCGTGGGAAAGTTTTTCTTTGCCCGAGGAGAATGTGGTTGTCTGGTGTTGGTTAGCGTCAAGTTATCTTTAGCTCGCGGTCACATGATCGATTATCTGTCGGCTGTTGACAGCTGTAAGCATGCGTAATAATACCAACCTCGACTTTGATTTGAAATGTTAGCGTGGCAGTTATGGCACAGTCTGCATTTTGTAGATTTTGTACCGGGAAGCCAATTAGGTTTCTCGAGTGCCGTGAAGAATACATTCGAACATCCTTATCTTTGTTGTGTTTTTTTTTAAATACTGCGTTAAAGTAAACAATTTTACAAGTATTTGGGAAATTTGTGTTAATAATTAACATGAGATTTATTATCCCATTGTGGTGTTTTGGTTTGGTTTGTTTTGTTTTACGGCATATCAACCTCAGTGGGTCATTTAATGCCGATAAAGTTTTGAAATAAATCAATTCTTAATGGATAATACATTTTTTTATAAACACATTTTTCTATTTAACCCATAGATGGGACCCTAACAGGTACTACCACTCCGGGTCAGAGTGGACCAGGGAGCAATGGTGATGAAGGGGTGCTCCACATTCCCCAAACCTCCAAAACTGGAAGCTCACCATCAGATAGAGTTTTTTTTATAAACACATTTTCTATTTAACCCATAGATGGGACCTAACAGGTACTACCACTCCGGGTCAGAGTGGACCAGGGAGCAATGGTGATGAAGGGGTGCTCCACATTCCCCAAACCTCCAAAACTGGAAGCTCACCATCAGATGGAGTTTTTTTTATAAACACATTTTCTATTTAACCCATAGATGGGACCCTAACAGGTACTACCACTCCGGGTCAGAGTGGACCAGGGAGCAATGGTGATGAAGGGGTGCTCCACATTCCCCAAACCTCCAAAACTGGAAGCTCACCATCAGATGGAGTTTTTTTTATAAACACATTTTTCTATTTAACCTATAGATGGGACCCTAACAGGTACTACCACTCCGGGTCAGAATGGACCAGGGAGCAATGGTGATGAAGGGGTGCTCCACATTCCCCAAACCTCCAAAACTGGAAGCTCACCATCGGATAGAGTTTAACGTCATTCCCAGGACATGTAGACCCTCAGCCACCGCCTTCTAGCACCCATATGATAACCATTGTGCTGTGGTGGCAGGATACAATACAAGATCATTCAATACTGAATGATTTGATTTGATGTATTTTAATATACCAAGATGAATCAAAAGTTTTGCAATATTTGGGTAACGTGAGACAAAATTTGGCAGGTCTGGATTCTTTTGCCATTGTTGTGAAGCCGACAAACCACATTGGATTGTGAGATAATGAGCTTGCCTGACTTGCCTCTATGGCTTAGAGCAACTCCTCAGTTTTAGACTTACTTCACTTTGCCTGATTGTCAAGGTTCTTGCAAGTCAAGCAACATTTCTTCAACCTTCTGGTTACAGAAACTTTACCTTTTCCACAACAAATGTTTTTGGTCACTTCTGTTCTGTTATGACCCAGTTCAAACTTGTAAAGCATAAGTTTATGGATTAGACTGTGCTTCAAAGTGAGACTCTCCTTGCAAACAGGAGGATGATTTATTGAGGATAGAACTTTAAAAAATGAATAAATGTTTAAGATTTATGAAACTCTTTTAATAGGGAATGTTTTTTTAAAGTATTGTAAAAAAAAATTAAATTGATATTTGCTAATAATGAAATACCATCAAAATAACCGAAACTAATTTAAAAAGTAAATAAGAAAGAAACCTAAGCGACTAAAATGTGTTTTTATTATAGCTTAAATGTCTAGTATTATCTGCGTTATTCGGACTATTGTCCTCATCTTCATTGTTATCTGTACAACGTTTCCGCCGATATGCCCTCCGGCCTTCTTCATGTATTTCTTCCCAGACTCGGGAACTTTCTCGTACTCGGGAACCTTCTTTTCGGACTTGGAAACCTTCTTTTCGAACTCGGGAACTTTCTTGTCATAGTCGGGAAACTTCTTGTCGTAATCGGGAGCCATAACGGAACTTTGAGTCTAACCCATTATTCAGTCCACTGGGGTATCCTATTCTCATTCCGCTAACCATAGCCGGGGTAGTAGTTGTGTTAATTATTTTTCTATGTTACTGCCGCCGCTCAGGATTGAACCTGGAATCCAGAGATAACTGTCACTTAGAACTGTCTTAAGCTAACTACCTTATCCACTAGGCTATGTGTCCAGTTGATGAGGACAATAGTCCGAATAACGCAGATAATACTAATCATCAAGCCCCATCTCAAACACTCAGAGAAATTGCTTAAATGTGTTAATATATATATAACACCCTGAGTCACCCTGACGCAACATCATGAAGCTAAGAGGTCCAGAAGAAAACAGCGACAACAAAGCACATCTTCAGGGACAGTCTTCAAATTCGACATCTGTGTTCAAGAATGTTTTTCAAACATCGGACTTCACAGTCACAGGAGGCGCTGTAACTTCAGGGACACAAAAATACATTATAGTCTTCCAAAACTGAAATGCCAATAATCTTATTATAATGAAGATTGTGGGTTTGTCTGTCTGTAACCGAAACTATATTTCTATGCAAGTCACAGTTCCTTTAGTTATTTACATCATATTCTCCATGATTTTATTTTTATTTAAACCTCAATTATTAATAAAATTGTTTTACATTACTTACACTGTTGACCATATCTACATGATATTTACCGCGTACCCCACTTGTACGGGTCAGGCACAAAGTCCCTATTAACGTGGGACACCCACAAACCGAAGCTCATGGAGTGGCAGGTGAAAAAATTGCGTCGATCCCGTCGGCATTCCCCTCAAGGGGGGCGCCTCAGGCACTGGGCAATAAACCCAGCCCTGCCCCTTTAAATCAAGGGGGCAGGTGTTGCCTGGGGGGATGGCCCCTGGGATCGACGCTATTAATTATATCAATGGTCCAGAGGCCGAAGCCACTGTTGACCATATCTACACATACTAATAACATGCAATTGTATTTATATATACAACAAAATAGAGGTTTACAGTATGAATGGGAAGGCTAATTTGCATATTGATATTAAAAAATTGATTTTAATAAATATATGCTTAGTATTATTGATTTCTAATTGTTTGGTTTTATCTTATTGAATATGAGCAAAAATATCTTCAATAAATCTTAAAAGAAATCCCTTAACAAGAAGAAATAACTGTAATATTATTCTTTATTCTTTATTCCAATTTTAACTAAACAGTTTAATTAGGAAAATTTACCAATGAAAGACGGGAGTAACGTAAAATGATGGAAGAGTTAGTTTCAAAGTTGTTCTATCTTTTAATCATACCCCCTCTGTTCCAAATCTTTTTATCTGCATTCTTATTCAGTTTCATTAGCCTTTCTAATTTAATATGATATTTTATTATATTAAAACTTAAACACTTGCACCCGGAGGGTGCATATATTTGCTAGTAATGATAATAATCTATAACAGAAAAACTTATACCAATTTTTTAAAAATGTAATGTCATGTTGTTTATTTTCTAGATTTAGTTTTCTATATATCACTACCCGGTGGATGTGCCCGTGGTGTAATTGTTAGAATCGTAGACGCGAGTTCAATTCCTGGACGAAGTTGTTTGTATTTTATAAAATTTTATAATTTGTTTGTATTTTATAAAATTTATAATTTGCTTATGTGGCTAATACCCCTGCTAAACGAATTGAATCCAATTCTTCCTCCAGCTTTGTGTAAATAGCAGGGCAGACTGGACTCTTTAACAATGGCTAGGTAACCAGCCTAGGAGAAAGAAAACTCTAAATTCAAACCTGGTAAACTCCGCTTAAGAAATTGACCTTGTGTCGCAAATGCTCGTGTGGAGGGGTTGGTAACAACATACATTAATACATGTGTTTCTTAATTGTACGACCGTTGTCATCTTGCAGCACATTCTTGTTAAAAGTGAGACCGTCCAAATCGTCCAAGATGAAATGCAAAAATGTAAATGCTGATTAACTGGAGTTGCTTATCCATCGAATTGTTATTTCTTATAAGTGTCTTCACCTCAGCTAAATAATTGACCATTCCGTTTTTATTATCTATATATTAATACTAGTGTTCCTTAATATTCCGCCCGTTATCATCTTGTAACACCCTCTGTTTGAAAATAAGAAGGTTCAATCTTCCAAGATGAAATGCAAGAATGTAAATACTGATTGTCTGGTGTTGCTTATCCGCCGAAATCTCATGAGTGTCGTCACCTCAACTAAATAATGGACCATTCGGTTTTTTTTTACAGTGGAGATCACTTGTGGCATAAATTTTGATCCATTCTTGAAGTAGAAATATGTAGTATCAGTTTTAATCTTTGTCAGTTGGTCCATGTTAAAGAATTGTATAATCCTTGTCATTTGGTCCGTGTTAAAGAATTGTATAATCCACTCTTGTCTTGATTTGATTGTTAGTGTTTTTTGTTTGTTCTATTTTACGGCATATCAACCTCGGGGGATTATTTAATGCCGGCAAAGTTTTGACAGATTTGTAGCGACAGTTTGGAAGACAATTTTTTTTAACACAATTTTTTTAATAAACAAGCCTAAGTAAGGGTAATAATGGAGTGTTGCACGTCATGGCCTGCTCAGCCACGAGTATCCTTAAGCATCACGCGTCGCCACCCACAGCCAATATCTAGGTGAGCCTTACCCTTATACAGAGGTGCAGTCGGTGTATTCTAAAGCCGCAGCCGACATGGTCCTCTGATTATTGGACTTCGAGTATGGAATTTACTTGGGTCGTCTTGTGCATGTCTTGTTTTGGGTCGTTGTTTAGTTTTTAACACAATAGTTTTTTTCATTTTCCGTGTTCATATATTATTTTACCCCCAAGTAAAAATTCCTTGGAGAACAGACACGCGTTTTGCGTCTTTTCTCTTCCAACACTCAGTCCAGACTCTCAACTCATCACTCTCGCTTTCTCTTCAAAAACACTTTAATGTATAGATTCCGTTGCTACCTCTTTGCGATATAGGCATCGCATATAAGAACAACCTCACTACAAAGGACTGATTCCGCATGGAGATACTTATCATCGAACGTAGTTGCACTCCGTTCATAAGGATGCCAGAATCTCACCTCTTTCGTCAGATCCTATGCGACGAGCTGTCCATTAGCGGACTGTCAGAAGACTGGGGGAAAATCCTATCCTGCAGAATAGAAGGTAGGTGTAGCCGACCAAAAGGAAACGGAGATTGGATTGTCGCCAGTTGGTGACGGTTTGAGTGATTAACCCTGGCCATCCCCATGCATCGCGATGCCAACACAGGATCAAGTGACAGGTACTTGCTCATTTAACAGCTTATAACATAAACCAATGTCCTTTATGCTACCAACGGTGTACGTCAAATCTCCGGTTGCGATTAGACAAGACGAGCCACTAATGGCGCCCGTATATCTTATATAATGGAGAGTGTGTGTTTTTCTGTCTGTAACCGAAACTATATTACTACACAAGTCACAATTCCCTTAGTTATTGACATCACAATCTCAATGATTTTATTTTTATTCTCAATTATTAATAAAATTGTTTTACATTGTTAATGCTGTTGACCATATCTACATACTAATAACATGCAATTGTATTTATATATACAACAAAATAACGGTTTACAGTGTGAACGGGAAGGCTAATTTGCATATTGATATTTAAAATGTGATTTTAATAAATATGTGTTTAGTACTATTGATTTCTAACTGTTTGGTTTTATTTTAATGAATATAAGCAAAAATCTCTTCAATAAATCTTAAATGAAATCCATTAACAAGATAAAATAACTGTCATTTTATTCTTTACTTCCTCTTATAAATAAATACTTAAATTAGAAAAAATAACAATGAAAGACGAGAGTGATGTTCCATTTTTTATTATACTCCCTCTGTTTCAAATCTTTTATTATACTCCCTCTGTTTCAAATCTTTTTATCTGTATTCTTATTTAGTTTCATTAGCCTTTCTAATTTAATACAATATTTTCTAATTTAATACAATATTTTATTACATTAAAACTTAAATACTTGCACCCGGAGGGTGCATATATTTGCTAGTATTTATAACTAACGTCACACTGTTTAACGGAAGGTGTTGTCTACGGTTCCAATGAACGTATGAATTCTTTCGCGTCTAAATTTGCACTTTCTTTCAATATTCACTCTACTACTTCTGTTATTCTTTATATTTGACTAGAAGCGGCTACCTAGCTTCGCCTGGGTAGAAGGGTGGAACTGGTGTATTGATTTCTTTAATTTTGAGATTTACAAATGCTGGACATTTTTTAAGCCCAAAAATCAAAAGATGATATTTAATGTACATATATATATATATATATATATATATATATATATATATATATATATATATAATATTACCAAACGTGTTTGTAAATCCTCGCGGTGAGAAAAAACAGCAAATAGTTTGATTGTAAAAATATACTACCAAACATCACCCGGGAGAAAAGAATTTTTGGAAAAAAGAAAAGACCAAGATAATCGTACCAACCAAAAATAATCTATTGGTACAATATTTGGCCAAGAGAAAAAACAATTTATATGTATATATATATATA
>CM042162.1:88752138-88772824 GCA_023376005.1 Doryteuthis pealeii
CATATCACTCAAACCATCCGAGTAAGGGTATTTGCCTGCTCATCCCACTTATGAGGGCTGGACACAAGGTCTCGTTTTTACGTGGGCACATAAAAATTGCGTCGATCTGGGGGGATGGTCCCCCTGGATCGATGCTATTAATTGTACTTTACCGGTCCAGTGGCCGGGTATAGAAGGCAAGTGTCAAGACGGACAAGACACGCGGGACACTGCTGGAGAAGCAAGGACAAACTCATAAGCGACATCCTCCTGTGGAAGCCAGCACATGGACACGCCAGTGTGGGCCGACCAGCAAAGACGTACATTGATCAGCTCTGTGCGGATACAGGATGCTGCATAGAGGACCTCCCGAGAATGATGAGCGATAGGGACGGATGGAGAGAGATTGTCATGGATATCCGTTTACTGTCATACGCAGGTAAGCCTTTGGCGACTCCTCATGTTAGCGAGCTAGTATCGAAAATCCATTACAACCGACTAGCAAGATAAAAAACGCCCCCCCCCCCGGGGCGATGTAAAAATAGATTTTTGAAACATATTGCCTGAGGGTGGGAGTTAAAAATTCAATGTCAGCGAGTTTGTACCCTAAGTAAGTAAAATCATCAAATTCATTAAAGGATTTAAAAAATAAAACAATTTGAAATGTAAACTTTAAATATGTATTAAAATAAAACAAACTATATATAGATATATAATGCCAGTCATGTATTTATTAAAACTTCGGAAAGAAACGGCTATTAAGAATCTTCACATTCCCAAAAATCTTCAGGACTGGAGCCTCACTTTAGATGTAGTTTAGTATCGAATATCCATCTATACATATATAAAGGGCAGTTGTATGTATCTGTATGTCCGGGAAACTTTGGAAATAAAACAATTAACGACAAAGTAAATGTATATACACATTAAATATCACCAGGGCTTGGGTTTTTGAGCAAAAATAATGAAGATTTGATTTATATTAGTGAAGACAATTCAAAAATAAAATTTAAAATGGTAACAGCATGGAATTGTTTTTTTTCATTTAATATTTTAGATAGCAGACATTAACATTCTTTTCAGAGTAGCTGGATCAATGCAAGGTCTATTTTTTTACATAGGGATTTAAATGGGGCATCCCACGAGGATTTAATTCACGATTCATAATAATGGATCTGCGGGACTAACTTTAAAAAAAAACCTCTACCCAGGCGACGCCGGGTAGTCACTGCTAGTTACTACTAATAGCGAATTCGGTTCTCGCTGGATTTCCCATACTTGCGACCGTGTGTCACATTCTATCCACGGTAAACAGCTTGAGATAATATCTACTCAGGCTACCACTCTTTTTTTGTGTGGGTGCCTACTTTCAGCTCACACAAAGCCCCGCCCATAGCCGTAGGTTGAATGCTTCGGAGTCAGCTTTCTTCTTCATTCTTATCGGCCAAACAGGCGTTTAATATATTCCTTTCAAGATGGTCGACTAAATATTTTAAAACCGCTTACAACTTGTGTCGCCAACGAAGAGAACCAGACTAAAACCGAATAAGAAATGCTTCACTTTTAAAATTCTAAATTCACCTTTCTTCTCAAATCAAAGATCTATTACCTTTTGTTGGTCGACTCAACAGGAGTCATGTTTCCTCTGTTCTACAATAGTCCTCACAATCGTCGAACATAAATAATTCGGCTATAATTGTTCCTGACTCCCCCTTCGTGGCGTCTCTTACACCGCCCGCTGTTTTCGGTTAGCGTCTTACCTGTTAGTCACAGCGAATATGAAACGTTTTAGACGCCATCTACAAGAATACGGGGAATTGATGAAGAGGGAAGTAGCAACGCGGATCGCTTATAAACCATTATTTGCTTCATCTATCTGTCTTTTATTGAATTCGACGTTTCATCGAAAACATCTTAGGTTACATTGTATTCGTAAATAAGGCTAAAAACGGATCCACTCGCTGATGTTCCGTCAACACAGATTCACCCAAAAGATTTGTTTGTTTAGTTTTGCGGCATATCAACCTCAGTGGGTCATTTAATGTCGATAAACTTTTGAAATAAATCAATTCTTAATGGATAATACAATTTTTTTATAAATACATTTTTCTATTTAACCCATAGATGGGACCCTAACAGGCACTACCATTCCGGGCCAGAGTGGACCAGGGAGCAATGGTGATTAAGGGGTGCTCCACATTCCCCAAACCTCCAAAACTGGAACCTCACCATCAGATAGAGTTTAACGTCATTCCCAGGACATGTAGACCCTCAGCCACCGCCTTCTAGCATCCATATGATAAAAAGGGGTGGGGCTTGCCATAAGAGCAATAGGGTTGGGGCAATCATATAGGTGCTAGGGCTTGACATGACCAGCCGATTGATCGGAGGGGGCCTCTCCGACCGCCCGTCTAGCCCAAGATAGGGCCAAAGTGGAGTATTGCATGTCATGAACTGTTCATCCACCTGGGTTCTATCCTTAAGCATCACGGGTCGCCACCCACGGCCAACAGGTTGCCCCATTGGGGGAGTCTTACCCCTCTGCAGAGGTGCAGTCGGTGCATTCTAACGCCTCAGCCGACAGGGCGGTCACCCAAAAGAATAAAATCTTATCTAAATATAGATAAGACCCGGGTTCAATTCCTGGACGAAACTGTTTGCATTTCACATGGCGCTAATATCCTTGTGAAAGGTATGAATCCAGTTATCCCTTCAGCTATTGGTAAATAGCAGGCCAGAATGGGCTTTTTAACTATAGCTAGGTAACCAGTCTAGGAGAAGGAAAAATCTAAATTTAAACTTGTTAAACTCCGCTTAAGAAATTGACCTTGTGTCGCATCCTGCTCATGCAGAGTGGTTAGTAAATATATATATATAATGGAGATTCAGTGTCTGCCAGTCTGTAACCGAAACTATGTCACTGCTTACATCACTATACCTAAGGGTATTGTGTAAGTTTAACAATGAGTATTCAACCTATAGTAAAAATCACTAATACATAGAAAAGAATGAATTTTATTTATTAACGAGGTCTGTTAGATTCGCCTCAAAACAGCCCATGTTATTAGCGCGTTTAAAATGCTGCAATGTGTCTTATATATCACTAAGAAATAAAGGTTTAAATAACATATGGCGCGCTTAATCTGTACATTGGTTTTAGGGGAATAAGTGGATATAACAACACAACAACTAAATTCAACTGATATTTCGCCTCGGTTATGGCGAAGCTTCACTAAATACCGAGGCAAAATATCAATTGAATTTAGTTGGTGTGTTATTATATCCACTTATTCCTCTATTTTCAACCACATTTTGTTGGATTAATTCAATCCCTCACTCCGTTCACTTATTTTAACAAAACCGGGTTTAATAAATAATTATTTGGTGTTATTTATTTCTAATATTATTGTTTTATTCTCCAACGTATTAGAATCAATACTATGAATGATTTTATATAGAAACCATTTAGAATGTAATTGGAATAAGTAAAATATTTTATAGGGGTGCTTATTCTATTTCGTTCTGATTTAATATATTTTATTACATTGAAATTTAAATACTTACATCCGGAGGGCGCATATTCTTGCTAGCTATTATAATTCATACACAAATTGCTCAATATCGGTTTTTAAAAATAGAAATTAAATGTAAAATATTTTATTATAGAAATTCAATGGAAAATATTTTATTATAGAAATTCAATGGAAAATATTTTATTATAGAATTCAATGGAAATATTTTATATAGGAATTAAATGTAAAATATTTTATTATAGAAATTCAATGGAAAATATTTTATTATAGAAATTCAATGGAAAATATTTTATTATAGAAATTAAATGTAAAATAGTTTATTATAGAAGTTTAATGAAAAATATTTTATTATAGAAATTTAATAGAAATTATTATACTATAGAAATTTAGCAGGAATCATTTTGCTTTATAAATACATTGGAAATAATTTTGCTATAAAATATCATAATTGTATGGTGGCGTAGGGCTTTTGACAAGCCCTGTAGCGAGAGCTCTGAGGGAATGGAAAAAAAACCAGTGACGGTTACTGACCCCAACTGACCCCAGAGGCGAGAATATCGCAAGTCACCTGAGATTTAGTTAGTTAGTTGGCTGCCAGTCCCCAGGTGGGACAGACGTGTCCTACCTAGGCTATACTCCGCACGTTGAGTTAGAACTGAGTTAAAAACGGACAAATTTAAAAAGCCAAAAGTTTTGTTAATTGATTAAGCATGCCCTTAGTTAGAAAATAAAGCAACAAGTAGAGGACAAGACAACGAAGATAGAACAAGAGAAGACTAAACATAGTAGAATCCAGCATGGCGACTCGGCAGGATAGAAAGAGAAGAAGCGGGAAACGACAACATGGCCGAAATAGAAGTAGAAAGGAACAACCAAGTAAGGTATGTATCTGTCTATATCTCTCTGATGCCTTTACTCTCTCTCTCTCTCTCCCTCCCCCCTCTCTCTCTCTCTCTCTCTCTCTCTCTCTCTCTCTCTCTCTCTCTCTCTCTCTCTCTATTTCTTTCACTGCCCCTCCTAGTATGTTTTTAATTCATTATAAAACACCAGAATTTGACTAATGTCTGAAGAGCAAAGATCGTTGAAGTTCGGATTGAAATCTCGAAGCAATTATAAGGTGAATTATTTGATTTTGTTAAATTAATCTTTAAAGCTGTACATTCAGATAAATAATATTGTTTCGTATATTCTAATATGCATGTAATTCCGTGCTAAATTTTGACCAGTTGTTCTAACATGGTAATATAATTCTAAGACCATCTCGAGGATATCATATATCAAAAGGTAGTCTGTAAATCTTCCCCAATGTCCTGGCGTTGTCTCTCTCTCTCTCTCTCTCTCTCTCTCTCTCTCTCTCTCTCTCTCTCTCTCTTAAGAACTCTTGTGCATATACCCAACGAGGGTATATGGCATTGTAACAAAAGCTACATTATCATTTGCCTGAGATCTCTTTCTCCACATAGGTGACAGTTTCAAATCTGAGAGCTATCTCTGTTTGGTTCGGTTTGGTTTATCAACCTCAGTGTGTCTGTAAATCTCTGTGTGCGTGTGTGTGTGTGCGTGTGTGAGTGTGTGTGCGTGCGTTTGGTTTGGTTTGTTTTGTTTTACGGCATATCAACCTCAGTGGGTTATTTAATGCCGATAAAGTGTTGAAATAAATCAATTCTTAATGGATAATACAATTTTGTTTATCAACTGATGTTTTTTCTATCTAACCCATAGATGAGACCCTAACAGGTACTACCACTCCGGGTCAGAGTGGACCAGGGAGCAATGGTGATAAGGGGGTACTCCATATTCCCCAAAACCTCCAAAACTGGAACCTCACCATCTGATAGAGTTTAACGTCATTCCCCAGGACATATAGACTCCCAGTCACCGCCTTCTAGCACCCATATGATAAAAAGGAGTTGGGTCTTGCCATAAAGGCAGTAGGGTTGGGAAAATCATATAGGTGCTAGGGCTTGACGTGACCAGCCGATTGATCAGAGGGGTCTCTCCGACCGCCCGTCTAGCCCAAGATAGGGCCAAAGTGGTGTATTGCAAGTCATGGACTGCTCAGCCACCTGGGTTCTATCCTTAAGCATCACGGGTCGCCACCCACGACCAACAAGTAGCCCTATTGGGGGAGTCTTGCTGCTTTACAGAGGTGCAGTCGGTGCATTCTAACGCCCCAGCCGACAGAGCGGCTATCTCTGTAGCACCCTATATTTTAAACATTCATGTGCATGATAACAGAATGAACTCATTTCAAATGAATACCTAGTTAGACTTACCTTAGAGTACATGTTATCATTTGCTCTTAACTGTGTTCGTGTAACATAAAATAACTTCGGGTCATAGTTTATTAAAACTACGCGCTATCAATTCTTTGTCGAGCCATACCTAACAATTTTGTAAATATTCTATTAAAAGCTGTCAGTACTATCTTTCTGTGTGACAGATTTTCCTACGCAAATTCGCCAAGATCTTTAAGACTGTCTCATACATTTTCTCTTTCAGAGTTTTGGTATCTATTAAGAATTGCTTCAAATACTTCCCGAGGCTTTGTACAAATGAACCACCATTTTTATTCTTTTCTTACGTTTAAATTCGCAATTTTCGGGTTATTGTCATTCTACTCTGTTTCTGTTTACTTACTGTTGTTAAAGGTATATACCGAGAATCAAAAGTTTGCTTTACACTATTGTGTATTTAGAAGAAAAAAAAATAACATACGGCTAAGATAGTTCAATCTCTCTCGCACTCTCCAATCTCTCTCTTTACGCACAGAGTAACTAACATAAATAGTTGATCAAGATATATATTGAATAGGGAAAAGTTACAGGGTGGTAAAAGAGGGGTCTGTTTTTTTTTACTTAAATGCAAAATTTAGCAAAATAATTTTTTTTTAATTCTTCGGTCGTATTTATTAAAAAAATTTAATTCGTTTTTTTAAGAAAAAAAAATAGAAAAAGTAATTCGTTGGTTCACCCATTGCGCTCTGCGTAGATAATTGTTATTAGGAAAAAAGTGAGTATGCAAAACGAATTAATTTTTTTTAATAAATACGACAGAAATATTTTTAAAAAACATTAAAATTATTTTGCTAAATTTTTCATTTAAGTAAAAAAAAAGTGACCCGTCTCTTACTCCTTTTTCTGCCTGTAAAGTAAAGTAAAGTCGTCGGGGTGGCCTAAAGTCGGTATCAGCCAATCAGTGAGGGAGTCTATCCCCTTTTCAATAGCGCTAGACCAATGAGATTGTTTTTTGCGTCTGAGGTGGAGCGTCACACCTACCATCAGCTCCTTTACGGCACAGATCCCTGTGTTACTCATACTCTGAGTTGGCGAGGATCGGTATCGAACTAGGAACCTTGTGGTTTCTAGCCGAACGTTCAACCGATTGAGCTAACGTAACTTTCCCCTATTCAATATATATCTTGATCAACTACTTTTATGTTAGTTACTCTATCCGTAAAGAGAGAGATTGGAGAGTATGGGAGAGATTAAATTTCTTTTTTTAGTCGTATGTTATTTATAAACCAACTCTTAGTTTCTGGCTGCTGATGAAAATTAACATACAAATAAAATTCAATCTCCGTTTCCCACTCTCCAATCTCTCTCTTTACGCTCATTGAGAAACTAACATATATAAGGAGGAGTTAATCAAGATATATACAGAGAGGGGGAAAGTGACAGGCAATGTTGCAGTCGGAGTATTTTTTTGCCCCAACCGACAAGGCCGAAATGTTTCAGTAATTTCTGAGTCATACTGTAATAGTATGTACTAGTATCAGTGTCAGACTAAACAAAATTAGCAATAGATAAATCATTATCATCATCGGTAATTCATAAGGAAGTGCGTCCCGGTCTCCTGCTTCAAAAATTGCTACTCGGTGACTATTAAAATAATGACCAAGCTCAGTCTATTCAAAACTACCCATCTTCATATCTTTCTCTCTATCTATCTATCTATCTCAATTTGTTCATATTTATCTATATTACTTTAAATACTAAGATTTGTTTTTTATTCATGTTTGTTTAATGTCTTGTTTTTAGTTTAAATAAACAAGAATTACGATCAAAAAAGAAGCGACCCCCCCCAATACATTTACTTGTCGAAAATATCTATCTATCTCCATTTGTTCGTATCTCTATATTATTTTGTTTGTTTATCTATCTATCTATATCAGTCAATTCAAAACTATATATCCATCTTCATATCTAAACAAGAATTACGACAAATTACGATAAATAAACAAGAATTACGACGAGCTGGGGTTGTTATTTTGACAGTCACCGGGTAGCAATCTTTGAGACAGGAGACCGGGACGCACTTCCTCATAAATTACCTCATCATCATGTCGCGCTGTTAGCACGGATATCCATGACAATCTCTCTCCATCCGTCCCTATCGCTCCTCATTCTCTGGAGGTCCTCTATACAGCATCCTGTATCCGCACAGAGCTGGTCAATGTACGTCTTTGGTGGTCGGCCCACACTGGCGTGCCCATCTGCTGGCTTCCACGGGAGGACGTCGCTTCTCCAGCAGTGTCCCGCGTGTCTTGTCCGTCTTACTCGGATGGTTTGGGTGATATGTGGCAGGTGGCCGTATAGCTTTTTTCTCGTGGGGTGATGTTTCCACGTCTTGTTCAGGATCACACGCAGCATTCTTGTGCAGCTCCCATCTAGTTTATTCTCTAGTCGCTTCATAAGGGTCCAGGTGGTGCAGCCGTACAGCAGTACTGACACGACAACGGCCTGGTATCGGTCATATTGAAATCCCATCTCACAGACAAGTTAAAGAGACATAGATAAATAGATAAATGAAATTAAAATAAAAACAACAAGATTTGCACGATAATATAAAAAAAGAATGACAGAGCAATATCATCGACCTGTTTGGAATGATGACATGAAAGAAGAAAAGAAATACGAAATTGGTTTGCGGATATAACATATTTAATTAAGGTAAACCCACAAAGTTTGAATCATTTCTTTCATTGCCATATATATATATATATATATATATATATATATATGCATGTATGTATGTATATCAGAGATCATTATTTCATCCCTGGGAGCAAATATGCTCTGAGGTTTCTAAACTCCAAATAGACAAAGATAACATTACAAGAAAAAAAAGTAATTTTCAAATACACACCAGAATTCCTATCGCCAAGTCAGTGTAATATGGCTGCCGTGTGTTTGGCATCAACCCGAGGCAGAAAGGATTACTTTAAAATTAAACAAAATAATCTAAATATTTCCTCGTTAACCCGCTGTTATACAAGAGATACAAGCCGAAAGCAACTGAGTTTGGTTTTTTTGTAAATTAGTTATGGAATAGCGAAATGCTATTGGTAAAAAAAAAGATAACAAGTAAATAAATAAAAACTGTAATCTCGTGCGGCATATTTGATTTCAGAAAAAGGTACACAGGGAATGCGCATGCGTGATTTGTTCCCTCGTCATCATCACAATCACTATCCTCATAATAATCAAGCCGTGCTGACTTGACTCTCTCTCTCTCTCCCTCTCTCCCCCCCTCTCTCTCTCTCTCTCTCAGTATCTCTGTCAGTTTCTCTCTCTCTCAGAGTCTCTGTCTCGGTGTCTCTGTCTGTCTGTCTGTCTGTCTCTCTGTCTGTCTCTCTCTGTCTCTCTTTCTCTCTCAGTGTGTCTGTCTGTCTGTCTGTCTCTCTTAGTATCTCTGCCTGTCTCTCTCTCTTTCTCTCAGAGTCTCTGTTTCTCTCTCTCTCTCTCTCTCTCTCTCTCTCTCTCTCTCTCTCTCTCTCTCTCTCTCTCTCAGTGTTTCTGTCTGTCTGTCTGTCTCTCTCTCTCTTAGTCTGTCTGTCTGTCTGTCTGCCTCAGTATCTATGTTTCTGTCTCTGTCTCTCAGTGTCTCTGTCTGTCTGTCTGTCTGTCACTCTCTCTCCTCTCTCTCTCTCTCTCTCTCTCTCTCTCTCTCTCTCTCTCTCTCTCTCTCTCAGTGTCTCCGTTTTGTCTCTCTGTCTCTGTCTCTCTCTCAGTGTCGTTGTCTGTCTCTGTCTCTCAGTGTCTATGTCTCTCCGTATTTCTGTCTCTCTCTCTCCCTAGGTGTCTCCGTCTCAGTCTCTGAAAACTAGTTCTTTAATAAGGGCCGGTTTAGCATAGTTGGTAGAGTATCCACCTCGGTACCAAAAGGTTTCGGGCCTCACCAACTCGACGAATCAGTAGCACAGATTGGATCTGTGCGGTAAAGTGATGAACTGACGGTAAGTGTGGCGCTTCACCTCAGACGCCAAAAAAATCTCCTTGGTCTAGAGCAAAATAAAAGAGGGTAGTCCCCCTAACTGTCAAGCTGATACCGATAATAGGCTACTCCGCTCATTTTACTTACTACTAAATAGCGAGTTCGATCCTTGCTGGATGCCCTTTACTTGTGACCTTGTGTCAAATCCTACCCTTGGCGAACGGGTTGGGTAAATAATTAATTAGAATTCTGGTTCCACCTAGATAAACAAATTTAAGCAGTAATATGCCAGTGCATTATCTAGATGGGTGACGGCTTAATGACAGGTACTTTAGGAATGTATAGCCCGTGTGCCAGACTAATAAAAGTTTATCTAATAAAATATATTTGTCGCTTGACTGCCTGAATTATGCAGCCAGATAGTCAAACTCAAGCAACGTAAATCTCTCTCTCTCCTCTCTCTCTCTCTCTCTCTCTCTCTCTCTCTCTCTCTCTCTCTCTCTGTGTGTGTGTGTGTGTGCGTGCGTACGTGCGTTTCCTTTGTTTTGTTTTACGGCATATCAACCTCAGTGGATTATTTAATGCCGATAAAGTTTTGAAATAAATCAATTCTTAATGGATAATACAATTTTGTTTATCAACTGATGTTTTTCTATTTAACCCATAGATGAGACCCTAACAGGTACTACAACTCCGGGTCAGAGTGGACCAGAGAGCAATGGTGATGAAGAGGTGCTTCACATTCCCCAAACCTCCAAAACTGGAACCTCACCATCAGATAGAGTTTAACGTCATTTCCAAGACATGTAGACCTTTAGTCACCGCTTTCTAGCACCATATGATAAAAAGGGGTTGGGGCTTGCCATAAGGGCAATAGGGTTGGGAAAAGATAGATGCCCGTATAGCCCAAGATAGGGTCAAAGTAGAGTATTGCAAGTCATGAACTGCTCATCAACCTGGGTTCTATCCTTAAGCATCAACGGGCCGCCACCCACGGCCAACATGTGGCGCCATTGGAGGAGTCTTACCCTCTGCAGAGGTGCAGTCGGTGGATACTAACGCCCCAGCCAACAGGGCGGGTGTGCATGTGCGTGCGTGCATATGTGTGTGTGTGCGTGTGTGTGTATGTCTATTAGAGAAGGGTATTCTGCAATAGTTTCAAAATTATCTTAATGCAATCTTCCATTCCGTAATATTAGGAATTAGGATTTCTTCTCGTATTAACATTAATGCAAAAGCCAAAAACTAAACTAAGGAAAATCTCTTGTGCATTGAATAGGAAATTTAGTCTTCTTATCTTCCATACAACCAAACATAGAAAACGTTGATAAGCAAAATCAATCCCACGTTTTACACTGACAATTATCTTTAACTTCCTGAATAAAATGTAATTACTAATAATAGTCTCCAATTTAATTCCTTTTTCATCACTAAAATCTACAGATATTCACTAAAATTAGTGCTTGTTTGTTTTACTAGCGATCGATATCATAAGGTATTGATAAACAGTGACTTAATTTGGGCACCAAGCGAGTGTTATGGAGCTCTCAATAAGAATTGAACACTTTGATGAATGTGTGGGCGCTTGAATAAATAAAAGACAAGAAAAATAATTCGCTAGGTGAATAATAATACCCTATTGAGAACAGAATTAAATACGAAATAAAATTATTGCAATTAATACGCGATATATATCAAACTAGATGTTAGCTGAAATACAAGGAAATTGAGAACCAAGTAACCAATAAGCACCCCAGCTGGGAGCTGTTTTTGAAAGGAACACCTTTTGCTTCTCACCGTAAACTACCAGTTGTTTGTTTACAAACAGCAGACATTCTTTTATTAGAATTTCACTGTAAGATTTTTAAAAAGTTTGTTCATGTATATTACAAACCAAAAGGCATGTTTTTATATGAAAATAGGTTTCGATTTTAATTAAACAAAAAATAGTTATTTCATATTGGGTTGTGTTGATTCAATAGGATTTTTTAAAGTTTTAAAAAACTTAAACGAAAGACAGCCGTTTTTTTATATGAAAGACGCATTTTATATTAAAATAATTTTATTTAATCAGAAGAAAAATTCACATATGTTTATTTAATGAAATAGTTTCTGTTTACAAAATGTTTTTTTATGTTTATTGAATAAAAGGATTTTGGGACCAAGAAACCAATAAATAACTATTTTTTTTTAGAATAAAATCGAAACTATTTTAGTATAAATATTTTCGTATGAAAAACGTGCCGTTGGGTTGTAAATATACATGAACAAACTTTTTAAAAATCTTACAGGGAAATTCTAATGTAAAAATATAATCTGTTGTTTGTAAACTAACAACGGGGAGTTTACGGTGAAAAGCAAAAGGGCTTCACACGAGCACCTGTTGTTGGTTGATTGGTTTTTCAGGTTTGTCACTCTTGTTGGGTTATTTTATGCCGAGACGTATTTGTTTTATTGATTCTTGTTGAGGCATTCATTTTTTTTTTCATTTCATCTTTTCACACATTTGTAAATTAATTTTTTTATTATCTATTAAACCCACGTTAAAACGAGGCCTTGTGCCCAGCCCATACAAGTGGGGTATGAGGCAAATACCCTTACTTACTCGACTCAGTCGGGGATCCAGTGTGCTTCGGCCATTTGACTGGTAAAGTAAAATTAATAGGCGTCGATCCCAGGGGGCTATCCCCCCAGGCAATACCTGTCCCTTGATTTAAAGGGGCTGGGCTGGGCTTATTGCCAGCACAACTGAGGCGCCCCCCTTGAGGAGGAATGCCGACGAGATCGACGGCAATTTTTATGCGCCCACGTTAAAACGAGACTTGTGTCCAGCGCTCATAAGTTGGATGAGAGGCAAAACCGTTACCTACTCGATGACTATTTAATAATCTAGCATTTTAGAGACCAGGGAGAAATGCTATTCACGCTTAACGCGAGAAAACGCTTACTAAAGATACTACGACTGCTACTACAAAGAGAGTATGTATAAACGATGTCAAAATATTTTTGTTGCTTTTAAAAAGGCGCCCCTCGGAAGAAAGGCTGGGGATCTTCCAATTGTTAACTCACTGGAAAGAACTCTACGGCAACCGTCCCATTCAAGGAAACGCACACACACACACATACACATACACACATTCATGCGCCCACACTCACTCTCTCTCACACACACATATACGCATTGACACATATGTTCTCACGCGCGTGCGCACACACACAAATTGACACACGCTTTCACGCAAACACACTCACTAAAACACACACACACATGCTCGCACACACACATTCACACAAACATACGCACGCACACAAGAAGAAAAAAAACGGAATTTGTTGCCGGAAAAAATTACAAGGTTTCAATATTGGCCCTGAATACACGACGTCTGTTCATTTCGAGCATCATAGGGGAATAAAATAAAATGAAGTTGAAAGTGTGTACAGCGGTAAAAAGTGTCTTAGGCAGCTGATTGTCGAAAACGCTTTAAACACTTCCGGCGGAAGTCCCATCATCTCATTTGAATATAAGTGTCAGAAGATTCCAGATCGATTGTCCTTGGGAACAGTTATTTTCCTTTTCTTTCCGATAAATACAGAGACAATTTGACACAAAAATACCCATTCCTCTTCTATCTCTCCTGGACTTCCGTTTTTTCTCTTTCAGTTACAGTTAAAGTATCCGACATGAAAGTTATACTGCATCTAATGATGATGTTCCAATTCTGGAGCTCTGTAGAATGTGGAGTACCCCTTCAATCCCATTACCTGTTAGGTTCCCATCTATGAGTTAAATAGAAAAAAATGAGTTTAAAAATGGTTTGAACAAAAATTAAGTTTAAATAATTTTTTTCTGAATGCGCACCAAGAATGAAAAAGAACAAAACATCTCCGGTATAAGGGTAATTCCATGTCAAAATTCAGATAAAATAATATTGTTACCCACCCTTCAATTTTTACTGATTTTTTTCCTTGTATGGACTATGTTATCGTTAGACAATCCCCTAATGTGCCTAAAAACAACCCGGATTTTGACCATGTATAGAGAAAAGTGTCCTTGTGAGTCAAGATACGGAAGGGGTGCTAAAGTCATATGGTCCAATGATACTAGTGGTAAGCTTATTCACTCAGCATTCGCTATTAACGAAGGAATATCGACTCAGAATGCTAATACCCCCACCACACACACAAAACCCAGCAAAAAACAATATCGAATAACCTTTATCATACATTTTAAAAATGATATCGAGACCCGGATGGCGACAGAGACATTAGATGCGGAGAGAGCGAAGCGTCGTTTTAACAATATCAATTTAATAATAAAAAATCCTTTTTTTGCATTTTAAACAAGTGCATAACTAATTAAAAAATGAAAAAAGGTTTTCTATTTTCGTTAGACCTTAACGCATCTGCTGGCAAACGAATGACCTTGATGTATCAGTTGTCTCCCTTTTAGTTCTAAAAATTGATTTTTATTGACAATCATAAAATAAAATATAAGTGATTTTGTTTTAAAAAGCCATTACTCGAAACAAAATTATGTTTACTATTTCATTTAATTGGTCGGTGAGTTGGATTTTATGGCATGTCAACCTTGTTGGGTTATTTTATACGAAGACGTTTTATTTTTTATTCTTGATGGGTGCCCATTTTTTTAAATGTCAATTTTTAAACACATTATTTAAAGCTCATTTTTTCTATTTAACCCATAGATGAGGCCCTAACAGGTACTTCCACTTTAACGTCATACGCAGGACATAACGACCCTCAGCCACCACCTTCTAGGACATAAGGGGTGGGGTTTGCATTAAGGGCAATAGGGATGGGACAATCATATAGGCTCTAGAACTTGACATGAACAGTCGATTGATCGAAGGTGGCCGCTCTGACCGCTCGTCTAGCCTGATGGACTCTCCCGTCGATTGACGTATGAGTGTTCATACAATGAACATCCACACAGTTATTTGTTTATAGTGGACCATCCACACTTTTTGGCACAGTCGATAGGAAAGAATTGGGGCATCAAGGGTTGCCACAAACCCAATCAACGACCGACCTCAGGAAATTTGAATTCATACTTTTCCCTCTCCTAAACTGGTTACCTACCCAAGGCTAAAGGGCCCAATTGCCACAATTTAACTCATAGCTGGAGGGAATATATGGATTCAAACTTTTCCCAAGGGTATTAGCGCTATGTGAAATGCCAACAGCTTCGTCTAGGAATTGAACTCGAATCGACGAGTGCATTTTCCACGACTCTAACACTAGCCACGCGCCTCTTCGTCTAGCCTAAGTTATGACTAAAGTGGGGTATGCATGTCATGGACTGCTCAGTCACCAAGATTCCGTCCTTAAACATCACAGGTCGCACCCACGACCGACAGGAATCCCCATGGTAGATCTTACCCGTCTACAGAATTTGTATTCTTGTGAACCAGCCGACATGGTGATACTAAAATGGGATAGGAATACTTGAAACCATATGACTGTGTGCAGACAAATAATTAAGGGCCTGGTTAGCTCAGTCGGTAGAGCGTTCGGCTAGAAACCACATGGTTTAGTTCGTTACCTGCCTCGCTGATTGGCTGATACCGACTTTAGGCCGCCCGACGACTTTACTTACTCTTACTATATAAAATCATTCATAGGATTGATTTTGATACATTGGAGAATAAGACAATATTAGAGATCAATAATACCAAGTAATTATTTGTTAAACCCAGTATGTAAATTAACTACATATATTATGCAAACCTTTATTTCTAAGTGATATATAAGACACATTGTAGAATTTTTAAACACATTAATAACATGGGCTGTTTTGAGGTAAATCTAACTCAGATGTTTATAGAGACATCATTATAAATAAAATTATTCTATGTATTAATGATTTGACTATAAATGAAATACACATTGATAAACTTATGCAATTCCTGAGGGTATTGTGTTGTAAGCAGTGACATAGTTTTGATTACTGACAGACACGAATCTCCATTATAATAAGATTTTTTAAACATTCGCACTCTTTTTTCATCTGTCTCTAATTCGGAATTGTTATTTTTGTAATTGTAAGAAGAGTAACACGAATTGACCGTCTCGTACGACGTGCAAAGTCCAGAATGCCAATGTCGGCGCCCACAGTCATTAAGTAGAGACATACCGACGGCCTGCTATTAATATTTGCATAACACCACGAAGCCACTCTACGTTACAACCAATAAAGGGAGGTTACTCTAACCTACCCCCAGTTATCTGTCTTAATATAATCATATAGTAGTGCACTCAATTCGTGTTTTTTATTATCTAAAATAAAATTCACCGTGTAATGAAAGGTCGTGTTTTATAATAGCCTCAAAATGAATTACGTTCAAAAGTCATTAAGGATTGACAGAAAAACGGGTGAAGAAAAAACAAAACAATAACCAAATGAGAATCACAATGTCTTCAAATGGCAAAGATTTTTCTGGCGAAGGATATCCGATCTCAATGTCCTTGGCTTTTTACTCTAAAGGAGCCACTGCAAGCCATTCGTTCATTATTTCATTTAGGATTTTTGTTTTATTTCAAAGTTCCATTTTGAGTGAGGAGATGTCAGCCACAAGAAAATTAGTGTTTATTACAGGAAAAGAACACGCGTCAAACAAAAGCCGTGGAACAAAGAGTAGAGGAATGTGGGGGTTTGCTGATATTAATTGGAAAAAACTGAACATTTAAAAACGGACAATGAACCTGCAAGTAAAATGGTAACGCATTCCGTTGTTTTGTGATTTTTCTAATGTTTTTCTAGAATTACCAGAATCCCCACTGGGTGTAACACTTCACTCAAAATATTTAATCTTTCTGTTAAGATAATAATTATCTAAACTGATTAATATAATAAGAGTATGATTTAATAGTAATAATAAAAAATAATAGAAATAAACATTAGAATAAGTCTATTATTAAAAGTGCAAGTAAACGGATCAAAGTCTTTTATTCTTATTATTATTATTTATTCCTTTTGAGTTTTCACATCAGTGTTAGCTGATGGTCTTTCACTGGATTCTGAGTGACAGCAACTCCTCAGGTCTCCAGGACTCTTCTGAGTATTCTGGTAGATTGCAGCAGTGCAGTGTTCTGAATGGTTTCAATCCTTCCTCTGATATCCAAACTTTCCAAACCTTTTCTAATCCTTTTGGGACTGTTCCAAGTGCACCAACCACAATTGTACCACTTTGACTTTCATATTCCATAACTTTATCAGTTCTCTGGCAAGGTCCAGATATTTGTCCATTTTTTCATTTTCCTTTAGCTTCACCTGTGATCTGCTGGCACTGCAAAATCTACCAGTTGACAAGTTCTTTCTTTTTTTTATCAACACTAGATCTGTCTTCTTGCTGGGATATGGTGATCCGTTTTATTTCAAAGTCCCAGAGAATTTTGTGCCTTTCGTTCTCAAGAAATTATTATTATTATTATTATTATTATTATTATTATTATTATTATTATTATTATTATTATCATGCATTATTATTTTTATTAAGCTATTATTTTTAACAGTTTAAATGATGAAAGAGAATAAACATTTATAATGAATAAACAGGAGGAATAGACATTAGAATTCAAGACACTATGATTACAAATGAATTAAAATAATGGACCAAGTAACCAATAGGCACCCCAGCTGGGATCTGTTTTGAAAGGAACACCTTTTGCTTTTCCCGGTTGTTTGTTATTAAAACAGATGATTTTTTCTTTTGCATTAGAATTTCACAGTAAGATTACTTTAAAGTTTGATCATGTATATTACAACCAAAGGCAAGTTTTAACTAAAAAGTTTTTCGATTTTACTTTAAAAAAAATAAGTTTATTCATGTTGTAACAACATGAAATATTGGGTTATATACATGATCAAACTTTAAAGTAATCTTTACTGTGAAATTCTAATGCAAAAGAAAAAATCATCTGTTTTATAAACAAACAACCGGGAAAAGCAAAAGGTGTTCTTTCAAAACAGATCCCAGCTGGGGTGCCTATTGGTTACTTTGGTCCATTATTTTAATTCATTTGTAATCATAGTGTCTTGAATTCTAATGTCTATTCCTCCTGTTTATTCATTATAAATGTTTATTCTCTTTCATCATTTAAACTGTTTAAAATAATAAGCTTATAAAAATAAATAAATGCATGATTTAATAATAATAATAATAATAATAATAAAAATAATAATAATAATAATAATAATAATAATTTCTTGAGAACGAAAGGCACAAATTCTCTGGACTTTGAAATAAAAACGGATCACCATATCCCAGCAAGAAGACCAGATCTAGTGTTGATAAAAAAAAAAGAAAGAACTTGTCAACTGGTAGATTTTGCAGTGCCAGCAGATCACAGGGTGAAGCTAAAGGAAAATGAAAAAATGGACAAATATCTGGACCTTGCCAGAGAACTGATAAAGTTATGGAATATGAAAGTCAAAGTGGTACCAATTGTGGTTGGTTGCACTTGGAACAGTCCCAAAAGGATTAGAAAAGGTTGGAAAGTTTGGATATCAGAGAAGGATTGAAACCATTCAGAACACTGCACTGCTGCAATCTACCAGAATACTCAGAAGAGTCCTGGAGACCTGAGGAGTTGCTGTCACTCAGAATCCAGTGAAAGACCATCAGCTAACACTGATGTGAAAACTCAAAAGGAATAAATAATTAATAATAAGAATAAAAGACTTTGATCCGTTTACTTGCACTTTTATAATAGACTTATTCTAATGTTTATTTCTATTATTTTTTTTTTACTATTAAATCATACTCTTATTATATTAATCAGTTTAGAATAATTATTATCTTAACAGAAAGATTAATATTTTGAGTGAAGTGTTACACCCAGTGGGGATTCTGGTAATTCTAGAAAAACATTAGAAAAATCACAAAACAACGGAATGCGTTACCATTTTACTTGCAGGTTCATTGTCCGTTTTTAAATGTTCAGTTTTTCCCAATTAATATCAGCAAACCCCCACATTCCTCTACTCTTTGTTCCACGGCTTTTGTTTGACGCGTGTTCTTTTCCTGTAATAAACACTAATTTTCTTGTGGCTGACACTTCCTCACTCAAAATGGAACTTTGAAATAAAACAAAATCCTAAATGAAATAATGAACGAATGGCTTGCAGTGGCTCCTTTAGAGTAAAAAGCCAAGGACATTGAGATCGGATATCCTTCGCCAGAAGAAATCTTTGCCATTTGAAGACATTGTGATTCTCATTTGGTTATTGTTTTTTTTTCTTCACCCGTTTTTCTGTCAATTCCTTAATGACTTTTGAACGTAATTCATTTTGAGGCTATTATAAAAACACGACCTTTCATTACACGGTGAATTTTATTTTAGATAATAAAAAAACACGAATTGAGTGCACTACTAATGATTATTATTAGAGACAGAATAACTGTGGGGGTAGGTTAGAGTAACCTCCCTTTATTGGTTGTAACGTAGAGTGGCTGTTCGTGGTGTTATGCAAAATTAATAGCAGGCCGTCGGTATGTCTCTACTTAATGACTGGTGGGCGCCGACATTGGCATTCTGGACTTTGCACGTCGTACGAGACGGTCAATTTCGTGTTACTCTTCTTACAATTACAAAAATAACAAATTCCGAATTAGAGACAGATGAAAAAAGAGTGCGAATGTTTAAAAAAATCTTATTATAATGGAGATTCGGTGTCTGTCAGTAATCAAAACTATGTCACTGCTTACAACACAATACCCTCAGGAATTGCATAAGTTTATCAATGTGTATTCATTTATAGTCAAAATCATTAATACATAGAATAAATTTTATTTATTAATGATGTCTCTATAAAACATCTGAGTTAGATTACCTCAAAAGCCCATGTTATTAATGTGTTTAAAATTCTACAATGTGTCTTATATATCACTTAGAAATAAAGGTTTGCATAATATATGGTGTAGTTAATTTACATACTGGTTTTAACAAATAATTACTTGGTATTATTGATCTCTAATATTGTCTTATTCTCCAATGTATCAAAATCAATCCTATGAATGATTTTATATAGTAAGAGTAAGTAAAGTCGTCGGGGCGGCCTAAAGTCGGTATCAGCCAATCAGCGAGGGCAGGTAACGAACTAGGAACCATGTGGTTTCTAGCCGAACGCTCTACCGACTGAGCTAACCAGGCCCTTAATTATTTGTCTGCACACAGTCATATGGTTTCAAGTATTCCTATCCCATTTTAGTATCACCATGTCGGCTGGTTCACAAGAATACAAATTCTGTAGACGGGTAAGATCTACCATGGGGATTCCTGTCGGTCGTGGGTGGCGACCTGTGATGTTTAAGGACGGAATCTTGGTGACTGAGCAGTCCATGACATGCAATACCCCACTTTAGTCATAACTTAGGCTAGACGAAGAGGCGCGTGGGCTAGTGGTTAGAGTCGTGGAAAATGCACTCGTCGATTCGAGTTCAATTCCTAGACGAAGCTGTTGGCATTTCACATAGCGCTAATACCCTTGGGAAAAGTTTGAATCCATATATTCTCCCTCCAGCTATGAGTTAAATTGTAGGGCAGATTGGGCCCTTTAGCCTTGGGTAGGTAACCAGTTTAGGAGAGGGAAAAGTATGAATTCAAATTTCCTGAGGTCGGTCGTTGATTGGGTTTGTGGCAACCCTTGATGCCCCAATTCTTTCCTATCGACTGTGCCAAAAAGTGTGGATGGTCCACTATAAACAAATAACTGTGTGGATGTTCATTGTATGAACACTCATACGTCAATCGACGGGAAGTCCATCAGGCTAGACGAGCGGTCAGAGCGGCCACCTTCGATCAATCGACTGTTCATGTCAAGTTCTAGAGCCTATATGATTGTCCCCATCCCTATTGCCCTTAATGCAAACCCCACCCCTTATGTCCTAGAAGGTGGTGGGCTGAGGGTCGTTATGTTCCTGCGTATGACGTTAAAA
>CM042162.1:88772924-88780424 GCA_023376005.1 Doryteuthis pealeii
CGGATTACAAATTATTCTTATTTTAGGATTGAAGTTTGTTTGAAATAAAATTCAATTTTAATTGGTTCTAATTAATGTAATGTGCAATTAAGCCAAAAACTAACCCGTTCTTACTTTATATTCTTCCTGTCACGTTCACCCTTCTTTGTATATTTCATTACCTCTTCTAATATATGTTAGTCTCTCGGTGAGCTTTGTGTATGTGAGAGAGAGAAGAGAGAGCGGGAGAGGGAGAGAGAGAGAGAGGAGAGAGAGAGAGAAATTGGAGTGTTATAAAACGTATTTGTATGTTACGTTTTAATAAACAACCAGCCGGGCCAATTATTGGCTCTTGGTAAATTTAAATTAGGTTATAATGTTCCCTTTCTAAGAAAGTTTACAAATGATTTTATGATTTTAATGATTTTGTTGTCTTTTTTATTGTCCCATCCTATTTATTTATTCATTTCGATTTAATTCGCATTGCAAACTTACTTTTTCCAACCAATTATTTACCTAGAGCTTGATGCGTAATTTGTTCTAGTATATATATATATGTGTGTGTGTGTGTGTGTGTGTGTTTTGTTTGTGTGGATTGCATTTGTAAGTATGCGCAGGATAAAGAAGGTCCTAAACAGAAACATTTCACCAACAACTAATCTAGCATATTGATATATCATATATACATAGATATATCTTATTATAATGGAGATGGTGTGACTGTCTGTTTGCAACCGTATATTGTATTGTATATTCCCAATGCGCCAGTTCACGTGACCACAGGGTCACTCCGAGTGCAACTTCTATTGCAGTATTCTACGCTACTCTGAAAAATAATAGATAAAACCAATATTTGACAAAGAGGTTCTACGATATATGAAAAAAAAATTTCTTTTCGGGGAAGTGAAGCTTTTCGAATGTTTTTAGTGATTGCTTCCAAAATACCTAAGCGTTCCATAGAGGGCGGCTCTTGATTGAAGGATGCTAAAATATTCATTGTTGTACCACTGGGTTGGCATAACTCATGTTTTCAATCAGGAGTTTTCCTATGGCAAAATCTAATATTGTATATTCATAGGTCGTTCTGGCGATGGCCGTAATATTTTATGTTTTAAAAACAGTTATCTTATTTCCTGTTGATCTCAATATTTAATTACGACACGGCCACTGACCAATAAGACCATCAAGTTCCATTCTGTATGTCAAAACGTCAGTGGAAATTCTGTGTGTTACTCAACCAGAGGGTAAATGTTATGTTTTTGCATCTATATATTAATACTCGTGTTCCTTAAATGTACGACCGTTATCATCTTGCAACACCCTCTGGGTAAAAATGAAACCGTCTAAATGAATGAAATGCAAAATGTAAAATGCCGATTATCTGGTGTTTGCTTTTCCACCGAATTCTTATTTTGTATGAGTGTCTTCAATTCAGCTAAATAATGGACTATTCGTTTTTATTATAAAGAAAGGGAAGAAAAATTACATGTTCAGAGAAAAATATTATTAGAAAGAAGAAAGAAAAGAGAGTATAGGAAAGATAGAGAGAGACAGGTGAGTGAGAGGACGCGATAACGCTAATCTGTTTCAATCGAATGTAATGAAAATATGAAAGAAAGATAAAAAATAAAAGAGAGAGGGATAGAGTTAAATCAAGATTATTATACTTTTTACTTATTGAACAAAGGGCCGGGTTAGCTCAGTCGGTAGAGCGTTCAGCTAGAAACCACAAGGTTCTAGTTCGATACCGGTCTTCGCCAACTCAGCGTATGAGTAGCAAAGGGATCTGTGCGGTAAAGTAAGGAGCTGATGGTAGATCTGGCGCTCCACCTCAGACGCTAAAACATCTCCTTGGTCTAAGCGTTGTGAAAGGGGATAAGCTCCCTCGCTGATTGGCTGATACTGACTTTAGGCCACCCTGACGACTTTACTTTACGTTTACTAATAGAACTATTTAGCCATAGCTCTTAAGTAAACATATCCAGCGTTGTAATAATTAAATCATCATACTGTGGTTTATCCACAGGTCCGCTCCTACAAATAGATAGAAACACTTAATGAAATTAAAAACCTAAAGTTGGAAATTAACAGGATTTTATTTAACGCTGAGTTCAGAAATGCAAGAAACTTAAAGCTTAACTTGTGTGCGACCTGGGGTAATTTATGAGGAAGTGCGTCCGGTCTCCTACCTAAATTGCTGCCGGTGACTATTAAAATAACGACCAGCTCAGTCTATTCAAACTATCCATCTATTTATCTATCTCAATTTGTTCATATCTATCTATATTACTTTAAATACTAAGATTTTTTTTATTCATGTTTGTTTAATGTCTTGTTTTTAGTTTAATAAACAAGAATTACGACAAAAAAATATGCGACCCCCCAAATACATTTACTTGTCGAAAATATCTATCTATTCTATTTGTTCATATCTATCTATATCATTTTGTTTATCTATCTATCTCAGTCTATTCCAAACTATATATCCATCTTCATATCTAAACAAGAATTATAACAAATTATGATAAATAAACAAGAATTTCGACGAGCTGGGGTTGTTATTTTGATAGTCACCGGGTAGCGGGACGCACTTCTTCATAAATTACCCGACCTGGTATATGTCCAATGCTTGTGGGTCATGGCAAGTCTTATTTCTGGTTCTAGTTCCTACAATGCACATGTCACAGCAGGTCATTCGCACACCTAGGGGAGAGACTGTGGTAATCTGAACTTCAAGTGACTAAATTCCTACCATAAAATTGTGCTTGCGCATTATTTGATATGAACTTAATTGTTACTAAAAACACATTTTATCATATTTTGGAGTTAAAAACATTCACTAAAATAGATTTGACAATTGTCGTGTTTTATCCGTGAAAATCACATTGAATCAAAGATGGCTGCCATTGTTTACAAATGCTTCTTCTCCAAAATTCACGAAAAAAGAACAAGGGAGATCACTTCATTGCTTTCATCATTAATTCATATTATTGGACCTATAGCTATTGCTAAATTACTTTCTCTAGTCATGCAGGACACTTACATTATACAATGATTATAGAGAATAGATGGTAAGAAACAATGAGGGATTCAAAGATTTGTATCAAACAGATTTGGACATATTGCAAAAAGAAGTTATTTGTGTTACATCAGGAGCATATACAAGTTTTCTTTGATGACATAGTTGATATCAACAGCAACAAGTTAGTGCTTGCCATATCTACATACATTCAGAATGAGTGGTTTGTCCTGTGCCCAGAAATCTACAGGATGATTGAAGAAATCCTCATATTCCCTCTGATACACTTTCTGGGGATTGATGAAATAGCCACCAGTGATGTGCCACTTGACAGAAACTGGACTGGGGTGAATGTTTTCTTTGAACCCAAATTGATTGTTCTCAAGGAATTAAAGACAAACCCTATCTTATTCAAGGAATTAAAGACAGACCCTATTTTACCAAATAAATTTACCCCCAGCCAACTGAAAAAAATTTAACCAAAATTCCGCCATTTATCCGATTTTAATAAAATTTTCAGTGTTGATTTATCAAGATTGGCAAGTAAGTCTTGTTAAATGCATTTACTTATATAACCAATATTTGTTTATTTATTAATAATATTAATCATTTATTTAACCAATAAAGACAACATGTAAATTGAGAAATATATAAATAAACATCATTCGTCAGTTTCTCCAAAATGTTTCAATGTTTTATTAAATACTTTGTTTAAATGTTTGTTGACTTTATTGGTTAAATAAATACTATTTTTATCGGACAAGACTTTCGTTCCAATCCTATATATATTATATATATATATATATATATATATATATATATATATATATAGCGAGTCTGGTTCTCAGTTTGTACATATGAAGGGGAGTAACGTCCCGAAATATTAGTACGAAAAAAACGAGACTTGACATTCCAAAACTAAGTTTCTTACCTTATGCTTCATACTAAATCACAAATAATATATATTATAGACATATATATATATATATATATATATATATATATATATATATATATTGTGTGTGTGTGTGTGTGTGTGTGTGTGTGTGTGTGTGTGTGAAGAAAGGAAGTGAATCCGACGGTATGTAATATATCAAGGAAAATAAAAAAACACAGGTTTAAATGGGTTAAGTGGTGAGTTTATTGGCCGACGCTGCAGTGTTTCGATCTATTAATTAGATCATCTTCAGGGCATAAGACAAGAAATTATTTACCACAGAACAACTTGAAAAGCGAGCGGCAATCCGTCATTCAGTCTGTTTAAAATTTTTTTGAAGTTTGAAAAAAGGAGACGGTTTTGAAATATGACATCAAATATTCTATTTCATGGCGTGAGTATGTGGCGCTGTAAGTGTGTGTATTGAAAGGAAACATTGTGCAACCACATACCTAAAAAATGCACAATAAACTCACCACTTAACCCATTTAAACCTGTGTTTTTTCATTTTCCTTGATATATTACATATATATATATATATATATATATACGAATATATTATATAGAAACTGAGAATCAGAGTCACCAGATATCAACTAAAAGCATACGTGGATCCCACAATGACAATATATATATATATATATTATATATATATATATATATATATATATATATATATATAGAGAGAGAGAGAGAGAGAGAGAGACTGATTGATTGATTGATTGATTGATTGATACATAAATAGATGTGAATCTTCTGATAGAGGTAGATAAATAGATAGATAGCATATATGTTGTCTTTCCTTTTCTTCCATCAATTTCAATAATATATCCTGTATGGAACCTCTCCATTGCTAATGTCTTATCTTCAATGATAAAATGAACAGCGAATACATTGTGCCCATTGCATTGGTCACTTGACACGTGTGCTGTTTTTGAACCGTTGATCCTCAAGTGACTTCTCCGGAAGACAATCACAGAATCGTCGATGCAATCATTGATATCCTCAGCAGATTGATTCCAGTCCAAAGAGTGGAAATCTCTTCCCCGAAGAAAAAAATGTCAATTCCTCAGAATCGGTAATCTACTTTCGATCTTGGTTCAGCAATGAAGCGAACAAAAGCGACGGACACTCAAGATTAAGATATGCTTCTGCGATTAGGTCGTCCTCTCAATATCCATATGAACAATATTAAAAAGGGTATCTATATATGGGGTTACTATTTCACCAGCCTCGTATGAATATACATTTGCATATGTGTGCATTCATGTATATCTACATACATCATCATCATCATCATCATCATGTCGCGCATGTAGCACGGGTATCGACAACAATCTTTTGCCAACCTTCCCTATCATTCATTGCACCTGGGAGCTCCTCTGCGGAGCAACCAGCATCCTCACATAGCTGGTCAATGTAGGTCCTTGCTTGGCGCCCCACACTTGCATGACCATGTGTTGGCTTCCACAGGAGAACGTCGCTTATGAGTTCATCCTTGCTTCTCCAGCAGTGTCCTGCATGCCTTGTCCGTCTCACTCGGATAGTTTTGTGAGATGGGGGGGGGGCAGGTGACCGCACAGCTGTTTCCTTGTGGGGTGCTGTTTCCATGACTTGTTCAACACTGCTCGCAGCATCCTTGTGCACTCCCATCTAGCTTATTCTCAAGACGTTTAGTTAGGGTCCAGGTGGTGCAGCCATATAGCAGCACCGACACAATCACAGCCTGGAAGAACTGTCGTTTCAGTTTGTTAGGGAGATCTACATACATAAAGGAAGGTAATGGTATGTGCGTGTCTTGTTATTATTCCGAAAACATTTGTCCTTCAGATTTGAAATCTCGCATATATTTTAATATGTTTATAATCAAGAAACACACAAACTTTACTTATTGATTTTTGATCATTACGTGATATAATTAATTGATTAATATATTAAAATAAATGATCTATCAATGAGCACTGCCAACTCATTTTGGTTCAGCAATTAAGCGACGGACACTCATGATTGTGATATGCTTTTGTGATTAGGTCATCCTCTCAATATCCCATATGAATAATATTGAAAAGGGCATCTATATATGGGCTTAGTATTTCACCAGCACCATATAAATAAATTGTTTGCATGTGTGTACGTTCATATATATATATATATATAAGTAATTAAGTAAAGTCGTCGGGGCGGCCTAATGTCGGTATCAGCCAATCAGCGAGGGAGTCTATCCCCCTTTTCACTAGCACTAGACCAACTAGATTAATTTGGCATCTGAGGTGGAGCGCCACACCTACCATCAGCTCTTTACTTTACCTCACAGATCCCTGTGAAAACACAGAAGAGTAGATTGGTACCATTGGTTTTCAAGCAATTTAATAGCCACATCATCAAGACAACATGCCTGTTAAAGACAACGAATTGCAATGCAGTTATACATGTGTTGAGCTGTTCATGTATTCTTCCTTTGGTTTGTAATGTTTTTCACAAGCGCATTGTCTTGATAATAAGTAGCTAATACGTTGCTTTGAAACCAGTGGTAACTATCGCACCTTAAATGTATTGTACCATATAATAAATAAATACGTCTCGTACATGCGTAACCGAATAGCATACCAACCATCACTTTACCGCTCAGATCCCCATAAAGAAGGAGTAAAAAAGAATACACATTCAAAGAAAGAAAGAAAAAAAGAAAGAAAGAACACAGAAAGAAAGAATCGAAGCAAAGGAAATGACGAAAAATATAGAGAAGAAGAAGAAGAAGAAGAAGAAGAAGAAGAAGAAGAAGAAGAAGAAGAAGAAGAAGAAGAAGAAGAACTGAAAGTAAAAGAAAGAAAGAATGTGGAAAAGGGCGCTGAAAAAGAAAATACCAAGAAGAAAACAAAAACACAAAAAGCAAACAAAAAAGGCAAACAACAACAACAACAATTGAAGGGAAAATAAATAATAATAATCTTATTATAATGAAGATTGTGTGTTTGTCTGTCTGTAACCGAAACTATATCCCTACTCAAGTCACAATTCCCTTTGTTATTTACATCACATTCTCCATGATTTTATTTTTTATTTAAACCTCAATTATTAATAAAATTGTTTTACATTACTTACACTGTTGACTATATCTACATACTAATAACATGCAATTGTATTTATATATACAACAAAATAGAGGTTTACAGTGTGAATGGGAAAGCTAATTTGCATATTGATCTTTAAAAATTGATTTTAATAAATACATGCTTAGTATTATTGATTTCTAATTGTTTGGTTTTATCTTATTGAATATGAGCAAAAATCTCGGGGATAAATCTTAAAAGAAATCCCTCAACAAGAAGAAATAACTAATATTATTCTTTACTTCCTATTTTAACTAAACAGTTTAATTAGGAAAATTTACCAATGAAAGACGGGAGTAACGGAAAATGATGGAAGAGTTATTTTCAAAGTTGTTCTATTTTTCAATCATAGCCCCTCTGTTTAAAATCTTTTTATCTACATTCTTATTCAGTTTCATTAGCCTTTCTAATTTAATATGATATTTTATTATAAAATTTAACTAAAATACTTGCAC
>CM042162.1:88782924-88792924 GCA_023376005.1 Doryteuthis pealeii
GAGATTTTTGGAAATATTCGAAAATCGAATTTTTAAAAAATTTGGAACGCTGAAATAGAATGTTGAGATAGACCGTTATGATTTGGATATTTGGTTTTTCTAGGGGTTATGGTACAAAATAGTTTTTTTATTACAAAAAAAATAAATAAATAAATAAAGTGTTATTATTTATCATTAACATGTTGAACATTTTTCTCGGAGCTTAGTTTATGTTTTGAAAAAAATATATGTATATATATACATTATAATATATATGTATATATATATATACATTATAATATGTATATATATACATTATAATAGAAAAGTTGCAGAAACACACACAACCTATCAAATATCTGACATATTCTGCCAAAATAATAATTCAATGCCTGAAGAAGACAACAGATCAGAAACACGTGTCGCATATGTAAGATAAAAAGATTTTTTTTAAATTTTCTGAGAACATAATACATTTTGCGGACCTTCTTTTTTATAAAATATTGAATTTTCTCTCGTTGGAACCGGAACAACATTTTTTATATACATATATACTAATAATTTCTCTTAGTAGCTCATCAGGAAAATAATCAGATTCTTGACATGATGAGCTACTAAGCGAAACTATTAGTAGGTCTATCTGACTCATTAGGTTTAACTTTATTATTTACTCTACTTAGGTATTGAGCACTTTTTACATTTTTGTTTTAGATAATCCTAGTGGTTTATATATATATATATATATATATATATATATATATATATATATATATATATATATATATTAATCTTTTGTTATAGTATTTATCGATTATTTCCGGTTGGTATTTGGATTATTCGGATTATTGTCCTCATCTTTATTGTTATCTGTACAACGTTTTGGCCAATGTGCCCTCCATTCGTCTTCAGGTATTTCCTGTCGGACTTGAGAACCTTCTCGTACTCGGGAAATTTTTTTTCGAATTTGGGAAACTTTTTGTCGTAATCGGGAGCCATCACGGAACTTTAAATCCAACCCTTTATTCAATCCACGGGGGTATCCTATGCTCATTCTGCTAACCTTAGTTGGGTTACAGGTGTTAACCTGTGTTAATTATTATTCTATGTTACTATCGTCCTTAGACCAGGATTGAATATTGGTCTTTTTGTCCCAGGTGAAGTTTGGTAATACATTTTCACTATTAAACTATTTGCCGGGTTTTTTCTTACCCCAAGGGTTTACCAATAAGTTTAGTATATATATATATATATATATATATAATATATATATATATATATATATATAGTGTGTGTGTGTGTGTGTGTGTGTGTGTGTGTGTGTGTTTTATAATTTTCTTGAAGCATTGTGTTTTTATTGGTTTGGTGGTTGGTTTTGAAGGCTATCACAATGCAGGTGTAAAGAAAAAGAAGGTAACTATGGTGTTGTTTGTTAACCTTTAATTTACCTTAATATTTTGAGATACAATCTCTTCGACAGATGATATATGAAACAGAAGCTGTTATTAGTGATCGTCCATTCTGCTTTGTGTCTTATATCTTCCAAATTCTCTGCGTGCGCGTGTGCGTGTGTGAATGTGTGTTTTTATGTGTGTTTATGTGTGTGTGTCTGTTCAACAATATCTGATTATCATTCCATATATATGGTAGTATTTTAGTATTTCTTCTAGTATTGGAGAATTGAAACTAAGGTGCCAGATTACGGGTGTAAGAGGTGTATTTTTTTATAGGGCATAATGCATTTAACGTGTGATTGTTACCATTGGTTTCAACGCAGCCTGTTAGCCACTTATCATCAAGACAACGTGAAAGAAATCCAATGCATATCAAATCCTTAAATATGTATATACATGTGTGAGCTGTTCTTGTAATTCACCTCCGAGATTTTGTTTTTATTCCTTCTCATAGTAAACTAAAGAATGCGTCGTTTTCTTTCCCCACGTAGGGATATTTATGTGTATGGGTATAAGTGTGAAAACGATGACATATATACGAAACAGAAAGAAAGAGGGGATAAGAAACAAACGATGAATAAATTAAGCACCACAACCTGAGACGAAAGAGGGAGTGTAAAGAAAAAAAATTGCGGATGGTCCAACATAAGCCTTCACCACTATAAACAAAACGCTGTGTAGGTTGTTCATTGGATGAACCCTCATGCGTTGAAATCGACGAGAGAGTCCATTTTCAATTTCAGAAGTCACAACCTAAGAGTGTTATCATCATCATGTCGCGCATGCAGCACGGGTATCCATGACAATCTCTCGCCAACCTTCCCTATCATTCATTGCACCTGGAAGCTCCTTTGCGGAGCAGCCAGCATCTTCACATAGCTGGTCAATGTAGGTCCTTGCTGTGTGCCCCACACTTGCATATCCATGTGTTGGCTTCCACAGGAGAACGTCGCTTATGAGTTCGTCCTTGCTTCTCCAGCAGTGTCCTGCATGCCTTGTTCGTTGGATAGTTTGTGAGATTGGGGGCAGGTGACCGTACAGCTGTTTCCTTGTGGGGTGCTGTTTCCATAACTTGTTCAAGACTGCTCGCAGCATCCTTGTGCAGCTACCATCTAGCCTATTCTCAAGAGTGTTATAATTTCTTTTTGAATACTAGAATTTGGAAGTTGAAGGATAAAACTAGTTGAGATTATTAATAACTAGCTTAAAAGCTTGGTTGGTAATTAAAGTTAACTCCTGTGGAGAATTCATGATAAGGCCTCTCTCCCAATAATGACACTTCGTGCAGTGGGTTCATATTAAAGTTTATTAATTCATTTGACTACATTTTCTCCTCACAGACGTCACCACATTTTCTTTATTGCTGGTACACGTAGTAGGCCAATAACTTATCACACCTATCTAATTTATCTATACATATATAAAGGGCAGTTGTCTGTATGTATGTCTGAATGTAATCAATACATATATAAAGGGCCGTTGTGTGTATGTATGTGCGAATGTAATCTATACATATATAAAGGGCAGTTGTGTGTATGTATGTCCGGATATATCTATCTATACATATATAAAGGGCAGTTGTGTGTATGTATCTCCGACTGTAATCTATACATATATAAAGGGTAGTTGCGTGTATATGTATGTCCGAATGTAATCTATACATATATAAAGGGCAGTTGTGTGTATGTATGTCCGAAGGTAATTTATACATATGTAAATGGCAGTTGTGTGTATGTGTGCCTGAATGTAATCTATACATATATAAAGGGCCGTTGTGTGTATGTATGGCCGAATGTAATCTATACATATATAAAGGGCAGTTGTGTGTATGTATGTCCGAATGTAATCTATACATATATAAAGGGCAGTTGTGTGTATGTATGTGCGAATGTAATCTATACATATATAAAAAGGGCAGTTGTGTGTATGTATCTCCGAATGTAATCTATACATATATAAAGGGCAGTTGTGTGTATGTATGTCCGAATGTAATCTATATATATAAAAAGGCAGTTGTGTGTATGTATGTCCGAATGTAATCTATACATATATAAAGGGCAGTTGTGTGTATGTATGTCTGAATGTAATCTATACATATATAAAGGGCAGTTGTGTGTATGTATGTGCGAATGTAAGCTATACATATATAAAGGGCAGTTGTGTGTATGTATGTCCGAATGTAAGCTATACATATATAAAGGGCAGTTGTGTGTATGTATGTCCGAATGTAAGCTATACATATATAAAGGGCAGTTGTGTGTATGTATCTCCGAATGTAAGCTACACATATATAAAGGGCAGTTGTGTGTATATGTTTGCCCGAAGGAAACTTCGAAAATAAAACAATTAACGACAAAGTAAATATATGTACACATTAAATATTACCAGGGCTTGGTTTTTGAGCAAAAATAATAGAGATTTGATTTATCTTCGTGAGGATAATCAAAAAACGCAGCTGGCAATGGTTGGCTGGTTTGTAATATACCCACATTGACATCGTACATCATACATCGGTTATATAAACGAGGGAGGAATCTCGGGTGATTCAGAGAGAGGGAGAGAGAGAGAGAATAGAGATTTACTTGTTACTTCAATTTTTCTTTACTGCGTCTAGTCGCCATGTTTTCTCTTCTACTTTTCTGGCCGTCATCTTGTCGTGTAGTCTTCTAACTGCTTCTACTAAGGGCTTCTACTAAGGGCTCACTTTTTTAGTCATGCAATTAATTAAACCACAAGACATTTTTCCTTGATCAAGATTTATTCTTCTAGCCCATGTTCTTCCGCGCGGGGTGTTAACAACTCGAGCAGAGAGATGCACGTGCTCTATGCTTCAATCTGAGATTGAAACTGATAATCAAACTAAATAATCACGGGACGTGCGAGATTCACGCCTCTAGCGACCAGAGAGCTATAACCGTCCTGGTATTTTTCCATTCCCTGATCTGAAATCCAATGGCCCCTTTAAATGCTCGCCCCAGGGTCCGTCAACAATTTATGCTACCACATAATATGTAACAGGTAGGGTGGTTGGGTTTTACGGCATCTCAATCCTTGTTGCGTCATTTTATGCGGAGAACCTTTTTGTTTTATTCATTCCTGATGAGTACTTTTTTTTTCAAACACGTGTTTCTATTCAGCCCATAGATGGAACCCTAAAAGGTACTAGTACTCGAGTTCAAAGTGGACCAGGGGGCAATGCTGATCAAGGGTTGCTCCACATTCCACAGACCTCAAAAGCTGGAACTTTACAATCAGATTGAGTTTTACGTGATTTCAGTACATGAAAACCCTCAACCACCGCCTTCTAGAACTTAAAAGAGGTTGGGGCTTGCCATCAGGGCAATAGGGTTGGGATAATCATATAGGTACAAGGGATCGATGCGACGAGCCGATGGACGAGACTGAGGCTCTCCGACTGCCTAGAGTAGTGTTGCATGTCAGGGACTGTTCAGCCACAAGGACTCCGTCCTCAAGCATCGCGGGTCGCCACCCACAGCCCACAGGTGGCTCCCTGGGTAGGGTGGAGGTTCTTGATCATCTGCAGAGGTGACGTCGGTGTGTTCTAAAGCCCCCCCCCCCCGCCGAGAAGGTTTCGTGGCAATAGAAAAAAATTATGAACTACCATAGCATTCAACCGTCACTATCGTAAAATATTCTTGAAGTAGAAAGATGTATTATCAGTTTTAATCCTTGTCAGCTGATCCGTGTTAAAGAATTGTATTATACACTCTTGACTTTGGTTGTTATTTTTTATTTGTTTGTTTGTTTTTACGGCATATCAACTCGGTGGGTTATTTAATGCCGGCAAATTTTTGAAAGATTTGTAGCGATAGTTTGGAAGAACATTTTTTAAACTCAATTTTTTTATAAACAAGAGCCAGAATGGTGTTTTGCACATCATGGACGGCTCAGGTACGAATATTCCATCATTAAGCATCACGCATCGCCAACCCACAGCCAATAAGTGACCCCATTATGGGGGGATCTTATCCCTATAGATAGGCGGTGTATTCTAAAAAAAATTAAACTAAATTTGTTTATAAACAAGCCTAAGTAAGGACCAAAATGGAGTGTTGCACGTCATTGACAACTCAGGCACGAATATTCCATCCTTAAGCATCATGCGTCGCCACCCACAGCCAATAAGTGGCCCCATTACGGGGTGATGTCTTACCCTTAAGTAAAAAGTCAGTCGGTAGAGCGTTCGGCTAGAAACCACAATTTTCCTAGTTCGATACCGGTCCTCGCGAACTCAGCGTATGAGTAGCGCAGGTATATGTGCGGTAAAGTAAGGAGCTGATGGTAGGTGTGGCGCTCCACCTCAGATGCTAAAAAACAATCTCCTCGGTCTAGCGCTATTGAAAAGGGGATAGACTCCCTCGCTGACTGGCTGATACCGACTTTAGGCCGCCCCGTTGACTTTACTTTTTACTCTTACCCTTATACAGATGTGCAGGCGGTGTTTTCTAAAGCACCAGCCGACAAGGTTACGTGGTAATAGGAACAAATATGACCTGTCATAGCATTCAACTGTCACTATCTGAAACTGTATATATATATTTACCAACCCCTCCGCACGAGCAGGATGTGACACAAGGTCAATTTCTTAAGCGGAGTTTAACAGGTTTGAATTCAGAGTTTTCCTTCTCCTAGACTGGTTGCCTAACCAAGGTTAAAGAGCCCAGTCTGCCCTACTATTTACCCATAGCTGGAGGGAGAGTAGGATTCATACCTTTCCCAAGGGTATTAGCACTAAGTGAAATAATTGCCACGTCCAGGATTTAAACTCGGGTTGACGAGTCCATTTCCCAAGACTTTAACCATTACACCACGCGCTTCCTACATTGAAACTGTATATACGCGAATGTTACCATAGTGTCTCTTGTTCTGTATTTTGTAAATCATGTAGCTTGTTCTTTAACGCCTTAGAAATGGGAAGATAACTTTTGTCGAAAGACGTCAGATAGTGACAGACCCGGCGGCTATATAAAGCCATTTATCGTGGGAAAGTTTTTCTTTGCCCGAGGAGAATGTGGTTGTCTGGTGTTGGTTAGCGTCAAGTTATCTTTAGCTCGCGGTCACATGATCGATTATCTGTCGGCTGTTGACAGCTGTAAGCATGCGTAATAATACCAACCTCGACTTTGATTTGAAATGTTAGCGTGGCAGTTATGGCACAGTCTGCATTTTGTAGATTTTGTACCGGAAGCCAATTAGGTTTCTCGAGTGCCGTGAAGAATACATTCGAACATCCTTATCTTTGTTGTGTTTTTTTTTAAATACTGCGTTAAGGTAAACAATTTTACAAGTATTTGGGAAATTTGTGTTAATAATTAACATGAGATTTA
Source organism: Doryteuthis pealeii (assembly GCA_023376005.1). Taxonomy (NCBI): domain Eukaryota; kingdom Metazoa; phylum Mollusca; class Cephalopoda; order Myopsida; family Loliginidae; genus Doryteuthis; species Doryteuthis pealeii. Next base: position 88,789,703 of record CM042162.1, read on the forward strand.
TTATCCCATTGTGGTGTTTTGGTTTGGTTTGTTTTGTTTTACGGCATATCAACCTCAGTGGGTCATTTAATGCCGATAAAGTTTTGAAATAAATCAATTCTTAATGGATAATACATTTTTTTTTATAAACACATTTTTCTATTTAACCCATAGATGGGACCCTAACAGGTACTACCACTCCGGGTCAGAGTGGACCAGGGAGCAATGGTGATGAAGGGTGCTCCACATTCCCCAAACCTCCAAAACTGGAAGCTCACCATCAGATGGAGTTTTTTTTATAAACACATTTTTCTATTTAACCCATAGATGGGACCCTAACAGGTACTACCACTCCGGGTCAGAGTGGACCAGGGAGCAATGGTGATGAAGGGGTGCTCCACATTCCCCAAACCTCCAAAACTGGAAGCTCACCATCAGATAGAGTTTAACGTCATTCCCAGGACATGTAGACCCGCAGCCACCGCCTTCTAGCACCCATATGATAACCATTGCGCTGTGGTGGCAGGATACAATACAAGATCATTCAATACAATACAAAAACATTCATACTGAATGATTTGATTTGATGTATTTTAATATACCAAGATGAATCAAAAGTTTTGCAATATTTGGGTAACGTGAGACAAAATTTGGCAGCTCTGGATTCTTTTGCCATTGTTGTGAAGCCGACAAACCACATTGGATTGTGAGATAATGAGCTTGCCTGACTTGCCTCTATGGCTTAGAGCAACTCCTCAGTTTTAGACCTACTTCACTTTGCCTGATTGTCAAGGTTCTTGCAAGTCAAGCAACATTTCTTCAACCTTCTGGTTACTGTATTGTATGAATAAATGCAACTTTACCTTTTCCACAACAAATCTTTTTGGTCACTTCTGTTATGTTATGACCCAGTTCAAACTTGTAAAGCATAAGTTTATGGATTAGACTGCAAACAGCGGGATGATTTATTGAGGCTAGAACTTTTAAAAAATGAATAAATGTTTCTGATTTATGAAACTCTTTTAATAGGGAATGTTTTTTTAAAGTATTGTAAAAAAAAATTAAATTGATATTTGCTAAAAATAAAATACCATCAAAATAACCGAAACTAATTAAAAAAAGGAAATAAGAAAGAAACCTAAGCGACTAAAATGTGTTTTTTATAATAGCTTAAATGTCTAGTATTATCTGCGTTATTCGGACTATTGTCCTCATCTTCATTGTTATCTGTACAACGTTTCCGCCGATATGCCCTCCGGCCTTCTTCATGTATTTCTTCCCAGACTCGGGAACTTTCTCGTACTCGGGAACCTTCTTTTCGGACTTGGAAACCTTCTTTTCGAACTCGGGAACTTTCTTGTCTTAATCAGGAACCTTCTTGTCGTAATCGGGAGCCATCACGGAACTTTGAACCTAACCCTTTATTCAGTCCACTGGGGTATCCTATTCTCATTCCGCTAACCATAGCTGGGGTAGGAGTTGTGTTAATTATTTTTCTATGTTACTGCCGCCGCTCAGGATTGAACCTGGAATCCAGAGATAACTGTCACTTAGAAGTGTCTTAAGCTAACTACCTTATCCACTAGGCTATGTGTCCAGTTGATGAGGACAATAGTCCGAATAACGCAGATAATACTAATCATCAAGCCCCATCTCAAACACTCAGAGAAATTGCTTAAATGTGTTAATATATATGTAACACCCTGCGTCACCCTGACGCAACATCATGAAGCTAAGAGGTCCAGAAGAAAACAGCGACAACAAAGCACCGGCACATCAACATCTTCAGGGACAGTCTTCAAATGCGACATCTGTGGTCGAGAATGTTTTTCAAACATCGGACCTTACAGTCACAGGAGGCGCTGTAACTTCAGGGACACAAAAATACATTATAGTCTTCCAAAACTGAAATGCCAATAATAATGATAATAATCTATAACAGAAAAACTTATACCAATTTTTAAAAAATGTAATGTCATGTTGTTTATTTTCTAGATTTAGTTTTCTATATATCACTACCCGGTGGATGTGCCCGTGGTGTAATTGTTAGAATCGTAGGAAATGGGCTCGTCGACGCGAGTTCAATTCCTGGACGAAGTTGTTTGTATTTTATAATTTGTTTGTATTTTATAAAATTTATAATTTGTTTATGTGGCTAATACCCCTGCTAAACGAATTGAATCCAATTCTTCCTCCAGCTTTTTGTAAATAGCAGGGCAGACTGGACACTTTAATCATGGCTAGGTAACCAGCCTAGGAGAAAGAAAACTCTAAATTCAAACCTGGTAAACTCCGCTTAAGAAATTGACCTTGTGTCGCAAATGCTCGTGTGGAGGGGTTGGTAACAATATACATTAATACATGTGTTTCTTAATTGTACGACCGTTGTCATCTTGCAGCACATTCTTGTTAAAAGTGAGACCGTCCAAATCGTCCAAGATGAAATGCAAAAATGTAAATGCTGATTAACTGGAGTTGCTTATCCATCGAATTGTTATTTCTTATAAGTGTCTTCACCTCAGCTAAATAATTGACCATTCCGTTTTTATTATCTATATATTAATACTAGTGTTCCTTAATATTCCGTCCGTTATCATCTTGTAACACCCTCTGTTTGAAAATAAGAATCTTCCAAGATGAAATGCAAGAATGTAAATACTGATTGTCTAGTGTTGCTTATCCACCGAAATCTCATGAGTGTCGTCACCTCAACTAAATAATGGACCATTCGGGTTTTTTTTACAGTGGAGATCACTTGTGGCATAAATTTTGAAACCTTGATCCATTCTTGAAGTAGAAATATGTAGTATCATTTTTAATCTTTGTCAGTTGGTCCATGTTAAAGAATTGTATAATCCACTCTTGTCTTGATTTGATTGTTAGTGTTTTTTGTTTGTTCTATTTTACGGCATATCAACCTCGGGGGATTATTTAATGCCGGCAAAGTTTTGACAGATTTGTAGCGACAGTTTGGAAGACAATTTTTTTAACTCAATTTTTTTAATAAACAAGCCTAAGTAAGGGTAATAATGGAGTGTTGCACGTCATAGCCTGCTCAGCCACGAGTATCCTTAAGCATCACGCGTCGACACCCACAGCCAATATCTAGGTGAGCCTTACCCTTATACAGAGGTGCAGTCGGTGTATTCTAAAGCCGCAGCCGACATGGTCCTCTGATTATTGGACTTTGAGTATGGAATTTACTTGGGTCGTCTTGTGGATGTCTTGTTTTGGGTCGTTGTT
>CM042162.1:88800424-88895424 GCA_023376005.1 Doryteuthis pealeii
GACTGGAGCCTCACCTTTAGATGTAGTTTAGTATCGAATATCCATCTATACATATATAAAGGGCAGTTGTGTGTATCTGTATGTCCGGGAAACTTTGGAAATAAAACAATTAACGACAAAGTAAATGTATATACACATTAAATATCACCAGGGCTTGGGTTTTGAGCAAAAATAATGAAGATTTGATTTATATTAGTGAAGACAATTCAAAAATAAAATTTAAATGGTAACAGCATGGAATTGTTTTTTTCATTTAATATTTTAGATAGCAGACATTAACATTTCTTTTCAGAGTAGCTGGATCAATGTAAGGTCTATTTTTTTACATAGGGATTTAAATGGGGCATCCCACAAGGATTTAATTCACGATTCAGTAATAATGGATCTGCGGGACTAACTTAAAAAAAACCTCTACCCAGGCGACGCCGGGTAGTCACTGCTAGTTACTACTAATAGCGAATTCGGTTCTCGCTGGATTCCCCATACTTGCGACCGTGTGTCACATTCTATCCATGGTAAACAGCTTGAGATAATATCTACTCAGGCTACCACTCTTTTTTTGTGTGGGTGCCTACTTTCAGCTTACTGAAAGCCCCGCCCATAGCCGTAGGTTGAATGCTTCGGAGTCAGCTTTCTTCTTCATTCTTATCGGCCAAACAGGCGTTTAATATATTCCTTTCAAGATGGTCGACTAAATATTTTAAAACCGCTTACAACTTGTGTCGCCAACGAAGAGAACCAGACTAAAACCGAATAAGAAATGCTTCACTTTTAAAATTCTAAATTCACCTTTCTTCTCAAATCAAAGATCTATTACCTTTTGTTGGTCGACTCAACAGGAGTCATGTTTCCTCTGTTCTACAATAGTCCTCACAATCGTCGAACATAAATAATTCGGCTATAATTGTTCCTGACTCCCCCCTCGTGGCGTCTACTAAACCGCCCGCTGTTTTCGCTTAGCGTCTTACCTGTTAGTCACAGCGAATATGAAACGTTTTAGACGCCATCTACAAGAATACGGGGAATTGATGAAGAGGGAAGTAGCAACGCGGATCGCTTATAAACCATTATTTGCTTCATCTATCTGTCTTTTATTGAATTCGACGTTTCATCGAAAACATCTTAGGTTACATTGTATTCGTAAATAAGGCTAAAAACGGATCCACTCGCTAGTGTTCCGTCAACACAGATTCACCCAAAAGATTTGTTTGTTTTGTTTTGCGGCATATCAACCTCAGTGGGTCATTTAATGCCGATAAAGTTTTGAAATAAATCAATTCTTAATGGATAATACAATTTTTTTATAAATACATTTTTCTATTTAACCCATAGATGGGACCCTAACAGGTACTACCACTCCGGGTCAGAGTGGACCAGGGAGCAATGGTGATGAAGGGGTGCTCCACATTCCCCAAACCTCCAAAACTGGAACCTCACCATCAGATAGAGTTTAACGTCATTCCCAGGACATGTAGACCCGCAGCCACCGCCTTCTAGCATCCATATGATAAAAAGGGGTTGGGGCTTGCCATAAGGGCAATAGGGTTGGGGCAATCATATAGGTGCTAGGGCTTGACGTGACCAGCCGATTGATCAGAGGGGGCCTCTCCGACCGCCCGTCTAGCCCAAGATAGGGCCAAAGTGAAGTATTGCATGTCATGAACTGTTCATCCACCTGGGTTCTATCCTTAAGCATCACGGGTCGCCACCCACGGCCAACAGGTGGCCCCATTGGGGGAGTCTTACCCCTCTGCTGAGGTGCAGTCGGTGCATTCTAACGCCTCAGCCGACAGGGCGGTCACCCAAAAGAATAAAATCTTATCTAAATATAGATAAGACCCGGGTTCAATTCCTAGACGAAACTGTTTGCATTTCACATGGCGCTAATACCCTTGTGAAAGGTATGAATCCAGTTATCCATTCAGCTATTGGTAAATAGCAGACCAGAATGGGCTTTTTAACTATAGCTAGGTAACCAGTCTAGGAGAAGGAAAAATCTAAATTTAAACTTGTTAAACTTCGCTTAAGAAATTGACCTTGTGTCGCATCCTGCTCATGCGGAGTGGTTAGTAAATATTTATATATAATGGAGATTCAGCGACTGCCAGTCTGTAACCGAAACTACGTCACTGCTATACATAAGGGTATTGTGTAAGTTTAACAATAAGTATTCAGCCTATAGTAAAAATCACTAATACATAGAAAAGAATAAAGCTTATTTATTAACCAGGTCTGTTAGATTCGCCTCAAAACAGCCCATGTTATTAGCGCGTTTAAAATCCTGCAATGTGTCTTATATATCACTAAGAAATAAAGGTTTACATAATATATGGCACGCATTAGTTTTCGGGGAATAAGTGGATATAACAACACAACAACTCGAGGCAAAATATCAATTGAATTTAGTTGGTGTGTTATTATATCCACTTATTCCTCTATTTTCAACCACATTTTGTCGGATTCATTTAATCCCTCACTCTTTTCACTTATTTTAATAAAACCGGGTTTAATAAATAATTATTTGGTGTTATTTATTTCTAATATTATTGTTTTATTCTCCAACGTATTAAAATCAATACTATGAATGATTTTATATAGAAACCATTTAGAATGTAATTGGAATAAGTAAAATATTTTATAGGCGTTCTTATTCAATTTCGTTCTGATTTAATATATTTTAATACATTGAAATTTAAATACTTACATCAGGAGGGCGCATATTCTTGCTAGCTATTATAATTCATATACAAATTGCTCAATATCGGTTTTTAAAAATAGAAATTAAATGTAAAATATTTTATTATAGAAATTCAATGTAAAATATTTTATTATAGAAATCCAATGTAAAATATTTTATTATAGAAATTAAATGGAAAATATTTTATTATAGAAGTTCAATGGAAAATATTTTATTATAGAAATTTAATAGAAATTATTATACTATAGAAATTTAGCAGGAATCATTTTGCTTTATAAATACAGTGGAAATGATTTTGCTATAAAATATCATAATTGTATGGTGGCATAGGGCCTTTTACAATCCCTGTAGCGAGAGCTCTGAGGGAATGGAAAAATACCAGTGACGGTTACTGACCCCAACTGACCCCAGAGGCGAGAATATCGCAAGTCACCTGAGATTTAGTTAGTTAGTTGGCTGCCAGTCCCCAGGTGGGACAGACGTGTCCAACCTAGGTTGTCACGCCGCACGTTGAGTTAGAACTGAGTTAGAAACGGGCAAATAAAATTTTAAAAAGCCAGAAGTTTTGTTAATTAATTAAGCATGCCCTTAGTTAGAAAATAAAGCAACAAGTAGAGGACAAAACAACGAAGGTAGAACAAGAGAAGACTAAACAAAGTAGAATCCAACATGGCGATTCGGCAGGATAGAAAGAGAAGAAGCGGGAAACGACAACATGGCCGAAATAGAAGTAGAAAGGAACAACCAAGTAAGGTATGTATCTGTCTATATCTCTCTGATGCCTTTACTCTCTCTCTCCCTCTTCCCCCTCTCTCTCTCTCTCTCTCTCTCTCTCTCTCTCTCTCTCTCTCTCTCTCTCTCTCTATTTCTTTCACTGCCCTTCCCAGTATGTTTTTAATTCATTATAAAAACACCAGAATTTGACTAATGTCTGAAGAGCAAAGATGGTTGAAGTTCTGATTGAAATCTCGAAGCAATTATAAGTTGAATTATTTAATTTTGTTAAATTAATCTTTAAAGCTGTACATTCAGATAAATAATATTGTTTCGTATATTCTAATATGCTTGTAATTCCGTGCTAAATTTTGACCATTTGTTCTAACATGGTAATATAATTCTATGACCATCTCGAGGATATCATATATCAAAAGGTAGTCTGTAGATCTTCCCCCAATGTCCTGGCGTTGTCTCCCTCGCCCCCCCCTCTCTCTCTCTCTCTCTCTCTCTCTCTCTCTCTCTCTCTCTCTCTCTCTCTCTCTTTAAGAACTCTTGTGTATATACACAACGAGGGTATATGGCATTGTAACAAAAGCTACCATTATCATTTGCCTGAGATCTCTTTCTCCACACAGGTGACAGTTTCAAATCTGAGAGCTATCTCTGTTTGGTTCGGTTTGGTTTATCAACCTCAGTGGGTCTGTAAATCTCTCTGTGTGTGTGTGTGTGTGTGTGTGTGTGTGTGGTGTGTGCGTGCGTTTGGTTTGGTTTGGTTTGGTTTGGTTTGTTTTACGGCATATCAACCTCATTGGGTTATTTAATGCCGATAAAGTTTTGAAATAAATCAATTCTTAATGGATAATACAATTTTGTTTATCAACTGATGTTTTTTTCTATCTAACCCATAGATGGGACCCTAACAGGTACTACCACTCCGGGTCAGAGTGGACCAGGGAGCAATGGTGATAAGGGGGAGCTCCATATTCCGCAAAACCTCAAAAACTGGAACCTCACCATCTGATAGAGTTTAACGTCATTCCCCAGGACATGTAGACTCCCAGTCACCGCCTTCTAGCACCCATATGATAAAAAGGAGTTGGGGCTTGCCATAAAGGCAGTAGGGTTGGGAAAATCATATAGGTGCTAGGGCTTGGTGTGACCAGCTGATTGATCAGAGGGGTCTCTCCGACCGCCCGTCTAGCCCAAGATAGGGCCAAAGTGGTGTATTGCAAGTCATGGACTGCTCAGCCACCTGGGTTCTATCCTTAAGCATCACGGGTCGCCACCCACGACCAACAAGTAGCCCTAGTGGGGGAGTCTTGCTGCTTTACAGAGGTGCAGTCGGTGCATTCTAACGCCCCAGCCGACAGAGCGGCTATCTCTGTAGCACCCTATATTTTAAACATTCATGTACATGATAACAGAATGAACTCATTTCGAATGAATACCTAGTTAGACTTACCTTAGAGTACATGTTATCATTTGCTCTTAACTGTGTTCGTGTAACATAAAATAACTTCGGGTCATAGTTTATTAAAACTACGCGCTATCAATTCTTTGTCGAGCCATACCTAACAATTTTGTAAATATTCTATTAAAAGCTGTCAGTACTATCTTTCTGTGTGACAGATTTTCCTACGCAAATTCGCCAAGCTCTTTAAGACTGTCTTATACATTCTCTCTTTCAGAGTTTTGGTATCTATTAAGAATTGCTTCAAATACTTCCCGAGGCTTTGTACAAATGAACCACCATTTTTATTCTTTTCTTACGTTTAAATTCGCAATTTTCGGGTTATTGTCATTCTACTCTGTTTCTGTTTACTTGCTGTCATTAAAGGTATATACCGAGAATCAAAAGTTTGCTTTACACTATTGTGTATTTAGAAGAAAAAAAATAACATACGGCTAAAATAGTTCAATCTCTCTCACACTCTCCAATCTCTCTCTATTTATGCACAGAGTAACTAACATAAATAGTTGATCAAGATATATATTGAATAGAGGAAAGTTACAGGCAGAACGGGTGGTAAAAGAGGGGTCATTTTTTTTTATTACTTAAATGCAAAATTTAGCAAAATAATTTTTTTTTAATTCTTCGGTTGTATCTATTAAAAAAAATAATTCGTTTTTTAAGAAGAAAAAAATAGAAAAAGTAACTCGTTGGTTCACCCATTAAGCTCTGCGTAGATCATTGTTATTAGGGAAAAGTGAGTATGCAAAACGAATTAATTTTTTTAGATAAATACGACCGAAAAAAACTATTATTTTGCTAAATTTTGCATTTAAGTAAAAAAAAAAGTGACCCGTCTCTTACCCCCTATTCTGCCTGTAAAGTAAAGTCGTCGGGGTGGCCTAAAGTCGGTATCAGCCAATTAGTGAGGGAGTCTATCCCCTTTTCAATAGCGCTAGACCAAGGAGATTGTTTTTTGCGTCTGAGGTGAAGCGTCACGCCTACCATCAGCTCCTTACTTTACGGCACAGATCCCTGTGTTACTCATACTCTGAGTTGGCGAGAACCGGTATCGAACTAGGAACCTTGTGGTTTGTAGCTGATGCTCTACCGACTGAGATAACGTAACTTTCCCCTATTCAATATATATCTTGATCAACTACTTATATGTTAGTTACTCTGTGCTTAAAGAGAGAGATTGGAGAGTGTGAGAGAGATTAAATTTCTTTTTTTAGTCGTATGTTATTTATAAGTCACCCCTTAGTTTCTGGCTGCTGATGAAAATTAACATACAAATAAAATTCAATCTCCCTTTCCCACTCGCCAATCTCTCTCTTTACGCTCATTGAGAAACTAACAACTATAAGGAGGAGTTAATCAAGATATATATAGAGAGGGGGAAAGTGACAGGCAATGTTGCAGTCTGAGTATTTTTTGCCCCAACCGACAAGGCCGAAATGTTTCAGTAATTTCTGAGTCATACTGTAATAGTATGTACTAGTATCAGTGTCAGACTAAGGAAAATTAGCAATAGATAAATCATTATCATCATCATCATGTCGCGCTGTTAGCACGGATATCCATGACAATCTCTCTCCATCCGTCCCACTCATGCATACTTAAACCGTCCTTCGGGACGGGGGTCCGGTGAGCTTCGGCCACTGGACCGGTGAGTTGTGTTAAATTAATAGCGTCGATCCCAGGGGGCTATCCTTCAGGCAATACCTGCCCCCTTGATTTAAGAGGCAGGGCTGGGTTTATTGCCCAGCGCCTGAGGTGCCCCCCTTGAGGGGGAATGCCTAAGGGATCGACGCAATTTTTGTTCTCTCCCATCCATTAGATTCGGCTTGTGGGTGGGCCCACGTTAAAACCAGGCTTTGTGCCCAGTCCATACAGGTGGGGTATGAGACAAATAAACTTTCTCCATCAGTCCCTATCGCTCATCATTCTCGGGAGGTCCTCTATGCAGCATCCTGTATCCGCACAGAGCTGGTCAATGTACATCTTTGTTGGTCATCCCCACACTGGCGTGCCCATGTGCTGGCTTCCACGGAAGGACGTCGCTTCTCCAGCAGTGTCCTGCGTGTCTTGTCCGTCTTACCCGGATGGTTTGGGTGATATGTGGCAGGTGGCCGTACAACTGCTTTCTCGTGGGTGATGTTTCCACGTCTTGTTCAGGATCACACGCAGCATTCTTGTGCAGCTCCCATCTAGTTTATTCTCTAGTCGCTTCGTTAGGGTCCAGGTGGTGCAGCCGTACAGCAGTACTGACACGACAACGGCGTGGTATCGGTCATATTGAAATCCCATCTCACAGACAAGTTAAAGAGACATAGATAAATAGATAAATGAAATTAAAATAAAAACAACAAGATTTGCACGATAATATAAAAAAAACGAAGGAAAGAGCAATATCATCGACCTGTTTGGAATGATGACATGAAATAAGAAAAGAAATACGAAATTGGTTTGCGGATATAACATATTTAATTAAGGTAAACCCACAAAGTTTGAATCATTTCTTTCATTGCCATATATATATATATATATATATATATATATATATATATATATATATATATATATATCAGAGATTCATTATTTCATCCCTGGGAGCAAATATGCTCTGAGGTTTCTAAACTCCAAATAGACAAAGATAACATTACAAGAAAAAAAAGTAATTTTCAAATACACACCAGAATTCCTATCGCCAAGTCAGTGTAATATGGCTGCCGTGTGTTTGGCATCAACCCGAGGCAGAAAGGATTACTTTAAAATTAAACAAAATAATCTAAATATTTCCTCGTTAACCCGCTGTTATAGAAGAGATACAAGCCGAAAGCAACTCATTTTTTTTTGTAAATTAGTTATGGAATAGCGAAATGCTATTGGTAAAAAAAAAGATAACAAGTAAATAAATAAAAACTGTAATCTCGTGCGGCATATTTGATTTCAGAAAAGGTACACAGGGAATGGCGCATGCGTGATTTGTTCCCTCGTCATCATCACAATCACTAATCCTCATAATAATCAAGCCGTGCTGACTTTACTCTCTCTCTCTCTCTCTCTCTCATCTCTCTCTCTCTCTCTCTCTCTCTCTCTCTCTCTCTCTCTCTCAGTATCTATGTCTCTGTCTGTCTATTTGTCTGTCTGTCTGTCTGTCTCTCCTCTCTCTCAGTATCTCTGTCAGTTTCTCTCTCTCTCAGAGTCTCTGTCTCGGTGTCTCTGTCTGTCTGTCTGTCTGTCTCTCTCTCTCTCTTCTGTCTCTCTCTCTCTCTCTCTCTCTCTCTCTCTCTCTCTCTCAGTGTGTGTGTCTGTCTGTCTGTCTCTCTTAGTATCTCTGCCTGTCTGTCTCTTTCTCTCAGAGTCTCTGTTCTTTCTCTCTCTCTCTCTCTCTCCCTCTCTCCTCTCTCTCTCTCTCTCTCTCTCTCCTCTCTCAGTGTTTCTGTCTGTCTGTCTGTCTGTCTCTCTCTAGTATCTCTTGTCTGTCTGTCTGTCTGTCTGCCTCAGTATCTATGTTTTGTCTCTGTCTCTCAGTGTCTCTGTCTGTCTGTCTGTCTGTCTGTCTCTCTCTCAGTGTCTCCGTTTCTGTCTCTCTGTCTCTGTCTCTCTCTTGTGTCGTTGTCTGTCTCTGTCTCTCAGTGTCTATGTCTCTCCGTATTTCTGTCTCTCTCTCCCTAGGTGTCTCCGTCTCAGTCTCTGAAAACTAGTTCTTTAATAAGGTCCGGTTTAGCATAGTTGTTAGAGCATCCGCCACGGTTCCAAAAGGTTTCGGACCTCGCCAACTCAACGAATGAGTAGCACATCTTGGATATATGCGGTAAAGTGAGGAACTGACGGTAAGTGTGGCGCTTCACCTCAGACGCCAAAGGATCTCCTTGGTCTAGAGCAAAATAAAAGAGGGTAGTCCCCCTAACTGTCATGCTGATACCGATAATAGGCTACTCCGCTCACTTTACTTACTACTAAATAGCGAGTTCGATCCTTGCTGAATGCCCTTTACTTGTGACCTTGTGTCAAATCCTAACCTTGGCGAACGGGTTGGGTAAATACTTAATTAGAATTCTGGTTCCACCTTGATATACCAAGTTAAGCAGTAATATGCCAGTGCATTATCTAGATGGGTGACCGCTTAATGACAGGTACTTTAGGAATGTATAGCCCGTGTGCCAGACTAATAAAAGTTTATCTAATAAAAAATATATTTGTCGCTTGACTGCCTGAATTATGCAGCCAGATCGTCGAACTTAAGCAACAATAATAGTTTGGTCTGTAAGTCTCTCTGTGTGTGTGTGTGTGTGTGTGTGTGTGTGCGTGCGTGCGTTTGGTTTGGGTTTTTTTTACGGCATATCAACCTCAGTGGGTTATTTAATGCCGATAAAGTTTTGAAATAAATCAATTCTTGATGGATAATACAATTTTGTTTATCAACTGATGTTTTTCTATTTAACCCATAGATAGGACCGGGTAGTGGACCAGGGAGCAATGGTGATGAAGGGGTGCTTCTCATTCCCCAAACCTCCAAAACTGGAACCTCACCATCAGATAGAGTTTAACGTCATTCCCAAGACATGTAGACCCTTAGTCACTGCTTTCTAGCACCCATATGATAAAAAGGGGTTGGAGTTTGCCATAAGGGCAATAGGGTTGTGAAAATCATATAGGTGCTAGGGCTTGACGTGACCAGCCGATTGATCGGAGGGGGCCTCTCCGACCGCCCATCTAGCCCAAGATAGCGCCAAAGTGGAGAATTCCAAGTCATGAACTGCTCATCAACCTGGGTTCTATCCTTAAGCATCACGGGTCGCCACCTACGGCCAACATGTGGCGCCATTGGAGAGGTATTACCCCTCTGCAGAGGTGCAATCGCTGCATTCTAACGCCCCAGCCAACAGGGCGGGTGTGCATGTGTGTGCGTGCATGTGTGTGCGTGCATATGTGTGTGTGTGTGTGTGTGTGTGTGTGTGTGTGTGTGTGTGTGTGTATCTATTAGAGAAGGGTATTCTGCAATAGTTTCAAAATTATCTTAATGCAATCTTCCATTCCGTATATATTAGGAATTAGGATTTCTTCTCGTATTAACATTAAATGCAAAAAAGCCAAAAACTAAACTAAGGAAAATCTCTTGTGCATTGAATAGGAAATTATAGTCTTCTTATCTTCCATACAACCAAACATAGAAAACGTTGATAAGCAAAATCAATCCCACGTTTTACACTGACAATTATCTTTAACTTCCTGAATAAAATGTAATTACTAATAATAGTCTCCAATTTAATTCCTTTTTCATCAACTAAAATCTACAGATATTCACTAAAATTAGTGCTTGTTTGTTTACTAGCGATCGATATCATAGGTATTGATAAACAGTGACTTAATTTTGGCACAAGGCGAGTGTTATGGAGCTCTCAATAAGGATTGAACACTTTGATGAATGTGTGGGCGCTTGAATAAATAAAAGACAAGAAAAATAATTCGGTAGGTGAATAATAATAACCATATTGAGAACAGAATTAAATACGAAATATAAAATTATTGCAATTAATACACGATATATATCAAACTAGATGTTAGCTGAAATACAAGGAAATTGAGAAACAAGTAACCAATAAGCACCCCAGCTGGGAGCTGTTTTGAAAGGAACACCTTTTGCTTCTCACCGTAAACTACCAGTTGTTTGTTTACAAACAGCAGAAAATTCTTTTATTAGAATTTCACTGTAAGATTTTTAAAAAGTTTGTTCATGTATATTTACAACCCAAAGGCATGTTTTTATATGAAAATAGGTTTCGAATTTAATTTAAAAAATAGTTATTTCATATTGTTGTTGTTGATTCAATAGGATTTTTTAAAGTTTTAAAAACTTTAAACGAAAGACACGTTTTTTTATATGAAAGACGCATTTTTATATTAAAATAATTTTTATTTAATCAGAAGAAAAATTCACATATGTTTATTTAAATGAAAATAGTTTCTGTTTACAAAATATTTTTTTATGTTTATTGAAATAAAAGGATGTTGGGACCAAGAAACCAATAAATAACTATTTTTTTAGAATTAAAATCGAAAACTATTTTAGTATAAAATATTTTCGTGTGAAAACGTACCGTTGGGTTTTAAATATACATGAACAAACTTTTTAAAAATCTTACAGGGAAATTCTAATGTAAAAAAAATAATCTGTTGTTTGTAAACTAACAACGGGGAGTTTACGGTGAAAAGCAAAAGGGCTTCACACGAGCACCTGTTGTTGGTTGATTGGTTTTTCAGGTTTGTCAACTCTTGTTGGGTTATTTTATGCCGAAGACGTATTTGTTTTATTGATTCTTGTTGAGCATTCATTTTTTTTTCATTTCATCTTTTCACACATTTGTAAATTAATTTTTTTATTATCTATTAAACTCACGTTAAAACGAGGCCTTGTGCCCAGCCCATACAAGTGGGGTATGAGGCAAATACCCTTACCTTACTCGACTCAGTCGGGGATCCAGTGTGCTTCGGCCATTTGACCGGTAAAGTAAAATTAATAGCGTCGATCCCAGGGGGCTATCCCCCCAGGCAATACCTGCCCCCTTGATTTAAAGGGGCAGGGCTGAGTTTATTGCCCAGCAACTGAGGCGCCCCCCTTGAGGGGGAATGCCGACGAGATCAACGCAATTTTTATGCGCCCACGTTAAAACGAGACCTTGTGTCCAGCGCTCATAAGTTGGATGAGAGGCAAATACCCTTACCTACTCGATGACTATTTAATAATCTAGCATTTTAGAGGCCAGGGAGAAAGGCTATTCACGCTTAACGCAAGAAGACGCTTACTAAAGATACTAAGACTAAGACTAAGACTGCTACTACAAAGAGAGTATGTACAAATGGCATCAAAATATTTTTGTTGCTTCTAAAGGGGCGCTCCTAGGAAGAACAGCTGGGGATCTTCCAATTGTTAGCTCACTGGAAAGAACTTTACGGCAACCGCCCCCAACTCAAGGAAACACACACGCAAACATGCACTCACACACACGCGTTGACACGCGCATTCACGCGCACACACTCACTCTCTCACAGACACACACACACACGCGTACGCATTAATACACGCGTTTTCACGCGCGCGCGCGCGCGCGCACACACACACACACACCTACACACACAAATTGACACTCACGCTTTCACGCGCACATTGACATACACGCAATCACACAAACACACTCACTAAAACACACGCATGCTTGCACGCACATATTCACAGAAACATACACAAAAAGAAAAAAAAAGAAATTCGTTGTCAGGGTTTCAATGTTGGCCCTGAATACACGACGCCTGTTCATTTCGAGCAGCATAGGGGAATAAAAAGTGTCTTAGCCAGCTGATTGTCGAAAACACTTTAAACACTTCCGGCGGAAGTCTCATCATCTCATTTGAATATAAGTGTCAGAAGATTCCAGATCGATTGTCCTTGGGAAAAGTTATTTTCCTTTTCTTTCCGATAAATACAGAGACAATTTGACACAAAAATACCCATTCCTCTTCTATCTCTCCTGGACTTCCGTTTTTTCTCTTTCAGTTACAGTTAAAGTATCCATGAAAGTTAGACTGCATCTAATGATGATGTTCCAATTCTGGAGCTCTGTAGAATGTGGCGTACCCCTTCAATCCCATTACTTCCACTACCTGTTAGGTTCCCATCTATGAGTTAAATAGAAAAAAAATGAGTTTAAAAATGGTTCGAACAAAGATTGAGTTTAGATAATTTTTTTCTGAATCCACATCAAGAATGAAAAAGAACAAAACATCTTCGGTATAAGGGTAATTCCATGTCAAATCATTCAGATAAAAATAAAATTGTTACCCACCCCTTCAATTTTACTGATTTTTTTCCTTGTATGGACTTTGTTATCGTTAGACAATCCCCTAATGTGCCTAACAAACAACCGGATTTTGACCATGTATATGGGAAAAGTGTCCTTGTGAGTCAAGATCACGGAAGGGGTGCCTAAAAGTCATATGGTCCAATGATACTAGTGGTAAGCTTATTCACTCAGCATTCGCCATAAACGAAGGAGTATCGATCCAGAATGCTGAACTACCCCCCCCCCACACACACACACAAAACCCCAGCAAAAACAATATCGAATAACCTTTATCATAAAATTTTAAAAAATGATATCGAGACCCCGATGGCGACAGAGACATTAGATGCGGAGAGAAGCGTCGTTTTAACAATATCAATTTAATAATAATAAAAAAATCCCATTTTTGCATTTTAAACAAGTGCATAACTAAATTAAAAAATGAAAAAAAGGTTTTCTATTTTCGTTAGACCTTAACGCCATCTGCTGGCAAGCGAATGACCTTGATGTATCAGTTGTCTCCCTTTTAGTTCTAAAAATTGATTTTTATTGACAATCATAAAATAAAATCATAAAGTGATTTTGTTTTAAAAGCCATTACTCGAAACAAAATTATGTTTTACTATTTCATTAATTGGTCGGTGAGTTGGATTTTATGGCATGTCAACTCTTGTTGGGTTATTTTATACCGAAGACGTTTTTTGTTTTATCTATTCTTGGTGGGTGCCCATTTTTTTAAATGTCAATTTTTGAACACATTATTTAAAGCTCATTTTTTCTATTTAACCCATAGATGAGGCCCTAACAGTACTTCCACTTTAACGTCATACGCAGGACATAACGACCCTCAGCCACCACCTTCTAGGACATAAGGGGTGGGATTTGCATTAAGGGCAATAGGGATGGGACAATCATATAGGCTCTAGAACTTGACATGAACAGTCGATTGATCGAAGGTGACCTCTCCGACCGCTCGTCTAGCCTGATGGACTCTCCCGCCGATTGACGTATGAGTGTTCATACAATGAACATCCACACAGTGATTTGTTTATAGTGGTGAAGGCTTGTGTAGGACCATTCTGCACTTTTTGGCACTGTCGATAGGAAAGAATTGGGGCATCAAGGGTTGCCACAAACCCAATCAACGACCGACCTCAGGAAATTTGAATTCATACTTTTCCCTCTCCTAGACTGGTTACCTACCCAAGGCTAAAGGGCCCAATCTGCCCTACAATTTAACTCATAGCTGGAGGGAGAATATATGGATTCAAACTTTTCCAAGGGTATTAGCGCTATGTGAAATGCCAACAGCTTCGTCTAGGAATTGAACTCGAATCGACAAGTGCATTTTCCACGACTCTAACCACTAGCCCACGCGCCTCTTCGTCTAGCCTAAGTTATGACTAAAGTGGGGTATTGCATGTCATGGACTGCTCAGTCACCAAGATTCCGTCCTTAAACATCACAGGTCGCCACCCACGACCGACAGGAATCCCCATGGTAGATCTTACCCGTCTACAGAATCTGTATTCTTGTGAACCAGCCGACATGGTGATACTAAAATGGGATAGGAATACTTGAAACCATATGACTGTGTGCAGACAAATAATTAAGGGCCTGGTTAGCTCAGTTGGTAGAGCGTTCGGCTAGAAACCACATGGTTCCTAGTTCGTTACCCGCCCTCGCTGATTGGCTGATACCGACTTTAGGCCGCCCCGACGACTTTACTTACTCTTACTATATAAAATCATTCATAGGATTGATTTTGATAGATTGGAGAATAAGACAATATTAGAGATCAATAATACCAAGTAATTATTTGTTAAACCCAGTATGTAAATTAACTACACCATATATTATGCAAACCTTTATTTCTAAGTGATATGTAAGACACATTGTAGAATTTTAAACACATTAATAACATGGGCTGTTTTGAGGTAAATCTAACTCAGATGTTTATAGAGACATCATTAATAAATAAAATTTATTCTATGTATTAATGATTTTGACTATAAATGAAATACACATTGATAAACTTATGCAATTCCTGAGGGTATTGTGTTGTAAGCAGTGACATAGTTTTGATTACTGACAGACACCGAATCTCCATTATAATAAGATTTTTTTAAATTCGCACTCTTTTTTCATCTGTCTCTAATTCGGAATTTGTTATTTTTGTAATTGTAAGAAGAGTAACACGAATTGACCGTCTCGTACGACGTGCAAAGTCCAGAATGCCAATGTCGGCGCCCACCAGTCATTAAGTAGAGACATACCGACGGCCTGCTATTAATATTTGCATAACACCACGAACAGCCACTCTACGTTACAACCAATAAAGGGAGGTTACTCTAACCTACCCCCACAGTTATCTGTCTCTAATAATAATCATATAGTAGTGCACTCAATTCGTGTTTTTTTATTATCTAAAATAAAATTCACCGTGTAATGAAAGGTCGTGTTTTTATAATAGCCTCAAAATGAATTACGTTCAAAAGTCATTAAGGATTGACAGAAAAACGGGTGAAGAAAAAACAAAACAATAACCAAATGAGAATCACAATGTCTTCAAATGGCAAAGATTTCTTTAGGCGAAGGATATCCGATCTCAATGTCCTTGGCTTTTTACTCTAAAGGAGCCACTGCAAGCCATTCGTTCATTATTTCATTTAGGATTTTTGTTTTATTTCAAAGTTCCATTTTGAGTGAGGAGATGTCAGCCACAAGAAAATTAGTGTTTATTACAGGAAAAGAACACGCGTCAAACAAAAGCCGTGGAACAAAGAGTAGAGGAATGTGGGGGTTTGCTGATATTAATTGGAAAAAACTGAACATTTAAAAACGGGCAATGAACCTGCAAGTAAAATGGTAACGCATTCCGTTGTTTTGTGATTTTTCTAATGTTTTTCTAGAATTCCCAGAATCCCCACTGGGTGTAACACTTCACTCAAAATATTTAATCTTTCTGTTAAGATAATAATTATCTAAACTGATTAATATAATAAGAGTATGATTTAATAGTAATAATAAAAAATAATAGAAATAAACATTAGAATAAGTCTATTATTAAAAGTGCAAGTAAACGGATCAAAGTCTTTTATTCTTATTATTATTATTTATTCCTTTTGAGTTTTCACATCAGTGTTAGCTGATGGTCTTTCACTGGATTCTGAGTGACAGCAACTCCTCAGGTCTCCAGGACTCTTCTGAGTATTCTGGTAGATTGCAGCAGTGCAGTGTTCTGAATGGTTTCAATCCTTCCTCTGATATCCAAACTTTCCAAACCCTTTTCTAATCCTTTTGGGACTGTTCCAAGTGCACCAACCACAATTGGTACCACTTTGACTTTCATATTCCATAACTTTATCAGTTCTCTGGCAAGGTCCAGATATTTGTCCATTTTTTCATTTTCCTTTAGCTTCACCCTGTGATCTGCTGGCACTGCAAAATCTACCAGTTGACAAGTTCTTTCTTTTTTTTTTATCAACACTAGATCTGGTCTTCTTGCTGGGATATGGTGATCCGTTTTTATTTCAAAGTCCCAGAGAATTTTATGCCTTTCGTTCTCAAGAAATTATTATTATTATTATTATTATTATTATTATTAAATCATGCATTTATTATTTTTATAAGCTTATTATTTTAAACAGTTTAAATGATGAAAGAGAATAAACATTTATAATGAATAAACAGGAGGAATAGACATTAGAATTCAAGACACTATGATTACAAATGAATTAAAATAATGGACCAAGTAACCAATAGGCACCCCAGCTGGGATCTGTTTTGAAAGGAACACCTTTTGCTTTTCCCGGTTGTTTGTTTATAAAACAGATGATTTTTTCTTTTGCATTAGAATTTCACAGTAAGATTACTTTAAAGTTTGATCATGTATAACCCAAATATTTCATGTTGTTACAACATGAAATAACTATTTTTTTAAGTAAAATTGAAAACTATTTTAGTATAAAAACTTGCCTTTGGGTTGTAAATATACATGATCAAACTTTAAAGAAATAGGAATTTTTTTTTAATTATAAATTTTTTAACGAAAGACACGTTTTTATATGAAAGACACAGTTTTATATTAAAATAGTTTTTGTTTAATCAGAAGAGAAATGCAGATATGTTTATTTAAATGAAAATAATTTTTATTCACAAAATATTTTTTATGTTAAAAGGATATTGTTTCAAGCTGTAGCCGTGTAAGTGCCACTCTATGGCTGCAAACACTTGGAGAAAAAGTTTGTCTTCAGCAAATACTGAAAGCAGTTGGTTGGTTGGTTGGTGGTTGATTGGGTTTTACGGTATGTCAACCCATTTTATGCCGAAGATGTTTGTTCCATTCATTCTTTATGGGTAGTCAATTTTTTAACTCAATTTTTTAAACACATTTTTGCAAACTCATTATTTCTATTTAATCGATAGATTGAACCCTAACAGGTACTATCACTCCGGATCAGAGTGGGCCTGAGAGAAATTGTAATGAAGGGGTACTCCACATTCCCCAGATCTTCAGCATTGGAACCTCACTATCAGATAGAGTTTAACGTCATACCCAGGACCTGAATACCCTCAGCCATCACCTTCTAGCACATATATGATAAAAAGGGAGATTTCCATAAGGGCAATAGGGTCGGGAAAATGATATAAATGCTAAGGCTTGAAGTAACTAGTGGATTGATCTGAGGGGGTCTTTCCGACCGACTGTATGTAAGAGCAAAACGGGGGGCGTGTATAGGCTTTTTTTGTTTTGGTTTTATAAGGAAACCACTGAAAAACAGACATTTAGACATCTAATTTTCAAAAAATATCGAAATGTTTATATCTATTAATAATGGAGATTCGCTTCCGGTTTTTGTCTGTAACAAAAATTACGTCACTGCTTACGTCACATTACCCAAAATCGGCATAACATAGAATAAATATACTCAAAATTTGAACATGCAACATTAGACAGTCCTCATTGTTTTTTTTAAAACAAGTTTTAATAAATACATGACTGGTATATATATCTATATATAGTTTGTTTTATTTTAATACATATTTAAAGTTTACATTTCAAATTGTTTTATTTTTTAATCCTTTAATGAATTTGATGATTTTACTTACTTAGGGTACAAACTCGCTGACATTGAATTTTTTTTACTCCCACCCCTCAGGCAATATGTTTCAAAAATCTACTTTTACATCGCCCGGACGGTGTTTTTTTTGTACTAGTGTAATTAATAACTGAAAACTCGAAAATCAAAACAAAACGCTAAACAAGATTCATTCGTTTGACAAAAAAGAAAATAAAGAAAAAGAAAATGAAAAATTGCTTAAGTTTTATATTTACCTGTAAACATTACATGGTAAGAAAATTGTTTGGAAATTTCAGTTTGTTTTATAAAAATATATTGTAACATTTCAATTTTTTTTAAATCATCATTTTCTTTCGAAATTAAACATAATAACATGACTAGGGATCGAACTCACTTAATTATGTTACTTTTGTTACTGTCCACAAAGCACTCATTTTCGTGTAAATCTGGGTCTCGATTTGATTGTCTTTTCTGATAGATTCCAATGCATAGATTACATTGATGTCAAAGACAGAACTGAATTTGAGGAATTGACGGAGATATTAGCCTACAAAAAACCTGATAAAATGTGTTAGTATTTTTCGTTAGGGGTTAAAAAGAAAAGAAAGGTGGAAAATATAAATAGACTTGTTGTCACATGTTTTCAGTGGTCCGGTAGTTTAGGCAGGTGTAGAATTTTTTTTAGAGGGGTGAAGTTGATGATGATGATGATGATGATGATGATGGTAAAACAGTAAAATAAAATTAAGTGCGCTTATGTATGTATGGGTATATATATATATATATATTTATTTATTTATTTTACAATGTTTTCATAGATCAATGTTCATTATCAGCGACCGCGGTTTCATGCTAAATAGCAATCATCAGGCTGAGGAGTAAGATCCTATGGTGTTTGTTGGAGTTCTTTACTCAATGTCACATTTAGGATTGTAAATAACGTCGGTTAGTTTTACGGACGCTGTTATTTTTTTTTTAAATTTGAATTTTTTTGAAGTAATGCCAACGAAGTTGCCTCCCTTTATTCGTTAAAAATAGGACTTTTTTAACTTTGAAAAAATAGGGCGTTTTTTTTAAATTTTGAAAAAAACGTTTTATTTTTTATTTTTTATTTTTAAATTAATTCCGTTTGGCAAAGGATGCATATGCATTTAGGAAGAATTTTCTTTTATGGGGACATTTATGCATGGAGGGGAGATACTCAACATCCACCCTGAGAATAAATTCAGCAATTATTTGCAATGATATCCAATATTTCAACAGTGAAAAAATGATTTTTCGACAGAGAAACAACACCATCCACCTTTATATTATGTTGGATAAAAACTTAAAAGACTCTACCATATATATTAAAATGGTTTTTTGAAGACATATGCATCCTTTGCCAAACGGAATTAATTTAAAAATAAAAAATAAAAAATAAAACGTTTTTTCAAAATTTAAAAAAACGCCCTATTTTTTTTCAAAGTTAAAAAAAAGTCCTATTTTTAACGAATAAAGGGAGGCAACTTCGTTGGCATTACTTCAAAAAAATTCAAATTTAAAAAAAAAATAACAGCGTCCGTAAAACTAACCGACGTTATTTACAATCCTAAATGTGACATTGAGTAAAGAACTCCAACAAACACCATAGGATCTTGCTCCTCAGCCTGATGATTGCTATTTAGCATGAAACCGCGGTCGCTGATAATGAACATTGATCTATGAAAATATTGTAAAATAAATAAATATTAGCTCTTACAAACTGTGATTGAGCACTGTATTTTCTTTGTTTCATCGCAAAAAAAATTTTGTTTTTACATATACCTATATATATATATATATATATATATATATATATGGGTATATATATGGGTATATATAGATCTATATGGATATATATGTATGTTTGTATGGATATATACACAATACACCCACACACACTTATATATATAATGATAGAGATAAGCACAAACACACACACACACACATATATATATATATATATATATATATATATATATATATATATTGAGAGAGAGAGAGAGAGAAAGAGACATGTATATAATATGAGAAAATATACTTATTAAAACACACATAGGTAAAGTCACGCACATATATACCCACACAGATATATATATATATATATATATATATATATATATATATATATATATATAAAATGAGTCATAAAAATATCGGGTTTGAAGCTGTATTTATCAAGACAGAAATGAACAATGAATGGAACGTCAATTTTTTCAGAATACAGGCTCTATCGCAAAGTATTAAAAATGATTACACACCTTGTACACACACACACACACACACACACACACATATATATATATATATATATATATATATATATATATGTGTGTGTGTGTGTGTGTGTGTGTGCGTGCGTTATTTTTTGTGCAATTTAGAAAATGTACAATTTTTGATAAAATGCAAATAATAATAATAATAATAATAATAATAATAATAATAATACCTGTTAGTGCCTGCGTGAAAGACTAATAATAATCATAATGATCATAATAATAACAACTAGAGCAAGAAAGGCTATGAACTAAAATGAATGCTAGCTATAAATTGATTGGTTGAAAAGGACTCCGGCGAAAGGGGTTGAATTTCCTGGAGCGCTAATCAGTCGGAGTGGTTGGTAGTGTGATTGAATGTTCACATCAGCTGATCTTTTGCTCATTCATTCCAACGATTGACAGCACAGTTTACCGTGACCAAGGCATTACCCTCTCTGTCTCTCTATTTCTCCCCCCTCTCTCTCTCTCTCTCTCTCTCTCTCACTTTGTCTCTGTCTCTTTTCTCTCTCCATATATATATATATATATATATATATATATATTATATATATGTGGGTGTGTGTGTTGTCGTTGTGGAGTCCACGTATGCTTCTTTGTCGGTATATCTGGGGAGTCTCTTTCTCAATATATACATATATATATATATATATATATTACAACATATATATTATAATACGAGATATATATGTTGTAATATATATATATATATTACAACATATATATTATAACACGAGACGCGTGTTTATAACATTAAAAAAAATAACGACATAAAAAAACGCGTCCATTTCTGGAATTCGTCTCTGAAGATAAAGTTATACTTTGAAATCGATAAGACAAAAAATAACATCTTTTTGTTTTTATTTTTTACGTGCATTGTAATTGCTTTCAAATTATTAATATATTATATATATATATATATATATTTATGTTTTCATCCCGAAATATTAAGACAGGTTAACAAACAAGTGACAGGTTAACAAACAACATCATAGTTACCTTCTTTTTTCTTTACACTTGCATTGTGACAACCTTCAAAACCAATCAACAAACCAATATAAACACAATGCTCCAAGCAAATTACAAAACCCTTTATATATATATATATATATATATATAATATATATATATATATATAGTCATCCACAGACACGATTGAAATCCGATCGGTTCAGTGTCAGCCCGTCACCTTAACCATCAGGCTGTCATCACCTACAAAATGCGAAGGGGATTTTAACTGTTTTAATACACATATCGCTTTGTATGTAAAGGCCGTCATAGAGTACTCCATCCCTTATATAGGAGAGCGTTGCTTTTACGCTTTTAGTTGGCGGTCATCAGCGAAAAAAAACCTCAGAGTGCTTAACCCTAGGGGGATGGATATATATATATACACACACACACACATATATATATATATATATATATATATATATATATATATATATAATATATATATATATATAATGAATAAGTTATCCCTGATCAGTGTGGCTACACTTAAACAGCTACCCCTGGCCGGGTTTGAGACCCGAATGAATTTTCGTTCGCCAAGTCTCTTTCCGATGTGGCCAGTGGCAGCTGTCAAATATAGGAGAATATTTAATTGATACATTTCTAAGCGGAAATGAATTCACTAGAGTCCTCGAGCTTTTGTAAACAAAGCGAGGTTTAGCCATATTCCAGAACGGCGAATTTACAATTAAATCCCTATTTAGAGAACTCAACCAAATGGGAGTATCTTTGGATTTTGTGTGAAGAATAGGTGAAGTGTGAAATAAATGATTATACCATGTGCTGATCCGATGAACAACCAAGACAGTGTTTTTGGTCTATAGTGATTGAAGGCTATTGCAATGCAAAAGGAATTGTCCAAGGTCATATTAATTCCGAAATATCTTCATCTTCAGAGACGTTTTCAATATGTATGCGGTGTTGTGTGTTCAGACTAATACACTTGTCATGTCCGCCCTGTCGGCTGGGGCGTTAGATTGCACCGACTGCACCTCTGCAGAGGGGTAAGACTCCCCCAATGGGGCCACCTGTTGGCCGTGGGTGGCGACCCGTGATGCTTAAGGATAGAGCCCAGGTGGATGAGCAGTTCATGACAATATTCCACTTTGGCCCTATCTTAGGGTAGACGGGCGGTTGGAGAGGCCCCCTCCGATCAATCGGCTGGTCACGTCAAGCCCTAGCACCTATATGATTTCCCCAACCCTATTGCCCTTATGGCAAGACCCAACCCCTTTTTATCATATGGGTGCTAGAAGGCGGTGGCTGAAGGTCTACATATCCTGGGAATGACGTTAAACTCTATCTGAGGTTCCAGTTTTGGAGGTTTGGGGAATGTGGAGCACCCCTTCATCACCATTGCTCCCTGGTCCACTCTGACCCGGAGTGGTAGTACCTGTTAGGGTCCCATCTATGGGTTAAATAGAAAAATGTATTTATAAAAAAATTGTATTATCCATTAAGAATTGATTTATTTCAAAACTTTATCGGCATTAAATGACCCACTGAGGTTGATATGCCCGTAAAACAAAACAAAACAAACAAACTTGTCCTGTGTATAACGTTAATCTGGTTAAGTTCCAATTTTAGAACTCTGAGGAGTGTGGAGTACCCCTTCATCACCATTACCTTCAGGTCCAATTTTAAAAATGCGTTTAAAAGAATTGAGCTTTAAAAAATGAATACCCATCAAGAATGAATAAAATAAAAACATTAAATCTCCAGCATTAAATAACCCAACAAGAGTTGACATGCCCTAAAATCCAACAAACTAACGGACTAGTTCCCTTGGGAAAGTTATGAACACCCTTATTCCCCCAGATGTGGGTTAAATAGTACCACTACTGTTTTCTACAAGGATAGATTCGGCATTAAATAACACATGAAGGTTGATATGCCTGTAGGCGTTATTTTCGTATTCGCCTGGGGAGTTGTCTGCCCGTTCAGTTTCGCTGGTTCCCGCTAGGGGCCTTTGATATTTAAGCGGCTGGTTTGAGCGTCTCTTTCTCTCTCTTTGCCTGCCGACCTACGAGACACCACTATGGGTTAGACTCTGTCTACCCCCTTCTCGTTGGGGCTTCGGCCCTTAACACTGGCCACTCACTGCTAGCAAGTCTTGTATACGATATATGACTATCCATTAGTCATGTATCGGTAACTATGTTTTTATGTACATTTAGGTATCTCTTTGATACCTAAATATCTTGTATTTTACCATTCATGAATGTGTCATTTGTATGTATGTTTATGTACACCTCTATGCATTATGTACCCTGTTTATTCTGTTCTGTATATAAAATGTGTTGTCTATCAACCCTTGTCAGAGTTTTTATCTTCAAGTACTATCATGTCATTAAACAAAGAAAGGAAACAGAAGCAACTAGTATGTTCTGTTTTGAAGAAATCCTGAAAGAAACAACCTACAAAATAGCAGCTGTACGGCCACTTACCGCCAATCGTACAAGCCAGATGAGCAAGTTAGATGAACAAAACATGGGTAAATGCATATTTTAGCTTGTATAAAATTGTCCAACGTCATATTAATTCTGATATGAATGCGGTGTTGTGTGTTCAGATTTATGGACATTATCTTATTATAATAGAAATTGAGTGTTTGCCTGTCTGTAACCGAAACTATATTACTATTCAACTCACAATTCCCTTAGTTATTTACATCACATTCTCCGTGATTTTATTTTTATTTAAACCTCAATTATTAATAAATGTTTTTTACATTATCAATACTGTTGGCCTTATCTACGTACTAATAACATGCAATTAATAAGGAAAAATATTAAGAATTTGATTTTTGATAGATATGCGCTTGGTATTATTGATTTCTAATTGTTTGGTTTTATTTTAAGGAATACGACCAAAAATGTCAGAGATATTTCCTAAAAAAAATCCATTTACAAAAAGACATAACAGTAATTTTATTCTTTACTTCCTAATTAAACTAATTAGTTAAATTAAGAAAATTTAGCAATGAAAGATGGGAGTTATGGAAAAACATCGATAGAAAAAAATTGGTGCAAGAATGCCACAAACACAATCAACGACTGAACTCAGGATTTTCAAATGCAGAGTTTTCCTTCTCCTATCCAAGGTTAAAGGACCCAGTGTGTCCTACTATTCACTCATAGCTAGATGGAGAAAATATAGATTCATACCTTTCCCAAGGGTATTAGCGCTATGTGAAATGCAAACAGCCTTGTTGAGGATTTGAACTCGGGTCAACGAATCTATTTCCTACGACACTAACTATTACAGCACGCACCTTCATCGTGAACTCATCGTATGAGTAGCACAGGGATCTGTGCGGTAAAGTAAGGAGCTGATGGATAGATTCCCTTGCTGTCCAGCTGATACAGACCATAGATCACCACAATGTCTCTCAAATATATATAAGGATAATAAATAATAAATGAATATATATATATATATATATATATATATATATATATATATATATATAGAGAGAGAGAGAAGAGAGAGAGAGAGAGAGAGAGAGAGAGAGAAGAAAGAGAGAGAGAGAGAGAGAAAGATAGAGAGAGAGAGAAAAATATATATATTTGTATGAAACAAATCTGCTACCATATTTCTTCCTTGCTATTTAAACTTCATTGTTTACTTGTACCGATCTTCGGGTAGGGAAATTTATTTTTCAAAATGGTAGCAGAATATGTTTCCATACAGATAAATATATACAATAATATATTTATCTATTCCCAATTATTATTATTAATAGTATCACTCTCTCACAGACAGATATTGAGCACTTTCCTAATAGACAAGTGTGATAGTGTTAACCATGCTCATTTGATTATATATATATATATATCACAACAAAAATATCTAAATATGTAGACCACTACATACAACCACTCACAAAAGAAATAAAATCCTACATACGAGACACAACGGACTTTCTAAATAAAATCAACCACACCACAACAATACCACAGGAAGCGATTTTAGTCACAATGGATGTCAGATCCCTGTACTCTAACATTAAACACGACGAGGGACTCTCAGCCTTAGAGGAACATCTAAACAAGAGAACAACTAAAAACCCACCTACAGAAGTAATTTTAACACTGATGGAACACATACTAACACTAAACAACTTCAATTTCAACGGTCAACACTACATACAAACAAAAGGATGTGCTATGGGAACGATTGCAGCTCCCTCATACGCAACCATATACATGGACAAATTTGAAAACACACACATCTACCCGAAAATTAAAGATGACTGCCTCTTTTTTACGCAAGATATATTGACGATATATTCATGATATACACGGCGGAGAGGACAAATTCAATAACTTTATAAACGACCTAAACATGACACACGACTCCATTAAATTTGACATGAAAAATCTAAACAAGCAATAGCATATATATATATATATATATATATATATATATATATATATTCATTGATGGGTACTACTATGTGAATATAGCGTAAGTAGTTAATCCAATAGGGCTCAATATATTGTGAATATAGAGCATTAATAGTCGTAGAAGTTATTTCCCGACCGCAGTTTCGGTGTTACTCTAACACCTTCATCAGGGGGATTGAGTGGATATTTTCGGTTACTTTATATAGCTAGACTGATATTTCTTTAATTCTTCCTGAAATTTAGTGGGCTGCTAGTTTGTAGTTGAGGTTAAGCTCCTCCTATCTTGACCCACATGGGTAGTAGTGCGCTGTAACATTATACTTATATTACCACCCCATAAAGGTCAATAGAGTAAGTTGAAGATAGTGGTAAGGGTAATATAAGTATAAAGTTACAGCGCACTACTACCCATGTGGGTCAAGATAGGAGGAGCTTAACCTCAACTACAAACTAGCAGCCCACTAAGATTAAATTTCAGGAAGAATTAAAGAAATATCAGTCTAGCTATATAAAGTAACCGAAAATATCCACTCAATCCCCTGATGAAGGTGTTAGAGTAACACCGAAACCGCAGTCAGGAAATAACTCCTTCTACGACAATATATTATATATATATATATATATATATATATATATATTATATACGACGTTTTAAGAATGAGTGAATGATTCCAATTAGCATTTTATAGTTATCTCTTATATATGGAAGATTGAAAAGTGACGTTCGGTGCAAATTGTCAGCTCACGCCTTATTCAGTATAAATCTGATAATTATATTTGAGGCCTTCTCTTACCAACATAACATCTAATGGACCAAATCTGGCCTAATCCCGTGTCACATTTGCTCGTGTTATCATTACATACTTAATATATACAGACAGAAAGAACGATTATATATATTAGAGAGAGATATAAATGAAAGTTTGGTATCTACGTGTCGACGTATAACCCAAAACGAGGAGGTCACTCGGATTCGAAATCTTGCATGCACATTAATATATATTCT
This sequence comes from Doryteuthis pealeii, assembly GCA_023376005.1. NCBI lineage: Eukaryota > Metazoa > Mollusca > Cephalopoda > Myopsida > Loliginidae > Doryteuthis > Doryteuthis pealeii. Next base: position 88,826,944 of record CM042162.1, read on the forward strand.
AACTAAGAAACACGCCAAAATTTAGTATGATTTTTACTGATTAAGGGGTTCAATTAATTGATTAAACAAAAATCAAATGATTTGCGATAATCTGCTGCTGCTAGTATTTGTTTAAATTCCGCTGGCTGCTGCCTGTACAACAGTAAATAGCCGCCGCTGCTGGTAATTTGAAGTTGAAAAATTTGTCCCATATCGTTTCAACTGGAATTTCTCGCGTGTCACTGGTCTAATCCTAGAAATATTTATTTGGTTAGAAAGAAAAGAAAATAATCTTTCTAAATATGTAATTGTATTATTTTTTTTCAGAGTAAATTTTAACAAAAAATTAAATTTTTTTTCTGCCTATTTATGATTCAATATTTAAATATTTATATGTTAGAAAGAAAATAGAAATAATTTTTCTAAATATGAATTTTATGAGTTTTTATCCATTGAATTATTTTTTACAGCGAATTAAAAAATATTTTGCTTCGGACAGCCTATTCGAAGTAGGATTTTTTTCATACTAAATTTTAACGAAAAACAAATTTTATTCATCGCATATTTCTGTCCTATCTTAAAAATATTCATTTGGTTAGAAATAAAATAAAAAGATAAACACCCCCCCCCAAACACAAATTACTATACATTTAATTAACCATTGAAATTGATTATTGAATTCAAACGGTAGACTTGGTTTAATAAAAAAAGATTTTTAACATTAAATGTATAGTAATTTGTTTTGTTTTTTTTTTTGTTTTTTTTAAGCGATACGTAATAAAAACAACCTTAATCCCCAAACCCAATTGCAAAAAAGTTCCTTCATACATAAAAAAAAGTATTTTGGCCCAAAGAATTTTGCTCCATATAGACCTTATTAATGGTGAACGGAAACATTTAAAACATAAACATGCAAAATTTTAACTGCATACTTGCAAGCTTCGATTCTGAGCAAAAAACCCAAACTATGTTTTCTCGTAAAAACTAGATGTTCAATATATGTAAATAATATTAGAAAAAAATTGTCATTGATCTTACTATGAAACAAAACAGAATTTATTAAAACTTAAAATTTGTCTATCTTCAAGACTTTTTTTATTGCATTTCTGGATTCCTTTACATTTATGAGCATGATTTGCACATAGAATTACACCTATGTTTTTTTTTTCGGTATATCAACTCTTCTGGTTCCTTTAAATTCTGAATCTAGTCATTTTGATAAACAAAGGGGCCCAGGTTGCTTTATCACTACCTGCTCTTGCTTAAGTTGCCGTCAGCCAATATTCAGGTATTGAAAACGGCTCATTGCTGCCTTAACGTCGCGTGACTTAGCAGTAACTGTGTTTTTCAACGCGACTTGACCTGTAAAGTATTTGCTCTAGGGAATAATTATTTGAATCCAATAATTTCTCAAGGAGCGATTACTATTGTTGCAGATTGACTATTTTTTCAAACTGTCATGGATCACCAACAAAATAAGTTTTTCTTGATTTTGACGACGATTTGCAAGTTTAACAACAGAAAAATTCCCTGAACGCCCACCAGGCCGTATTAAAATGAGATCTTTTTTACGGGGTGATTTTTATGGCTCATCGTGCGAGGATCAAACCCTCCTATTCCAGTCAGTAAATAGATCTGCAAACGAATTTTAAATCATGTTTTTTTTCTCCACCTAGCCGGGCTTCGCCGGGTAGCCGCTGCTAGCTAAGTATAATATATATATATATATATCATATATCTATACTATATTATGCAGTAAGAACAAGGTGGAAGTGAAAACATCACACAATGCTGTCTAAAGAAGCTAACGTACATATATTAGTATATATATACTATACATATATATATATAATTATATATATATATATATATTATATATATATATATATATATATATATACTATATTGAGGAAAAATGAGTAAACGAAAAGAAATGCTCAGATGGATCGCAAATGAATTTTAATTCGCGTATACCAATTAATCGATATCACTTACACATGTGTTTCGGTCAGCTTTATGTGTGTGAAAATATTTCGCACACATAGAAGAATCGACCTTCATCAGAGTGAACATTTATTTTGAATGAAAAAATTCGTTGGGAAAAAAACAACAGAGATTTTTGGAAATATTCGAAAATCGAATTTTTTTTTAAAATTTGGAACGCTGAAAATAGAGCGTTAAGATAGACCGTTATGATTTGGAAATTTGGTTATTTGGTTTTGACCGAAACACATGTGTAAGTGATATCGATTAATGTGATATCGATTAAATTCATTTTATCCATCTACATTTCTTTTCTTTACTCATTTTTCCTCATATTGTCGGATTCAATTCCTTTTCCATTTCACACACACACATATATATATATATATGTGAAGAGAGGAAGTAAATCCGACGGTATGTAATATATCAAGAAAATTGAAAAAACACAGGTTTAAATGGGTTAAGTGGTGAGTTTATTGGCCGACGCTGCAGTGTTTCGATCTATTAAATAGATCATCTTCAGGGCATAAGATAAGAAATTATATATCACAGAATGATGAGAAAAAGTGAGTGGTAATCCTTCTTATTCAGTCTGTTTAAAAAATTTTTCTGAAGTTTGAAAAAAGGAGACGGTTTTGAAATATGACATCAAATATTCTATTTTAAGGTGTGAGTATGTAGCGCTGTTAGTGTGTGTATTGAAGGAAACATTGTGCATTTTATATATATATATATATAATATTATATATATGAAATAATATATTTATATTATATATATATATATATATATATATATATATATATGAAATAAAGTTTGGCATGTACTCAGAAAGAAGATGTTATTCAGATTACAAATCTTGCATACACCTTGACATCCTTATTAATAAGAAACACGTAAAATCCTTTGGTTCTTGCACGGTGTCCCTTAGTGTTGGTTAGAATCATTTAGTTGAACAAAGTCCTTGGCTGCAGGTCCATTCGTCAATGGTGAAAACGTGCGAATAAACGGCTTTCAAAATCGGTGATTAAATAGTTAACTAACCACGTGTTTGAGCTGTTGATTGGCTGGCTTTAATCCACGCGCCCACGCAGAGTCTATAAGTTTGTGTGGTGGACTTTAGCACACCTTATAAATCAGAATATTCCAACATGCAGCCATACCATAGAACTGGCACGATTACAGTTTTTCCATATGATCAATAATCTCTCCTAAAGTAGTGCATGCCTTTCCTGTGCGTATATTGACATTACCTATCCCGTCGTAAAGCGCTTCTTGCCGACCAAGAAACTATCACATCAAAAAGGAACGAATGGTACGTCATGTTATGAGTGAAGAAAGGTTCATATGCAAATTATCCATTTGCATACGTGCATTTTTAATTATCTTACTTTTACTTACTGTGAAGAGTTCTACAAATTGATTGATTTTGTTTAATTATTGAATTATATCACTTAATTAGTAAAAGTAAAATTTAAAAAAAACAGATCTTGTCCGTTTCTTAATTAGAAACATATTAAGGGGTATACGAGAATTCACTGCTGAAAACATCTCTTTTCTAAGTTATAAGACGACACGCACATACTACGACGTTCCTTTATATATACACTAGCAGAAGTACCTGGTCCATGACCGGACTTTAAAAAACATGAGCTGAACGACTTAGACTGCGAAATTTATTCACTAAAATTAAGCTTCACTACTGGTATCGCAGTAACAAAAAGCAGACTGTGAACAATATTTTATTATCAGCAGGAGCTGATATACGGAAAGTTCGGCAAATTAGGTGATTTTGGTTTAATTGATTAATTATTTCCCTTAATCAGTAAAAATCAATAACCAAATTTGGCGTGTTTCTTAGTTAGAAGGATATTAATGTGTATGTAAGATTTCAAAACTGAGTAAACTCGCGTTTTGGAGTTTTAAGTCGACACGTACATACCAAACTTCCTTTTATATATATAGATATTGATATTGTGTGTGTGTGTGTGTGTGTGTGTGTGTGTGTGTGTGTGTGTGTGTGTGTGTGTGTGTGTGTGTGTGTGTGTAACAATACAAGGCTCAGAATTCCAATAAAGTATTCTAGAAACTGCACGCTTTAGAGAAGCCACTGAGCACAAATTGTTTTGATCGTCTCAACTGAACGACCATCAAAGAAAAAGTCAGTTTCTTTTATATGGAAATAGAATGAAACCGAAATCTCTGTATGACAAATCGGCAAATACATCAAATAAATAGATGAATAAGGTAATGGCTGATAAATGATCTACGTCCCCTGCCTCAACGTCTTCATCAATTCAGCCGACGTTCGTGGGTGGCGTCTGAACACGTTTCCTGCTCGATGTGACTACAGGTAGGACGCTAACAGAAAACGGCGGATGGATTTAAGAGACGCCACTAGGGGGAGTCATGTACTATTATAGGAGCATTATTTATGTTCGACGATTGTGGGGATTATTGCTGAACAGAGGAAGCATGGCCGCTGTTGAGTCGACTAACAAAAGGTAATAGATCTTTGACTCTCTTTAGAAGAGAGGTGAATTTAAAGTTTTAAAAGAGACGTATTTCTTGTTCCGTTTCAGCCTCGTTCTCTTAGACGGCGACATAAGCTGTATGTTTGAAAGTGATCCTCGCAGACTGGGCTGTCTACAGCTATTGTTTTCAGGTATACAAACGAGTTAAGATAGTCAGAAAATGGTTGTATTCCTTGTTTTTCGAAAAAGACTTTATATATACTAGCAAATATATGCACCCCTCCGGTGCAAGTATTTAAGTTTTAATGTAATAAAATATTGTATTAAATTAGAAAGGCTAATGAAACTAAATAAGAATACAGATAAAAGATTTGAAACAGAGGGAGTATAATAAAAGATTTGAAACAGAGGGAGTATAATAAAAAATGGAACAACTGAAACTTACTCTTCCATCACTCTCGTCTTTCATTGTTATTTTTTCTAATTTAAGTATTTAGGTATAAAGAGGAAGTAAAGAATAAAATGACAGTTATTTTTTCTTGTTAATGGATTTCATTTAAGATTCATTGAAGAGATTTTTGCTTATATTCATTAAAATAAAACCAAACAGTTAGAAATCAATAATACTAAGCACATATTTATTAAATTCGATTTTTTAATATTAATATGTAAATTAGCATTCCCGTTCACACTGTAAACCGCTATTTTGTTGTATATATAAATATAATTGCATGTTGTCAGTATGTAGACATAGTTAACAGTATTAATAATGTAAGACAATTTTAATAATAATTGAGGTTTAGATAAAAAATAAAATCATGGAGAATGTGATGTCAATAACTAAGAGAATTGTGACTTGAGTAGGAATATAGTTTCGGTTACAGACAGAAAAACACACAATCTCCATTATGATAAGGTATATATATATATATATATATATATATATATATATATATATATATATATATATATATATATATGAGAGTACGTAAATGTACAATGTGTTTATTTGATATGGCTTTTAGCTGACAATTTTTGGAGGATATGTGCTTAATTGAAGTCATACCTAATTTCTGAAAATTAATTAGTTAATAATTAATGAATTTAGGCGGGCATATATGTTCAAATGTAAGGCTAAACAAATCGAGAAAATGTCAATCCCTGAATGTACATTTCGACCTATTAGGTCTCATCAGCAAGGTTATAGACATGGGAGACTGCTCCGTGTGTGACTCGAAATCTCGACTGCCAAGCTGACAGGCGGAGATTCTAACCACTACACCAGCTTGCCATTCCCAGATTCTCCGTCTGTTTTGAACTTATTTATATTCCACTTTTTATTGACTTACTACACGACAGTATGAGAGTACGTAAATAAACACTGTGTTTATTTGATGCCCGCATAAATTCAGTAATTATTAACTAATTAATTTTCAAAAATTAAGTATGACTTCAATTAAGCACATATCCTCCAATATATATATATATATATATATATATATATATATATATGTTAATGTATGAGTAGTAGCTTACCGGTGGGTATGAGTACGATCGTTGGAAGCGCACAGTATCCAGGGGTTAAGACTGAGAAAAAACAAATACAAAGTGCTCAATACAATGTAGAGCAAAACTTTATTTTAACAATGGATAAAAGTAACCTACTCGAGTTTCATCTTCTGATTCGTCAGGGTTACATCCGTTGAATTAATCGAGTTTTAGATTAATCTCAGTTGGTACAATACATGCCCGTTGGAATGGGACTTATCTTTTATATCATAAGATATATATCATGTATCTAAAACTCGATTAATTCAACGGACGTAACCCTGACGAATCAGAAAATGAAACTCGAGTAGGTTACTTTTATCCATATATATATTATATATATATATATATATATATATGGTGTGTGTGTGTGTGTGTGTGTGTGTGTGTGTGTGAAAGTATTTCAGTCCACCATCTGAAATCGAAGAATATATCAAACTCTTTCTTGGCCGAAAGGAGGAAAGAATGGCATCGAAGAATTCGCCAGATGGGTCTTTTAGTAGACTGACTGTATCCCTTGCAATTTGCAAAATTGGAACCTCACAATTAAAAGTAGTTTAATGTCATACCCAGAGCAATAAGACTGCCTACTAATTATATATTATAAAAAGGGTTGGAGTTTTGCTATTACGGCAATAGGGTCGGGACGATCATATTGGTGCTAAGGCTTGATGTGACCAGCCGATTAAGTGATGTAATCATTCATCCATTATCAATTGTATCCTTCCAAAATGTCCTATATGTGTCGTTTATGACATTCCACGATTCGGATATCTATAGATTGATACGATGTTCCTTAATCGTCCGCCCTTTATAATCCTGCAATACCCTTTGGTTAAAAATGTGACCGTCCAAATTTTTTCAAGATGCAATGCGCACACACTTGCACACACACACACACACACACACACATACACTTGCACACTTACACACAGACATATATATATATATATATATATATATATATATATATATATAGAGAGAGAGAGAGAGAGAGAGAGATAGAGAAATAGATTGATTATATATATAATATATATATATATATATATGTGTGAGAGTGAATAGAGTGAGCTACATAGTTGCATAAATACATATACGAGGAAAAGAATTAGACACATACACACACACATATATATATATATATATATATATATATATATATATATATATATATATATATATATATATATATATATATAAAAAAGTAACTGGTAATTTGCTTGAAGCATTGTTAAGTATGTTATAATAATAATTTGAAAGCAATTACAATGCAAAATAAAAAATAAAAAAAAAAAGATGTTATTTTTTTGTCTTATCGATTTCAAAGTAAAACTTTATCCTCAGAGACGATTTCCGAAAAAGGATAAAGTTTTACTTTTTAAATCGATAAGACAAAAAATAACATCGATTGTAAATTTTATAGTGCATTTGAAGATTACTCTTCTTCAATGCAGTTCTGCAGAAAAGTACTGCTGTTTTTGTGTTGGGATGCGATGAAGTTTGCACTGAATGTGTGTATATATATATATATATAGAGAGAGAGAGAGAGAGAGAGAGAGAGAGAGAAATAGAGAGAGACCAGAGGACATAGGGAGAGGGAGATAGAGATATCGGAATAGAATGAGATAGATAATTAAACAATATAATGTAGATAGATTGATAGATAGACAGATAGAATATGAACAAAATGGGATAGATTGATAATGATCAGAATGATATAAGCTAGATAGATAGATAAATAGATATGAACAAATCATATGTAGATAGATAGATAGATAGATAGATATATAACACCTTTTTTCTATTTCTGAAAACGTTCCATGATTTATTTGACTCATTATGTCAAATGTGCAGTATGACGTTCATTGAAACCTGTTAAGCGACACCAATTTCCCTAGAACTGCTGGTGCCGTAGAATTGACCATTTTCCAAAGAGTTCCTGGCACTGTTTGCCATTATGAAGTTGGAATCATTCAGTGAAAAAATCGCATCAAATTTGATCATTACGCTGTCTAGCGTCAATCGAGTGATCGTCAAATACAATAAAGAAGACAACGTATCAGTTGGGGGGGGGGGTCCGTCCGGGTCCGATGAGGGGTGTGGCAAAGTGAACAATGGGTGGAAGAGACAGATCCTTAATGCAAGACAACAGATGTGGAAGAATAACTCGATGTCTGTCTAGAATTTTGGCGGGGAGACCTGAACGGACTGTCAGCTTCCCACTGGATGCCTAACATATATTTGGAAAAATATAAATAAACTAGGATTGCAAGGATTATCATTACAATTGTTGATCTTTATTTTCTCATCTCTTAGATAGATAGATAGATAGATAGATATGAAGAGATTTGGATGAATTGTTAGATAGATAGATATAAAGAGATTCGGATAGATAGATAGATAGATAGATAGGATAGATCCGGATAAATTGAGAGATAGCTATAAAGAGATTCGGATAAATAGACAGACAGATAGATAGATAGATAGATAGATAGATATAAAGAGATCCGGATAAATAGACAGACAGACAGACAGATAGATAGATAGATAGATAGATAGATAGATATAAAGAGATTCGGATAGATAGACAGACAGATAGATAGATATATAGATAGATAGATGGATATAAAGAGATTGGGATGAATAGACAGGCAGACAGACAGATAGATAGATAGATAGATAGATAGATAGATAATATACAGAGATTCGGATTAATAGACAGACAGACAGATAGATAGATAGATACATAGATAGATAGATAGATAGATATAAAGAGATTCGGATTAATAGATAGATAGATAGATAGATAGATAGATAGATATAAAGAGATTCGGATTAATAGACAGATAGATAGATAGATAGATAGATAGATAGATATAAAGAGATTCGGATAGATAGGTAGATTGGTAGATAGGTAAATAGATAGATAGATATAAAGAGATATTCTGATAGATGGATATATATAAAGATATTCAGATAGATGAACAGACAAAAGCTATATATATATATATATATATATATATATATATATATATATATAAGGTGTGTCAGAAAAGTATCGAGATATTTTGTACTTTGTGACACACCTTGTTTTCTGAAATGAATTGATGTTCAATTCATTCTTCATTTCTATCATGGTAAATAGAGCTTCAATCTCGATATTTTTAGTGCACATACTTATATATATATATATATATATATATATATATATATATGTGTGTGTGTGTGTGTGTGTGTGTGTGTGTGTGTGTGTGTGTGTGTGTGTGTGAGAGAGACGGGGGGAGAGGGCAGAGAGAGGGAAGAAAGATGAGGTTTGGGGTTTGAACTGTATAAAAAGGATGGTGACTAAAGTAGTATATCACCAGACAGAAATGAACAATTAATGAAACTCTAAATTTCATCAAAATAGCCCCTTTGGCATACAACAAACCTATTTTAGCATCTTTGCTACTCACAGTGTGAAGATGTGGCGTCTGATTTCACACCCTCCAAATAATGATAACAAGGAAAGACAAAAAAAGAAAGAAGGAAAGAAAGGACAAAAGAAAGAAGGCAGTAAGAAAAGAAAGAAGAAAATAAACAATGACATTGGACACATTGTCTAGTTGATAAAGGAGTTCGGTTAAGACAGTTCTAAGTGACAGTTATCTCTAGACTGCAGGTTCAATCCTGGTCAGGGGCAGTAGTAACATAGAACAATGATTAACACAGCTTAACATCTGTACACCAGCTATGCTTAGCGGAATGAGAACAGGATACCGTGCACGGAATAAAGGGTTAGGTTCAAAGTTCCGTGAGGGCTCCCGATTACGACAGGAAAGTTCCCGATTATGACAAGAAGGTTTCCGAGTTCGAAAAGAACGTTTCCTGAGTCGAGAAGGTTCCCGAGTCCGACAAGAAATACTTGAAGAAGGCCGGAGGGCACATCAGCTGAAACGTTGTACAGATAACAATGAGGATGAGGACAATAGTCCGAATAATACAAATAATACTAATTATCAATCCTCATCTCAAAATATTGAAAAAGAAAGAAAGTAAGGAGAAAGGAAGAAAGAAACAGAAGATAAAATAATTGTATACTCATGAAAATGTATCCATAGGTTGGTTGATTAAATTTTACAGCATGTCAACCCTTGTTGGGTTATTTTACGCCGAATATGTTTTGTTGTATTCATTCTTGATGGGTATTTAATTATTTCTATCAAATTCAATTTTTAAACACATTTTGATACTCATTTTTATTATTTATCTATGTAAGAAAGTTTTATAGAAAAACAACAAGATGTTAAACATTTTTGCTGACAGATATCTGTTACGACATTATGAATATGTCTTTATCAAAGCAACATTGTAAGCGGAAAAACGAAATGAATATATCAGTAATTACAAGGCAGAGAACGCTCACGATCAGTACCGGAATTTTTTTTAAATTTTAAAAAAATACATATTTCTTATTAAAAATAAAATGAATTTTATTTTTAAAATGTTTAAGCATTTTTATCATAAAAAGCTCAAAAGAGTTTGTAGTAAAAATGTATATGAATATCAAAAAAATTCAGGAAAATGTTCTGGTTACAAATGAAAGTTTAAAAATGTAACAAGTCCAGCAACATGAATCTGCAATGATGTTAAGCTCGCAGAGTCGGGATCCTTATTACATCCGAAAATATGAGCCTCCGGTGATATGATTTAAGTAATTCCACATTTGTTTTTTCTATGGACAGTATGAAGGTAAAACTTATTTATCTATTTATCTATTTATCTATTAACCAATTGATGGGACTACAACTACAAAATAAAAACAATGATATTAAGATAAATTGGTTTCTTTGGTTTAATGGCATCTCAATCTTCATATGTTATTTTGATCAAAAGCCATCCTTTAGAAGAATAGTAGTGGGCTATTTAACTTGAGTTTGGTTTCTTTGTTTAATGGCATCTCAATCTTCATATGTTATTTGATGCAAAAGCCATCCTTGTAGAAGAACAGTAGTGGTGCTATTTAACTCACTGCTAGGGGATGGGTTCTATTTGCTTTCTTTGTTTAATGGCATATCAATCTTCATATGTTATTTCATCCCAAAGCCATCCTTGTAGAAGAACAGTAGTGGTACTGTTTAACCCATAGCTGAGGGATGAGTGGTTTATATAATTCGAAGGATATTAATACAAAAGTGAATGGAATAGTGCGAATGGAATTCGAACTTGCTCACCACGATGTCACAGTCAAAAACGTTAGCCACTACGACATAGGGATTCTAGGAAATAATTTTATAATAGTTTACAATTTTTTTTACATCCTGTCCGCACTTAATAAATTTAATTCGCTTTTAATGTTCTTCCAGCACACGAAACCTAGTATGTAATTTGATACCGATTATAGTTTCTCCTGTGACAATCCCATGATTCTCCTGTGCGTGATTGTCAACTTTGACCTTCCAATAAGACACTTGTTGCTAATAATAAGGCTGATATCTCATCCAGTATGTAGCTGACGTTTTCTTTCCACTTCATTTATTTTCATTATTTCTACCCTTACTAGCAAAAGTATGCGCACCTAGGCCCAAGTATTAAATCTAATAACATACACGCAATATATATATATTTACCAACCCAATCCACACGAGCAGGATGTGACACAAGGTCAATTTCTTAAGCGGAGTTCAATAGGCTTGAAATCAGAGTTTTCCCTTCTCCTAGACTGGTTACCTAGCCATGGTTAAAGAGCCCACTCTGCCCTACTATTTACCATAGCTGGAGGGAGAATTGGATTCATACCTTTCCAAAGGGTATTAGCGTCATGTGAAATGCTAACAGCTTAGTCCAGGAATTGAACTCGGATCGAAGAGTCCATTTCCTACGACTTTAACCATTAGACCACGCACTACCAAACCTTCACGCAATATACGTCCTTGCCGGCTTCGCTTCACGAAGTAAGTATCTTCTCTCGCTACATTTTCATTCTTTAGTGACACAGTGGTTGAGTGAACTTACGGTCAGAAAGAAAAATGTACATTAATTTTACTTATGTTGTTATGCGAAGATGGTTAATTATATCAAGGAATTTCTAGCTGAATTTCCAAGTTCTTGTCGGTATTTTAAACCGCTTAAGCTTACGCTTACAACGTAAATACCTGCAATGTCTGTTGGGGAGGTAGAATACACCGGCTGCACCTCTACACAGGGGTATAATTTCCCAATAGGGCCACCTTGGTGGCTTAGAGACGAATTCCTGGTGGCTGAGCAGTCCATAACATGCATCAACCCACTTTGGCGCTTACTTAGGCAAGACGGTCAGTTGGAGAATCCCCTACAATCAACCGACTGGTCTCGTCAAGCCCTAGCACCTATATGACTGTCCCAATCCTATTACCATTTTTTTCAACAAATATCAATTAATGATAAGTAGCACTCCACTTTGGCCCTTACCTAGGCTGGTCACGTCAAGCCTAGCACCTATATAATTGTCCCAACCCTATTGCTCTCATACAAACCCCCAACCCTTTTATCATATAAGCTGAGGGTCTTAGTGTCCAGGGTATGACATTAAACAGCATATAGTATTCGAATTCTGGATCTCTGGGTGGGGAACAGTCGCCCTCGTCCCTACTACTCCACTCTAATCGGAGTAGTAGTATATGTTAGGGTTCCATCTATGGGTCTAATAGATTAAAAATCGTGTTTAAACAAAAATGGCCTAACTGGTTTGAATGTGTCCTACCTCAGTAAGAGTATATTTATAGATATAAGTAGTAGGCAATTTATTGAAACTAATTATTTTTCACATATATTCAATTTCAAGAAATGCAATTCAGTCATAGGCTGTACATAGTAATCAAGAATATTTTTTAAAATTTATCCATAATTTGCATGAATCAGAGAACTATTTAATTCTAAACTATTCTAAAATTCTGAAATAGGGTTAGGGTTAGAGGTTAGGGTTAGGGTGAGCAGTTATTATTATAACCATATAATATGCTTTTTATGGTAGGCCACATACTATAAAGAGATTATTCGTAGGCCACGTTTAAAGGAAGGTAGGCCAAATACTATAAAGGTACCAAAATTGAACAAAACAACGTCTTCACCATAAAATAACCCAAGGGTTGACATGCCGTAAAATCCACCTAGTAACGTAAATACAAGATGGTTTAAGAGAACAATAAGTTGAGAAAGTTTCAGCAGGTAAAGGGGGGGGGGAACTTGTTTCTGTAAATTAAATAAAAAACATCAAGTAAAAGTGGAAAATTGCTTTCAATTTTTTGAATTCCGAAAATATTTTTTTTCTTTTTTTTCTTTTAAGAAGAGAATGATATGTAAAATTCCAGTTCTTTAGATTTCGGCAAAGTCTTCGTATTTTTCACTTTATCTATTTTTTTTTTCAGAGATTCCCGGATGAAACCAATTTTAGATTTTTTAAAAACTTTCTCTAACTTCCTTCTGACTGAGATGAGGAAGCCGTATTACTTAATTTTTTTCAAAGTTTCGTCTGCGGTCGGATAACTTTGATATATATATATATATATATATATATATATATATATATATATATATGACTTTCTATTCCTTTTCCTTTCTCTCTTTCTTTCCTTGTCGTCTATCAATTGTTATATTTATTCTGATAAAGTATTTTAATAAATGAAGATGAAATATTAATTGAATCAATTGTTTGTGTTTGTTTTATATCAACCTTTCTATATATTTTTACATAGACACACACACACATATATATATATATATATATATATATATATATATATATTTGTGTGTATGTGTGTGTTCTGTGTGTGTGTGTATATATATATATATATACATATATATATATATATATTGTGTGTGTGTGTATTTAGGCTTTCATGTTATATAGGTTATTTTCATCTTTTTAAATTTATTACACTATCTAACGTTTCCGTCTGTAATATAATTTTAAAAGTCACTGATTTAGGACTCGGAAATAGAAATAGAGCTTTATTTGGCACCATGAAGATTTCTCCACTTCTATGTCGATCAACGACATGGCGCTCATTTTCAAATGGAGTGAAGATGTGTCATATAGAAATAATCGTCGTATACTTATCTCATTTTCTGTGCTACGTAGAGATGATCGAATCCGGTTGCTTGGCCGATGCTGAGTTGGCTGACAGTTCCTTGGAGTCTAGAAACCATCTTGGTGCTGGGGACATCTTGCCTTGTGTCATTTATAGTTTTTTAGAAATAAACAAGGTGACTTATCTTTTTCTCATAAGATTTCTATTTTCCCATAAGACAAAACTGCTCTGTGTATGAGCCAACTTCTAATGCAGTCAACACATAGTTCCAAACTCACTACAGACTCATACCAGTCATTCCTACTCTTCCGCACTTCCACACGTGATACCTTCGACCAATAGAAAAACAACACTTGACGCTGTGCTGACTCACCTAAAACTTTTCCATTCTAATCTACACATACTTCTTATATTCCTCCCAAATCTTTTTTCCCGTTATAATTTTACACGTCACTGTTACGTTCTTGGCTACCCTCTCTCTCTCTCTCTCTCTCTCTCTCTCTCTCTCTCTCTCCTCTCTCTCTCTCTCTTATCTTTCTCTCTCTGTAGCGTAATTATTAGGGGTCTACCGGAATTTGGGGTTAAAAATAAAACTGTATTCGGATTTCTAGAGGGAGAGAGGAAGAAGAAATAAGAGCAGACAAAGGTTAAAATTTGGAAGAGTAAACACACAACGGGGTTCCAGTAACTTGACCGAGGAATGACCCCGAAAGTTGATTTGAAAGTAAAAACGGAAGTTCCGGGTGTTGACCGAAAACAGATAAACACAGCGACGCTGAGGAAGAAGAAAATCTGCCTCTTTTCCTTTCGGGGCTAGTAAGATTCAGACATGTTGGTTCCGGTCCCTCGTGTCGGTGTGGGACAGAAGTACACAACATGATACTATGTTAGGGGATAGAATAATTTGACGATACTCCCTCTCTTTCTCTCTGTCTTTCTTTCTCCCTGAAAAAGAACGCCTAGAAATTAATACACAGCCCTTTGGGACTATATAACTTGTGTGTATGTTGTTTCTGAACTAACGGCCACTAATAACGACGACTACTACTAACGGCGACTACTACAAAACCTTGAGTTGGCCTATACACCACATATCACCCTGTTACACACTATCTCTATTGTATTACAAGAAGAAGCTGACTTCTTGAGTATTACTTTATGTTGAAACTTCCCTGCATGTATTTTTATACCGTACTCAAATAAATATTACCATTTTTGTGAATACGACAGAGAGATTCTGACCGATTAAGTAATTAGGGATAAAAACAGAGAGGTTCAGACCTCTAAGAAAAATGTACGAGGGTAATCCCAAAGGTAAGCCCTCCAAATATTTAGAAATCACAGAAATGTTTAGTTTTTATTGTCAATGATGTTTACATCATTTTAAAGTTTTAATATGTAATTATTTTTCTACATAATCGCTATTTTAGTCGTTGCATCTTTGTAGGCGCTGTGAAAATTTATGTATGGCCATGTCATTGAGGGAGCGTTGAAAATCGTCATTGTTGTAAACTCCTTACACCACTTGCGAACGTCGTTGAAATCCATACATGACTCGCCATACACTTCTGTTAATTGGTGATGAATTTTAATCGGTTTAGTACATTTTGTGTTGAATATCAAATAACTGCACAAACTTCACACTCAACGGTAGCATGCACAACAAATATAACAATGCTAATTGCCAGACGAACAGTTTCCCTGCGTCCACAGCACTTTGGAGACCTTAATTTTGGGATTGCCCTTGTACAGACAGTGTTACCAATAGCCACACGAACAGTTTCCTGCGCCACAGCACTTTGGATACCTTAATTTGGATACCTTGTACAACACTGTGTGACCAAAACCGCACGAACAGTTTTCTGCGTCTTCCACTTTTTGGACACCTTACTTTTGGGTTACCTTCGTACATACAGTATTACCAATCAGTTTCTCTGAGTCCACAGCGCTTTGGAGACCTTAATTTAGGGATTACATTCGTACAAACCCTGTTACCAACAGCCGCACGAACAGTTTTCCTGAATCACCAGCTCTTTGGAGACCTTAATTTTGGGATTACTTTCATACAGGCACTGTGGCCAAGAGCCAAACGACATGTTTCACTGTGTGCTCAGCTCTTTGTACGACTTACTTTTGGGATTCTCTTCGCACAAACAGCGTTACCAATAGCCGCACGAACAGTTTCACTGTGTACACAGCGCTTTGGAGGCCTTACTTTTGGGATAACCTTCGTACAGACAGTCTTACTTATAGCTGCACGAACAGTTTCCCTGTGTCCACTGCACTTTTGAACCTTACCTCTGGGGTTACCTTCGTTCAGACAGTCTTACTAAGAGCTGCACGAACAGTTTCCCTGTGTCCACATCACTTTGGGGCCTTACTTTTGGGGTTACTTTCGTCCAGACAGTCTTACTAATAACTTCACGAACTGTTTCCCTGTGTCCATAGCAATTGGAGACCTTATTTTGGGATTACTTTCGTCCAGACAGTATTACCAATAGCGACACGAACAGTTTCCCTGTGTCCACAGCACTTTGTAGACATTACTTTTGTGGTTACTTTCGTTCCAGACAGTGTTTACAATAGCGGCATGAAACAGTTTCCCTGTGTCCTCAGCAATTGGGACATTACTTTTGTGTTACTTTCGTCCAGACAGTTTACATGCATGAACAGTTTCCCTGTGCCTCAGCAATTGGAGACATTACTTTTGTGGTTACTTTCGTCCGACAGTGTTTACAATAGCGGCATGAACAGTTTCCCTGTGTCCTCAGCAATTGGAGACATTACTTTTGTGGTTACTTTCGTCCAGACAGTGTTTACATAGCGGCACGTTCCCTGTGCAGCAATTGGAGACATTACTTTTGTGGTTACTTTCGTCCAGACAGTGTTACAATATGAACAGTTTCCCTGTTCCTCAGCAATTGGATACATTACTTTGTGGTTACTTTCGTCCAGACAGTGTTTACAATAGCGGCATGAACAGTTTCCCTGTGTCCTCAGCAATTGGAGACATTCTTTTGTGGTTACTTTCGTCCAGACAGTGTTTACAATAGCGGCATGAACAGTTTCCTGTGTCCTCAGCAATTGGAGACATTACTTTTGTGGTTACTTTCGTCCAGACAGTGTTTACAATAGCGGCATGAACAGTTTTCCCTGTGTCCTACAATTGAGACATTACTTTTGTGGTTACTTCGTCAGACAGTGTTTACAATAGCGGCATGAACAGTTTCCCTGTGTCCTCAGCAATTGGAGACATTACTTTTGTGGTTACTTTCGTCCAGACAGTGTTTACAATAGCGGCATGAACAGTTTCCCTGTGTCCTCAGCAATTGAGACATTACTTTTGTGGTTACTCGTCCAGACAGTGTTTACAATAGCGGCAATGAACAGTTTCCCTGTGTCCTCAGCAATTGGAGACATTACTTTGTGGTTACTTTCGTCCAGACAGTGTTTACAATAGCGCGCATGAACAGTTCCCTGTGTCCTCAGCAATTGAGACATTACTTTTGTGGTTACTTTCGTCCAGACAGTGTTACATAGCGGCATGAACAGTTTCCCTGTGTCCTCAGCAATTGGAGACATTACTTTTGTGGTTACTTTCGTCCAGACATGTTTACAATAGCGGCAATGAACAGTTCCCTGTGTCCTCAGCAATTGGGAACATTACTTTTGTGTTACTTTCGTCCAGACAGTGTTTACAATAGCGGCATGAACAGTTTCCCTGTGTCCTCAGCAATTGGATACATTACTTTTTGTGGTTACTTTCGTCCAGACAGTGTTTTACAATTGAACAGTTTCCCTGTGTCCTTTGAGACATTACTTGTGGTTACTTTCGTCCAGACAGTGTTTACAATACAATCTGTGTCCTCAGCAATTGGAGACATTACTTTTGTTACTTTCGTCCAGACAGTGTTTACAATAGCGGGACTCCTCCAATTGAGACATTACTTTTGTGTTACTTTCGTCCAGACAGTGTTTCAATAGCATGAAAGTTTCCCGTGTCCTCAGCAATTGGAGACATTACTTTTGTGGTTACTTTCGTCCAGACAGTGGTTTACAATAGCGGCCATGAACAGTTTCCCTGTGTCCTCAGCAATTGGAGACATTACTTTTGTGGTTACTTCGTCCAGACAGTGTTACAATAGCGGCATGAACAGTTTCCCTGTGTCCCAGCATTTGGAGACATTACTTTTGTGTTACTTTCGTCCAGACAGGTTTACAATAGCGGCACAGTTTCCCTGTGTCCTCAGCAATTGGAGACATTACTTTTGTGGTTACTTTCGTCCAGACAGTGTTTACAATAGCGACACGAACAGTTTCCCTGTGTCCACAGCACTTTGTAGACATTACTTTTGTAGTTACTTTCGTCAGACAGTGTTTACACAAGACTTACACTTTCGTCCAGACAGTGTAGCGACACGACAGTCCACAGCACTTTGAGACATTACTTTGTAGTTACTTTCGTCCAGACAGTGTTTACAATAGCAGCATGAACAGTTTTCCCTGTATCGCCGGCGCTTTGGGGTCTTACTTTTGTGATTACCCTCGTGCATTGATTTTATTTCAGATCTTTCTGAGCAACGTTAGTTAATTATTTCGGGGAAATCTCGAGCAAGAATTTCCAAATTCTTGTCGTCGATATTTTAAATCTCTTCCGCTTACTTCACCGTGTCTACAACGTAAATAAAAGATGGTTTAAGAGAACAATAATTTGAGAAACCTTCAGCGGCCAGTGGGAAGAGGGGTGGGTTTTTTTATTTAAAACGCGGTCAGATCAATCAACCTCTACGCCCCCTGCCCCCCCCCCACCCAATCCGATGCTGTCAAGTGCTTCTCCTGAATTATTTCCCTCCGAAATCAGATACTGACCGCACTGAGGATCTTCTATACATCCAGACAATGCAATTTACACACCGGGTCATAAATAGATAGAAATCCCACCAGGACGAAATATAATGAGAACAAAGCAATGTTTATGACGTGATCGCCAACAGAATGATGTACGCAAAGTGTATTTATTCATACTAGCAAATGTGGAGAAAGGTAGACAAACACGGTAGGTTGTACAAAATTAATATTTATTGGAGGTAGTGATGTCGACGTCAGAACGTTTCGGTCTGTTAGACCTTCTTCAGGACGTTGAATTGAGTTCTTTCTTCAACGGGAAACATTTTTGATATATCCGGGTTAAGGGATTTATTCTGAAGTTGGTATTTGGTATATTATCGCAGTAGTAATTGGTATGTCGAACATCAATCCGTCTTCCGAGCTGTCGTGGTGACGTCTAGTGAGTAAGTTTTACTTGTAGGCATTAGGTATAGGTCCAACATAGTGTTGACTATTTATACATGACACTGTCCAATCAGATTATAGTGAGGGGGTACCAAGGTATTTACATATTTATTATATCAATCTTCATACTGGTGAATTAGAAGGTCTTGAATAAGGGAGGGTGGTCAATTGTTGGTGTTACTAGGAGTGTTTAAGTTGGTAGTGGGAGTTCTATTTAATCATTTTTTTTTATTCTTATTTTTTTTTCAGATGGGGTTTGTAGCTAGTAAGTTTCTGTCAATGATGCCACAGGTATTAGGTGTTGAGAGATGTCGTTGGTGGGTCATATACGCTGGGTTTCGTGGAGATAAAGTGAGTCATATAGAATTTTTTTAAAATATTAATTTCCTCTTATTTCTCCCATACTAGCAAATACATTAACCCTATGGGTGCCAGTATTTAAGTTTTAATGTAATAGAATATTATAATAAATAGAAAAATTAACGAAACTAAATAAGAACGCATATAAGAATATTACACTTATTTCAATGTTATTTTGATACATATATATTATTGATTTAAGTGCTTGTAAATTCTGGTTTATAGTGAAAAGGTAAATGGGTGGGGAGAGGGAGAGAAAAGTCAACTGACTGACCCCCCCCCCGAAATGAAAACACCATTTCCACACATTCCAAAGCATTCCGAATTTCTTCTCATTCCCCTAGACTACCGACCAATAACCCATCCCCTTTTCTTTGTTGTAAGCGGGAAATGTTGTACATTTGTGATGAGGTGAAAGGTGACGTAATCTGCTTGAGACTAGTTACGTCACGTAATGATGAGAGCAATCACCAAGACAACAGTCGTGAGGCGCCTCGTCGGACAAAACGTAAAGTAGACACGGGTAGGTAACATGTTGAAGATTCAGTTCGATATTGATCGAATATTACCTACGCCATAAGCAAAAAAAAAAAAGAAAAAAAATCTTTTAAACTAAAAACAAAAAAGAAAACAGGATATATTTAAACAAAATAAAATTGAACGATAAATTGAATAATATATATATATATATATATATATAATATATATTATATATATAGAGAGAGAGAGAGAGAGAGAGAGAGAGAGAGAGAGAGAGAGAGAATTGCTCTAATATGTTTGCTAATAATATGATAGTATTAGAAAGCAGTTATTAATTTATTAAACCCAGTTTTGTTAAAATCATTATGCAAATTATTCCCACCATATACTATGTAAATCTTTATTTCTTAGAAATATATCAGACATATTTCAGGATTTTAAATGAATTAATTCCCCGGGCCTTTCGGGGCCGGTGTTTATTAATGATATTAACGGCGTGATCCCAGGGGGCCATCCCCCCAGGCAACACTGCTACCTCGATTTAAAAGGGTCGGGTTGGATTTATTGCCCAGTGCATGGGCGCCCATTGAAGGGGAAAGTCGACGGGATCCACGAATGTTTGCACCCGCCACCCATGAGATTCGGTTCGTGGGTGGTCCCACATTAATAGGGCCTTGTGCCTAGCCGTACACGTTGGAGTACGTGGTAAATACAAATAACATGGGCGCTTCGGGGTCTGTGTCTATTAATGAAACTAGCAAAATAAAAAACACCATCCGGGCGATGTAAAAATAGATTTTGAAATATATTGCTTGAGGAGGTGGAAGTTAAAAATTAAATGTCAGAGAGTTTGAACCATAAATCATGAAATCATCAAATTTATTAAAGGAGTAAAAAAAAATAAAACAATTTGTAATCGAAACTAAGTTCTATTAACTTGAATAACTGAATATCTATTCAAATAAAACAAACAATATGTAAATATATGATACCGGGGATGTATCTATTAAAACTTGTTTGAAAAAACAATAAAAATTGTCTAATGCTGCATGCTCAAAATGTTATGACGATTTCGGGTATAGTGACGTAAGCAGTGACGTAGTTTTTGTTACAGATAAAAACCGGAAGCGAATCTCCATTATTAATAGATTAACGACGTGATCCTATGTACCCAAATATATTCATTCCCTGGATGCAAGTATTTAAGTTTCAATGTAATAAAATATTATATTAGCTTAGAAAGGATTAGAAAGGATTTAGAAAACTAAATAAGAATGTAGATAAAAAGATTTGAAATTGAGTTGGGGTATAATTGAAAAATAGAACAATTGAAACTTCCTCTTCCATCACTCCTGCCTTTCATTGCTAAATTTTCCTAATTTAACTATTTAGTTAAATTAGGAAGAAAAGAATAAATTTCAGTTATTTCTTATTGTTAATCGATTTCTTTAGAGATTTATCCCTGAGATTTTTACTCATATTCAATAAGATAAAACCAAACAATTAGAAATCAATAATACTAAGCAAATATTAATTAAAATCAAATGTTTTGTATCAACAGGCAAATGAGACTTCCCTTTCACACTGTAAACCGTTATATTGTTGTATATATAAATACAATTCCTAGAAACTTAGTATTAATAATATAAAACAATTTTATTAATAATTGAGATTTAAATAAGGTAATTTATGAGGAAGTGCATCCCGGTCTCCTGCCTCAGAAATTGCTACCCGGTGACTATCAAAATAACGTCCCCAGCTATGTCGTCTCGGTGGTGTTACTTGAAAGAAAACAACCAACTTAGAGCGTTAAATGTATTTTAGAGGGGGGATGCTTCTCTTTTTTTATATGAACAAATGGAGATGGGTGGATAGAATATAAACAAAGTAAAAAAATGAACAAATTGAGATAGATAGATAGATAGATAGATAGATATCCATCTTCATATCTAAACAAGAATTACGTCAAATTTCTATAAATGAACAAGAATTACGACAAATGTCTATAAATACATTTCTAAACAAATTACGATAAATAAATAAGAATTACGACAAACATAGAGAAGCCCCCCCTCTAAAATACATTTAACGCCCTAAGTTAGTTGTTTTCTTTCAAGTAACACCACCGAGACGACATAGCTCGGGACGTTATTTCAATAGTCACCGGGTAGCAATTTCTGAGGCAGGAGACCGGGACGCACTTCCTCATAAATTACCTTAAATAAATATAAAATCATGGAAAATTTGACGTAAATAACAAAGGGAATTGTGACTTGAGTAGTGATATAGTTTCCGTTACAGACAGACAAACACACAATCTCCATTACAATAAAAATTTCACTGATAGAGGGGTGCGCGCGCGTGCGAGAGAGCGAGAGAGAGACAGAGACAGAGACAGAGAGAGAGAGAGGGGGGGAGAGAGAGAATTCGAAGGCCCCGATAATCTATCAAAGTGAATTTATAGCACATTATAAGATGACTTTGAAATCTACAGCTCATTGTTGGTTGGTTGTTGGTTGGCTGGTTAGTTCGATTTTACGGCATGTCAACCCATGTTGGGTTATTTTATGCCGAAGACGTTTTGTTTTGCTCATTCTTGATGCGTATACATTTTTAAAACTCAATTTGTTAACACATTTTTGAACTTACTTTTTATATTCAACCCACAGATGGAACTAGAACAGGTTCTACAACTCTGATCAAAGTGGACCTGGGAGTAATAGTTATAAAAGGATACTCCATACACCCCACAGCTCCAGAGATGGAAACTTAATCACTAGATGCAGTCTAACGTCATATCCAGGAAACTAAGACCCTCAGCCATTGCCTTCTAGCGCATATACCATAAAAAGTTTTTTCATTTTCCGTAAGGGCAATAGGAGTGGACAATCCTATAAGTGCGATGGATTAACGTGACCAAATCGGAGAGGGATGTAGAATACGTCGACTGCACCTCTACAGAGGGGATAAGACCCCCCCCCCCCGCACAAGGGGGTCACCTGTTGGCCATGGGAGACGACCGATGATACTTAAGGATGGTTTTCTGGCGTCTGAGTAGCGCATGACATGCAACACACAACTTTGGCATTTACTTAAGCTAGATGGGCGGTCGGAGAGGCTCATCTGATTAATCAAACTGAGTTTTAAAAAATTTTTTTAAAAGAAATGGAGTTAAAATAATTTGAATAACGATCAAGCATAAATACAAAGACAGAACGTCTCTGGCATAAAATAACCCAACAAGGCTTGATATGCCGTCAAATTCAACAAAACAAACCATGACTAGATTTCTAACTAGTAGTATATTCTGTGTATTTGATTCGTTATTTGTTAAATAAACAAGCAGGAAATATAAAAACACCCCCAGGTGGTGTAAAAATTAACTTTTCTTTATTTCGTAAACAAAATGTAAACAGATCTTTGAAATCTTATATTTCTTTACATAATAAACATGAAAAAATAGTTTTTCCTGTGAAAATAAATATATTTTCTTCCTAACACAACCAAGTCTCTAACAATCAAATTCAAATTAATTCAGATGTCTAATTTTTTTTTCTTTGAGGGGGGGGGGTGCGTTGAAAGCATTCTGTTTTGATTATTGTCTGTTGTAAATCAAAAAAAATATGACATACCATAATCAAAACAGAAATGTTTTTTTCTTCATAAAATATAAAATTTTATGCAGAACATCACGTGATTATTTCTTGTTTGTAAATATTTTTTTCGTAAAACTCTATTTACATTTATTTGTGTAAGAAAGTAAAGTCGTCGGGTGGCCTAATGTCGGTATCATACACAGCAATGGAGTCTATCCCCTTTTCACTAGCGCTAGACTAAGGACGTTGTTTTGGCGGCTATCTACCATCAGATCCTCACTTTATAGTACAGATCCCTCGGCTACCCATACGCTGAGCTGAAGAGGGTCGGTAACGAACCCAGAACCTTGTGGCTCCTAAGCTGACGCTCTACGGACTGAGCTAAACCGAAGATGTTCATTGGCATACACCCTATCAAATGCGAATCATTTTTAAACAGATGTATTTCATCCGTAGATGGTACCCTCACTGTTTCAACACCGGGTCAGAGTCTACCTGGGAGTAATGCCAACAAAAGGATACTCTACACTCTCCAGTTAGATAACTTTATTTAGCCATACATTTGAACATATATGCCCGCCTAAATTCATTAATTATTAACTAATTAATTTTCAAAATTAGGTATGACTTCAATTAAGCACATATCCTCCAAAAATTGTCGGCTAAAAGCCATATCAAATAAACACATTGTTTATTTACTTACTCTCATAACTTTAAATATATATAAGAATAAAACAAATTATATATAAATCAATAATACCGGGTTTGTATTTATTAAAACTTGCTTTAACAAACAATGTGGATCGTTTAATGTTTCATAATTAATTTCTCTGTATATATTCTTTATTCTATGTATTAATGATTATGACTCTTCAAACTATTTGCCAACATAAAAACCCATTGACCTTAAATTTATCACTGGATCCTGCATCAACGATTGGAATACACTAACAAAAATATTTCCAAACATTGATTTCACCAAAATGTTTGCTCATTAACTCAAATTATTTATTAAATATAAATTTTTAATACGTATAAGTAAACTTATAATCAACCTTCAAACTATGTAAAAATAAACAAAAAATAACTAAAAAAAAAATTAAAAACAACAACTGAAGTGGTTCTAGAATAAGCTCAGTCCTGATTAGTTTGGTGTGGTTTGGTTTTACGGCATATCAACCTCAGTGGGTCATTTAATGCCGATAAAGTTTTGAAATAAATCAATTCTTAATGGATAATACAATTTTTTTATAAATATATTTTTCTATTTAACCCATAGATTAGACCCTAACAGGTACTACCACTCCGGGTCAGAGTGGACCAGGATCAATGGTGATGAAGGGGTGCTCCACATTCCCTAAACCTCCAGAACTGGAACCTCACCATCAGATAGAGTTTAACGTCATTCCCAGGACTTGTAGACCCTCAGTCACCGCCTTCTAGCACCCATATGATAAAAAAGGGGTTGGGGCTTGCCATGAGGGAAATAGGGTTGGGAAAATCATATAGATGCTAGAGACCAGCCGATTGATCAGAGGGGGCCTCTCCGACCGCCCGTCTAGCCCAAGATAGGGTCAAAGTGGAGTATTGCAAGTCATGAACTGTTCATCCACCTGGGTTCTATCCTTAAGCATCACGGGTCGCCCCCCCCCACGGCCAACAGGTGGCCCATTGGGGGAGTCTTACCCCTCTGCAGAGGTGTAGTCGGTGCATTCTAGTGTCCCAGCCGACAGGGCGGCAGTCCTAATTAGTGATCATCCTCCACACATTTCTACAACAACAAACATTACGTTCTATTTTCTTTTTTTGTTTTGTTTTGTTTTGTTTTATGTGACTTTGTTGTTCTTCTTCTGACACATTGATAAACTAAAGCAATTGCTAAGGCTATTGTGACATAAGTAGTGACGTAATTTCGGTTACAGACAGACACCGAATCACCATTATATATAGTTATATACAGCAGGTGTGATTGTAAGCGTATGTGTGAGATTAATGAAAACACATTTTCTTTTTTACTATATCGAAAATTATGAAGAAAGAGTTTAATGAGATATCGATGTCTTGTTATCAAGTGCTGATTCGATAAGCTGATTATGTTTACAATTCATTAAAACGCGACGCTGACATTCAAGTGTGCATTTAACTGCGAATATTTGTGTATGGACCTCTTCAACATTTCTCGGAATTTTTGAGATGAGGCTTGATTATATTATTTGGATCATTGGGACTATTGTTCAAATCTCTATTGTTATCTGTACAATGTTTCGGCCGATGTGCCCTCCCGCCTTCTTCAGGGATTCCTTGTTGGACTCGGGAACTTTTTCGGACTTGGGAACCTGCATTTCGAACTCGGCAACCTTCAAAGTTACGTGATGGCTCCCGATCCCGATTACGACAAAAAGTTTCCCGAGTTCGAATAGAAGGTTCCCCAGTCAAAAAACGACCCCGCGCCTGAAGAGAATGCTCTTCTCTCTCTCTTCTCTCTCACTCTCTCTCTCTCTCTCTCTCTCTCTCTCTCTCTCTCTCAGAATTCTCTTCTAACCTATCTATCTCTTTTTTACACGCTATTCCTCTCCTTATTTCATCCCCTCTCTTTATCTCTCACATTTTCTCTCTTTTTATATATATATTTTTCTATGACACAAGGAAACTCACCATCTCTCTCTCTCTCTCTCTCTCTCTCTCTCTCTCTCTCTCTCTCTCTCTCTCCTCTCTCTAATTCTCTCACTACCTATGTGTATGTGATAGGGAATGTGAATGTATCTAGAAGGGAATTAATTAGTCCTCGTTTCATAAGCGACTTTCTGTCTGGGAATTGGTATCCAAATTAGCGCCGTGAACGTTCGAGTCTCCCTTGCAGGCAATCACAGGGCACCTTAGAGTGGACACCCGCCATGGTGTGCCACAGGGTAAATGTGTTCATCTGTCCCACTGAGCACTGGGGAAGGCCGACATGGATGCGGGGGGGGGCGATTAACATAGTCTGTCAGCTGCAATCGATTTTGGTCAAGGATCTCATTTCGACAAAAGTAGACGATTATTTAGACAGTGAGGCAGACACCAAAGTTATGTACATACCAATATATATATATATATATATATATATATATATATATATGAAAAAATAACAGATTAGGAGAAGTTCGGCAAAATGTGAGGAAGATTTAAGGGAAAAGTAATTAAAACACAATCACTCAGATTCAATTAATATTTCACTTCTGTTGGTTTTAGAAGCTTCATCAGATGAATGTTTATTATTTCAAAACAGATATACACTTGTGACCAAAATAAATGGCCAAGCAAGTATTATACATTTTATTGTACAAAAAGCTAAATTAAACAAAATACAATTAAACAAAAAACAAAAACGATTCTTATATACACAGAACAAGACATTTACTTTAATAAATGCTTAGTATGGAATCGCTTTCCCCTTTGATTTCTTTAAAATATTAATCCTATTCCATTCATTTTGCAGAGCTTCTCACAGTTTTTCTTTGTTCGAAAAAGTTCTTCCAGCCAATGCACGAGATATTATGGCCCAAATATTCTTGATTGGGTTTAAATCGGGGCTTTGGCCAGTCCAAAACATCACATCAATTGAATTATCGGCAATCCATTTCTTAGTGACTTTAGCGGTGTGTGCAGGTGCATTATCTTGTTGAAAAATAATGTTATGGGATACTCCCAGCTTCTGGATACTTGGAAACAGTCCTGTTTCTAATATTCGAATGTATTCCTTTGCATTGATTGACGCCCCACATCTAATAAGTTCCCAACTCCTGTGGCATTAAAAGTTCCCCATACCAATTTCCTCATTCCCGTGTTTCACTGTCGTTTTTATGCAACTTGGCGATAATCTTTCTCGGATCTTCGAATGCAGCGTTTGGGAGCATCACTAAAAAGACAAAATCTTGATTCATCTGACCAAGAAACATTCCTAAACCATTCTGTATCTTCTTTCTTGCCATAACACGAGACAAATGTCTTTCTATCATTGATGTTCTTCTTAGATAATAATGGCTTCTTTGCGCACCTTTTTGAAGAAAATCCCATTTCCTTCAATCGTCTAGATATTGTCATTCTAGAAATGGAATTTCTGTCCGCTGTTTTGAATTGTTTGCTATGGTCAACATAAGTTTTCTTTCGGTCCTTCAAAACAGTCATTTTAAGCCTGTGGTCGTCCTTCACAGTGGATGCTCTAGGGTGACCACATCCAGATTTCCTTTTTACTGAACCTTCGATTTCTAACCTTTGACCAATTCGCTTCACAGCAGAGAGAGAGATGTTGTCACATTTTCTTTTTTCAAAATATCGAAAATCTGCTTGTAAGTCATATTAGACTGCCTTAATCCTGCAATTCGGTTTTTCATATCCTCACCCAGATGCGGTCTTACATTTTTAGGACTCATTTTTACCACTAAATTATTATATACTATAATATTAATGATCTGAAAAATAGGAATTTGCAGTTAAATTTCGTAAATTCCTGAAAAATATCGAAAAAAAATCTATTTTCTTCCTTCTTTCAATCTTGGCCATTTTTTCTGTTCACGAGTGTATATATATACACGATATAATATAATAATAATATATATATATATATATATATATATATATATATATATATATATATTATATATATATATATATATATGGTTTCCTATAACTCCAAATAAAAGGGGAACCACTCTGATTGACTGATAAATTATTTATTTATTTATTGATCTACTCGGAAAAAAGAACACGGGGTTAGGTTAGGGTTAGGGTTAGGGTTTAGGGTTTAGGCTTAGTTTAAAGGCAAAATGATGGGTAGATTGATTAACAGATAAAATTCATTCAGAGTGGTTCCTCTTTTATGTTGGTGTGATAGGAAATAATCATATACGATAAAATATATATCTTTCTGTTTGAAATAATAAATATTCCTTCTGATGAAGCCTCTAAGATCGACAGAGGTTAAATATTAATTGAATGTAATTGTTTGTATTTTGTTATTCACTTTTCCACATATTTTTCCTCATTTATATATATACTAGAAGCGGCTACCCAGAATCGCCTTGGTAGAAGAAGGATTTTTTTTAAAGTTAGTCTCATAGATCTATAATTACTGAATAATAAGGATGTCCCATTAAAATCCCCACGTAAAAAAGACCTTGTGCCGATCAGCCACTCTAAAAAGAAAAAATAATGTCTACTATTTACAACATTAAATGCAAAAAAAAATTCCATGCTGCTATCATTTAAATTTTATTCTTTAATTATCTTCACGAATATAAAGCCAATCTTCATTATTTTTGCTCAAAAACCAAGATATGATGATAGTGAATATTTACATGCTAATAGTACCGGGTACTTACTTGATTGCATTTTAATCGTATATATATATATATATATATATATATATATATATATATATATATATATAGAAAATAAGAGAAACTGAATCGCTAATAATTGCTGCTCAAAATAATGCCATAATGACAAAGTATATCAGAGCAGAAATTGATAAGACACATTAATAAATGTAGACTGTGAGGTGACAGAGATGATAAATAAACCATGTATAAAGAGAATGTAGCAAACTAGCACAACGGGAATACAAAGCTAGGCGCGACTGGGTTGGAAAGATGATCCACTGGGAATTATTTAAAAACAAATTTGATCATACAACATTATTATTATAATGGAGCAGGATTGAGGCTGTGATCGACGCTAATGGCAGTTATTTTTAGTGAAACTTGTTGACATTAGTGTAATTTCCGTGCCTGTTGAATTTCCTTACAATCCATAACATTTTGTAGTTACCAAGTACTTTTTTTCCTTATTAAACTGTCAAATTTCTCCCGAAACCCTGTATAATATTTTTAAAAGGATCCACTCCTTTTTAGCATACTTGTTCGGTACCTAAACTTTGCAAAAACGATCGATTCAAAGATGGTTTTGCTTTATGTACCATATTTTTTTTTTTCTTAAACAAAAAATTTTTCATTTCTTTTCAGCCAAAGAATGAATTGAACAATTATTTTATTTAAGTATGGAGGGTGGTTTTTATTTTCTAAGATTGAGATCTTTCGATGTGAACTTTTAATTGTAAGTTTGCAATAATATGGAATCCGTCCAAAAAATGTAACACAAGAAGGGCATGTGTTGTGTTCTTCTTATCTTAATTAAGATCTTTTTTCATTCAAGACTTTAGATATTATTTCCGAATGTTAATCAATCAGCCATTTTTTAAATCAGTGTCTTGTGATGTTCTTTATCATCATCATCATCATTATCATCATCATCAATCATCATGTCGTGCTAGTGGTACGGATATTTATGATAACTCGTGCCAATCGTCCCTGTCTTCTTTTCCCCGGCATGTCCTCTGAGCAGCATCCAGTATCCGCGCAGAGTTGGTCAGTGTACGTCATCATCATCATTAACATCATCATCACCATCATCATGTCGTATAGACGGTACGGATTACCCCTTCTCTCTATCTATTCCCCCTTCTATCTATCTTCTCTCTCTCTCTCTCCCTCTCTCTCTCTCTCTCTCTCTCTCTCTCTCTCTCTCTCTCTTGCACCGCTCTCTCGCAGCTTGCGGCCAAACCACGCTGAAAGTAACGGTTCTCGCTTGATCACCGAAGTTAAGCAGCGATGAGACTGTTAAATACTTAGATTGGGGGACCATTTAAGCAACAGCAGGTACTGTAAGTAAAGTAAATTCGACGGAGTGGCCTAAAGTCGGTATCAGCCATACAGCGAGGCAGTCTATCCCCTTTTCACTAGCGCTAGACAAAGGAGTCTGGGGTGGAGTGCCACACCTACTATCAGCTTCTCACTTTACCGCAAATATCCCAGTGCTACTCATGCGCTGAGTTTCGAGGGCCATTATCAAACCAGAAATCTTGCAAGGCAAGTGCTCTCCCGACTTAACCGGCTCTTTAACTGTAAGTAAACCAAATATCTAAATAACTTGATTCGGCGGTAAATGAGGCGAAAGGTGTGGATATGCCGTAAAAAAAAACAACACTCTCTCTCTCTCTCTCTCTCTCTCTCTCTCTCTCTCTCTCTCTCTCTCTCTCTCTCTCTCTCTCTCTCTCTCTCTCTCTCTCACACACACACACACACAGACACCTCCATTCCTATCAACCATTGTGTTTGCATTTCTCTAAATTATTAGTTCTCTGGTGTGTCTTCATCATAGTGTTGACGCTCTTCGTTGTGAGTTCCATATCTGTTCTTGTTGAATCAGGAACACGGGGACATATTTTCGTGTACACAACTTTATTTCCAGACCCCATTTAATCCACTCTGTCGGCTGCAGCTGTAGTTTACGCCACCATCAATTCTCCTCCTTCCAGCCTCCACATCCATTAATATACTTTGAAAAAAAAAAAACTTGAACCCATCACCCCTGATGATGGCACTGTAAAGTGCCGAAAGTACTCGGGATATGAACTTTGGTGGACTAATCCACGAATTCCATCCAAATATAAAAAAGTTGGCCAGAAAACTTGAAAAGATCATCAAGAAAATCGTTAAATTGGAGACGTGCCCTTTTGTTTTATTCAACATGCGTATATATATATATATATATATATATATATATATATATATATATTATTTATGATTAGTTGGATGCTCATGAGAAAGTTTAAATGTTTTTTCTTCAAAATATACCCAAAGAGAATTAATATCTAAAAGGAGATCAGTCACTTGTTATTGCGTATATCGAGATCAATAATGGATTCTTTTTTGTCAGGCTCAACAAAGAATGCATGTCTGAAGCTGTGGAAATGGAATCGACCTTCTCCTCTAAAATTCAATGTCATTTAATAACGTCCCTTTCTTCATAGATCGACCTTATTTGCCTCCAGTTCAAATTAGATCGCAAAAGTTTTGGCTCATTTCCAAATGTTCTTCCTTAAAAGAGAAATAAACATCGATTTTTACTCGTTAGCCATAATACAAAGTTGCGGGCAGTTCCACGGTCATTTCTTTCGATTCAGTTCAAGATTTTATTTTCTTCTTCTTTCTTCTTCCCTTTCTTATAGAAACCCCACCATGATGTATGTACTCGAACTTCCAATAAACAGATAACCCACCGCTGGGGGGAGTTTTATAAAAAATAAATGATAAAATGCACGACAGTGGAGGTAGGGAGTACTTTCTTTCTTT
The DNA here is from genome assembly GCA_023376005.1 of Doryteuthis pealeii. NCBI lineage: Eukaryota > Metazoa > Mollusca > Cephalopoda > Myopsida > Loliginidae > Doryteuthis > Doryteuthis pealeii. The sequence continues at coordinate 88,858,873 of CM042162.1, forward strand.
CTTTCTTTCTTTCTTTCTTTCTTTCTTTCTTCTTGCAATCTTCTTTGTCCTTTTTCTGCTTTTGTCCTTTCTTCCTTTTTCATTTTTTCTTTCCTTTTTTTTCTGATTTTCTTTTGTCATCCTCGTTCACCGTTTCTTTCTTTTTCTTTCTTTTCCTCTTTCTTTCTTTCTTTCTTTTTTCTTCTTTTCTTTCTTTCTTCTTTCTGCATTCTTCTTTGTCCGTTCTCTGCTTTTGTCCTTTCTTCTCTTTTTCATTTTTTTTCTTTCTTTTTTCTTTTTCTGACTTTTTTCGTCATCGCTCGTTCATCGTTTCTTTCTTTCTTTCTTTTTTTCCCCTTTCTTCTTCTTTCTTTTTTTTTTCTTTCTTTCTTTCTTTCTTGCAATCTTCTTTTCTTTCTGCTTTGTTCTTTCTTTCTTTTTTTTTTTTTTTTCTTTTTCTTCTTTTTGACTTTCTTTTGTCATCGCTCGTTTATTTCGTTCTTCTTTCTTCTGTTTTTTCTTTCTTTTTTTTCTTCTTCTTCTTTTTTTTTATAATTTCCTCTCGTTCATTGTTTTTCTTTCTTATTCTTTGTTTATTTTTTCCCCATTCTTCAATGTTTGTTTATTTCTTTTGTCATCTTCTCTCATTTATCGTTTCTTTCTTTCTTTTTCTTCTTTCTTTCTTTCTTTCTGTCTTCATTGTTTGTTTCTTTCTTTTGTCATCTTCTCTCGTTCATCGTTTCTTGTTTCTTTTGTTTCTTTCTTTTTTTTTTCTTCATTTCCTTTTTCTTCTTCTTTCTTTTTTCTTTTTGTTTCTTTCTTTTGCCATCTTCCTATTTATCGTTTCTTTCTTTTTCTTTTCTTTTCTTTTTCTTCTTTCTTCTTTCTTTTTCTTTTCTTCTTTTTCTTTTTCTTCTTTTCTTTTTTTCTTTCTCTTTCTTCTTTCTTTTTTTCTTTTCTTCTCTCTTTTCTTTGTATATAACACTGAATATCTTTCAAAAGAGCAGTCGATGATAAGCCAGTTTGTAAATATTTTCATAACAGACCCCAACAATCTAAATTACTTTTCTGAAAAAAAGAGTATCAGTACCAAACTAAGTGACATGTGGAAATGATAATCATTAGCAAGACCTGTGGATATAACACAGTATGAAAATTTAATTATTACAATGTCTGATATGTTTACTTAAAAGCTATTTCTGAATACTTCAATGTATAAAAAGTATAATAGAGAGAGAGGGGGAGAGGGAGAGGGAGGAAAGAAAGAGAGAGATAGGATCGAAGGAAATAGAAGAGAGAGAGAGAGAGAGAGAGAGAGAGAGAGAGAAAAGAGAGAGAGAGAGAGGGGGTAAAGACTGGATTAAACTGATGGGAGATAAAGAAGAGAAAACAACGTCTGTATGTGAGATGGAAAGAGATAGAGAGGGATATATATATATATATATATATAATATATTATATATAGAGAGAGAGAAGAGAGAGAGAGAGAGAGGGGGTGTTGGGGAGAAATGCCCAAAAAAGAAAGAAACCTCAGTGCCAGGATCGACTGAGTGGCATAAAGGTGATTATCTAAAAAAAAGTCCACCTTGACGTATTTACACGATGTTCCGATAAACAGATAGTTCACACCCGTGGGTGAGTTTTTAACAAATAGAATGTTCGACAGTGGAGAGTAGGGAAGAGTACTTTTTTTCTTGCTTTTGCTTTCTTTCTTTCTTTTTCCTTCTATCTTTCTTTTATTGTTATTTCTTTCTTTTATCATCTTCTCTCATTCAACGTTTCTTTCTTTATTTATCCTTTAAATTTCTTTATTTTCTTTTGTTACAGTCCCTTGTTCATCGTTTCTTTATTTTTTCTTTCTTTCTTTCTTTCTTTCTTTCTTTCTTTCTTTCCTGCCCATTCTTCATACTTTCTTTCCTTCTTTGTCATCTTCTCTCGTTCATTGTATCTTTCTGTCTTTTTACTCATTTCTTTCTTTTTTCTCATTTCTTTGGGTTTTTTTCCTTTCTTTCTTTTTTAGTCGACTTTTCTTATTCATCGTATATTTCTTTATTTTTTCCTCATTTCTTTCTTTCTTTTTTCTTACCCATTCTTCATACTTTCTTTCCTTCTTTGTCATCTTCTCTCGTTCATCGTATCTTTCTTCTTTATTACTCATTTCTTTCTTTTTTCTCACTTTCTTTGGGTTTTTTTCCTTTCTTTCTTTCTTAGTCTCTTTTCTCGTTCATCGTATAATTCTTTATTTTTTCCTCATTTCTTTCTTTCTTTCTTCCTATCTCATCCCCTTCATTGTTTATCTCTTTCTTTATTTTTTCTTTCTTTCTTTTTCCCGATTCTTCTTTCTTTCTTCTGTCATCTCTCGTTCATCGTCTCTTTCGTTCTTTCTTCATTCTTTCTTTCTCAGTATATAACAAACTGAACATTTTTAAGGTGCAGTCAATAATAAACAGTTTGTAAATATTTTCCTAACAGACCCAAACAGTCTGAATTATTTTGTTAAAAAAATAACGGTGTCAAGCTGAGCACGTCCCTTAATTTTTTATAGTCACGTTCCAAGATTGTGTTCTTATCTTAGGGTAACTGTCCTTCTTTAACGGACCAAGCATACACAAATACCAACAACCATCACTATCATCTGTACTGAAAATAACACGGAAGATTTAGTAAATATAGATAGACTACTCGACTGTCTATTTGGGTTTCATTGGACGAGTTCAACTTTCTTGTCTTTCTTTTCTTACAACAATCGGTGACCCGAATTCAAAACCTATTTGAAGCTTTTTGAGCTTCACTTCATTTCCCAAAACGATAACCGTTACACCACAAAGAAAAATTGGTTGGTTGGATTTTACGGCATGTCAACACTTGAGTTATTTTATACCGGAGATGTTTTCGTTTAATTATTCTTTAACCCATTTATTCTTACCTTAAAATTGTACTTGTACATTATTTAAAATTAACTTAATTATTACTGAATAGATATTTTAGAATATTTTCATGTTAAAACATGCAGTCCTAAGGATTTGAACAATTTGGCAAAAAATGGGTATCATTTACAGTGATTCGATAATGGCAAACCATTTACTTCCTGTTTCTTCCCAAACAAAACAAAAAAGGGAAATCAGTCTCATTGATTTATTCCTTTCTTTTTTTTTCTTTTAAGATTTTTCTGGCCGAATTTCATTGTTTAAAATATATTAAAAATAAACATGTATCATACATCAAAATGAGGTTGATCCTCTGTGGATCACATCCCTACTTCACATAGTCACCATTTCTCTCAATAGCAATGTTTCATCTTTGAATGAAGGTAATCTTGAACTTTAAGTGACTAAATTCCTACCATAAAATTGTACTTTACATTATTTAAAATGAACTGAATTGATACTAAATAAACATTTTATATTTTCGTGTTAAAACATGCAGTCCTAAGGATTTTAACAATTTGGCAATTTGGCAATTTCTTATTTAACCCATAGATGGAACCCTAGCATGTACTGCCACTTCGGGTCAGTAATAGTGATAATAGTGTCATCGTATGAACTTCGCATATATGTTTTTATCCAACTCCTCCACTTTAACAGGATGCGAGACAAGGTCAATTCTATACGGAATTTAACAGGTTTGAATTCAAAGTTTTCCTTCTCATAAACCGGTTACCTTACCAAGGATGAGACTGGTATAATGCTTATCGTCGGAGAAAATGGACATGTTGTCCTCAGATCTCTAACCTTGGTATGGCAACCGGCCTAGAAGAAAGAAAACTCTGAATTCAAATTTGTTAAATTCCGTTTAAGAAATTGACCTTGCGTTGCATCCTGCACACGCCCTAGCACCTATATGATTGTCCCAACCGTGCTATTAAGGCAAGTCCCAACTGTTTTTACTATATATGTACTAGAAGGCGGTGGCTCAGGGTCTTATTTTCCTGGGTATGACGTTAAACCCAATCTGATGATGATGTTACGGTTTTGGAGCTCTAAGGAATGTGTAGTAGACCTACATAACAATTACTCCCAGGTTGACTCTGATCCGGAGTGGTAGTAACTGTTAGGGTCTTTTCTAAGGGTTAAATCGAACAAAAGGAGATTTAAAAGGTGTTTAAATAATTAGTAAAAAAATTAAGTACCATAAAATAACCCCATAAGGGTTAACATGCCATAAAATCTAATCAACCAATAAAACTTCTTCAATGACAAATAATAAACTGAACATTAAGTCTGCACTTTACTTTACTTGAACCACAAGGTCCCTAGTTCGATACCGTCCCTCGTCAACTCAGCGTATGAGTAGCACAGGGATCTATGCGGCAAAGTAAGGAACTGATGGTAGGTGTGACCAACCTCAGACGCAAAAACAATCTCCTTGGTCTAGCGCTAAGTGAAAAGAGGATAGACTCCCTCGGTGATTGGCTGATGCCGACTTTAACCCACCCCGACGACTTTACTTTACTTATTATTCATTTATTCATTTATTTGCAAGGAGCGAGAATTCGTTAGAGATAAATAATGATAATCTAAATCATGATAAAGAGAAACGTAATGTCTAGATTAAACAATTGTAGTGTAATTATTATGGTCTACGGGGAATTTGGGGATTGAAAATAGAATGGTATTTTGATTTCTGGAGAAAGAGAGGAAAAGAAATAAGAACAAAAAGAGGTTAAAGTTCGGAACTCAATTGATCGACCAATGACCCCGGAACTAAAGTTGAAAATGAAACCGGAAGTTCTAGTTTCTGCGGAGGGGAAGTGATCCTCCCATCCCGGGACGACAAATGGAATAAAGAGAAAAATCGGTCTTTTTTCGTCTAGGCTTCGTGGGAAGCGGTCGGGGTTTTCCAGGTTCCCGCGTATGGGTTTGTATAATAGTACCAAACATGATTTATGATAGAATAATTTGACCTTACTCTCTCTCTCTCTCTCTCTCTCTCTCTCTCTCTCTCTCTCTCTCTCTCTCTCTCTCTCTCTTCTCTCTCTCTCTCTCTCTCTCTGAAAAAGAACCCACCAGCCTAGAGGGAATAAAAAGCCCTTTGTGACTATACGAGTTTGCGTATGTTGTTTCTGAACTAACGACTAATTACTACTACAAACTAATGCAACACAATAACTAAAAGAAATCAGCAAAAACCAATTTAAAAGTAAACGTTACTCGAGTGCCTCGTTTGAAAACAGACATCAATAACAAGGGAAGATGTTTCTTTATTCATCGTTCTAAGAATTTACGACAAGAAAAATCCTGCAGAATGTATCTCTATTATTTAAGAATATATGTTCAATTTTTCTTCTTTTCTCAATATTTAGGTACTAAATGACAAATAGATATAGGAAAGAGAATAACTTGTTTCGTGTGTTTCATTGTTTCTCTAGGTTGATGTTTCTCAGACATTATTTATAGGAAAAACAAACGATTCTCTTCTCATTATCTAGGTACTATATGATTTTGGTTTTGGTTTGGTTTGGTTTGGTTTTTACGGCATATCAACCTCGGTGGGTCATTTAATGTCGACAAAGTTTTTAAATAAATTCATTTTAACGGATAATCAAATTTTGTTTATCAAACTCGTTTTTTTATTTAACCCATAGACGGGACCCTAACAAGTACTACCACTCTGGGTCAGATTGGACCAGGGAGCAATGGCGATAAAGGGGTGCTCCACATTCCCCAAACCTCCCAAACTGGAACCTCACTATCAGATAGAGTTTAACGTCATTCCCAGGACATATGATAAAAAGGGTTGGGGTTTGCCATAAGGGCAATAGGGTTGGGGCAATCATATAGGCGCTAGGGCTTGACGTGACCAGTTGATTGGTCGGAGGGGGCCACTCCGACCGCCCGTCTAGCCCAAGAAAGGACCAAATTGCAGTACTGCAAGTCATGGAATGCTCAACCATCTGGGTTCTATCCTTAAGCATCACGGGTCGCCACCCACGGCCAACAGGTGGACCCATTTGTGTGTGGGGGGGGGGTCTTACCCTTCTGCAGAAGTTACGAGTAAAACCCAGAAGAGTGTATTTCTATCATTTCAGAATATATGATCCTCTTTTTCTCAAATTTTATTCTCATTATTTAGGTACTATATGATAGATGGATAAATAGATTGATAGATAGATATAGGAAAAAGAATAAAAAGTTCCGTGAAAGCTGTTTTTCCCCCCAAATGGGACCACCTGTTGGCTGTGGGTGGCGACTCGTGATGCTTAAGGACGGAGTCTTGGTGGATGAGCAGTCTATGACTGCAACACTCCACATAGAACCTTACTTACCCAAGAATGTTGGCCGGAGAGGTTCCCTCCGATCAATCGGCTGACCACGCCAACTCTAGCACCTATATGATTGCCACAACCCTATTGCCCTTATGGCAACCGCCAATCCTTCTTATCATATGGGTGCTAGAAGGCGGTGTCTGAGCGTCTACATGTCCTGGAAATGACGTTAAACTCTATCTGATGGTGAGGTTCCAGTTCTGGAGGTTTGGGGAATGTGGAGCACCCCTTCATAATTGTTCCCTGGTCCACTCTGACCCGGATTGGTAGTTCCTGTTAGGGTCCCATCTGTGGGTTGAATAGAAAAACATGAGTTGATAAACAAAAGTGTATTATGCATTAAGAATGAATTTATTTAAAAACTTGTCGGCATTAAATCACCCACCGAGGTTGATATGCCGTAAAACAAACTAAACCAAACCAAACCAAAGCTGTTCTTTCTCTCTTTCGACGTTTCGTAAGACATTATTTATCATAAAAATGAACGATTCCATTCTCATTATCTAAGCACTATATGACAAGACAAAAATGATATGGCATTAAATAACGTACAATATTTTTTCTTCGTCCAACGAAATTACGACTAGTGAAACCCAGAAGAATGCATCTTTATCTTTATAGAATATATGTTGCTTTTTCTTTCTTTCTTTTTTTCTCATTATTTATTTGCTACTTGACAGATATATAGATAGATAGATAGATAGATAGATAGATATAGGAAAAAGCATACAAAGTTTCGTGAGAAATCGTTGTTTCTCTCTTCCGATGTTTCGTAAGACATTATTTATCATATAAATAGACGATTCCATTTTCATTATATAGGTACTATATGACAATACAAAAAAGATTGGACATTAAATAACCTACAAGAGTAATTCTTCATCCTACAAAATTACGACAAGTGAAAATCTGAAGAACTTTTCTCTATCATTGAAGAATAAATGTTCTTTTTCACTTTTTTTTTCTTTTTATTATTTAAGTACTATTAGACAGATAGATAGATAGATTGATAGATAGATAGATTGATAGATTGAGAGATAGATAGATAGATAGATAGATAGATAGATTGATAGATAGATCGATTGATAGATTGATAGATAGATAGATTGATAGATAGATAGATAGATAGATTGATTGATAGATAGAGAGATAGATTGATCGATTGATTGATAGATAGATTGATAGATTGATAGATTGATTGATTGATAGATAGATAGATAGATAGATAGATAGATTGATTGATAGATAGATTGATAGATATATTCATTGATAGATTGATTGATAGATAGATTGATTGATAGATAGATAGATGATTGATAGATTGATAGATAGATAGATTGATAGATTGATTGATATATAGATAGATAGATAGATAGATAGATAGATAGATAGATAGGATTGATAGATAGATAGATTGATAGATGATGATTGATAGATAGATAGATAGATAGATAGATAGATAGATAGATAGATAGATTGATTGATTGATAGATAGATAGATTGATGATTGATTGATTGATTGATTGATTGATATGATAGATGATAGATAGATTGATAGATAGATAGATTGATGATAGATAGATAGATAGATTGATGATTGATTGATTGATAGATGATTGATAGATAGATGATTGATAGATAATTTGATTGATAGATAGATTGATTGATAGATTGATGATAGATAATTTGATTGATAGATAGATTGATAGATAGATAGATAGATATATAGATTGATAGATAGATAGATAGATTGATTGATAGATAGATAATTTGATTGATAGATAGATAGATTGATAGATAGATTGATAGCTAGATAGATAGATTGATAGATAGATTGATTGATAGATTGATAGATAGATAGATAGATAGATTGATAGATAGATAGATTGATAGATTTGATTGATAGATAGATTGATAGATAGATGATGATAGATAGATACATAGATAGATTGATAGATTGATGATAGATTGATTGATTGATAGATTGATAGATATAGGAAACAGAATAAAAAGTTTCCTAAGAACTCGTTGTACTATTAGACAGACACAGACAGACAGATAGATAGATAGATAGATAGATAGATAGATAGATAGATAGATAGATATAGGAAACAGAATAAAAAGTTTCGTAAGAAATTTGTTGTTTCTCTCTTCTGACGTTTTGTAAGACATTATTCATAGGAAAAACAGACAATTCCATTCTCATTATCTAGGTACTATATGAAAATACAATAGAGATTGGACAGTAAATGACCTACAAAGGTAATTCTTTGTCCTACAAAATTACGACAAGTGAAAAACTGAATAATGATTTTTCTCCTTTTTTTTAAAGACAATCTCTGCTACCGAATATTTTGCTACCCCCCTCCAAAAAAAAAAAAAACAAAAAAAAAAACCAAACATACCATTAGCTTTATCTTAGTGTGCAAATGAGATTATATTCCCTCCTCAAGAACAAATGCATTTAGAGATATTTCGGCAAATTGGATTTGTATGGCGAAAATCAAATCTCTCCAGGAAGAAACAAAATTATCTTATCGGAGACAAGAAAAAACTTCTTTTTTTTTTAAAAAAAGCAAAAAACAAAAACAAACAAAACAAATAAAAAAACACCACGTAAAACAAAAAGATTGCTACGATGAAAAGTTTTATTTTTTCTTTTAAAAACAGTAAAAACAAAAAATTCACAAAAAATTCACAAAAAATAACCAAAAATAAAAACACACAAAACACAATGTTGAAATTGAATTATACTTTTGTATTATTTTCGAAATAATCGACTTGCTAACAAGCACCTGTCAAAAAGTATTAAATCATTCGTTACGACGTAGGTATTAGTATTTACATTTTTTTTTTTGAAAACCAAACAAGACATCATGGGCACCTGTCAAGATTTACAGTGTATTTAAAAGCTTATGTAAAGATCTTTATAAATACGAGGCGCTAGTAGTGTAACGGTTATCGTCTTTGACAATGGAAACGGCCATCCAAATTCAAATCCTGGACGAGGCTGTTTGCATGACATATTGAGCTGATATCATTTGGAAAGGTAAGAATCCAAAGATGATCCCTCCAGCTATGGGAAGATATTAAAGCAAATTTGGTTGGTTGGTTGGTTGGATTTTACGTCATGTCAACCCTTGTTGGGTTATTTTATGCCGAACACGTTTTGTTTTATTCATTCTTGATAGTATTCAATTTTTTTTCAAATTCAGTTTTTAAATACATTTTAACTCATCTATCTATCTATCATGTTGGATGGTTGGATTTTACGTCATGTCAACCCTTGTTGGGTTATTTTATACCGAACTCTTTTATTCATTCTTGGTAGTATTCAATTTTTTTTCAAATTCAGTTTTTTTAAATACATTTTAACTCATCTATCTTTCTATCTATCATATTTTACCTAGATAATGCGAAAAAAAAAAGAAAAGAAAAAGGGAACATATATTCTGCTATGATAGATGAATTCTTCAGGTTTTCACTTGTAATTTTGTAGGACGAAGAATTTCACTTGTAGCTTATTTAATGCCAAAACTTTTATTGTATTGTCATATAGTACCTAGATGATGATAATGGAATCGTCTGTGTTTCCTATAAATATTGTCTTACGAAACACGCAATAGACAAACAACGAGCTCTCACGGGGCTTGGCAATTGCTAATTAATGTACACCTTGTATATTTGCTTAGAAATTGGGAAGCGCGTGGTGTAATGGTTAGAGTCATAGGAAATGGACCCGTCATCCCGAGTTCAAATCCTGGATGTGGTAATTGAATTTCCCTTAGCGCTAATACCCTTGGGAAAAGTATGAATCCTACTCTCCCTCCTGCTATGGGTAAATAGTAGGGCAGACTGGGCTCTTTAACCTTGGTTAGGAAACCGGTCTAGGAGAAGGATAACTCTGAATTCAAACCTGTTGAACTCCACTTAAGAAATTGACCTTGTGTCACATCCTGCTCGTGCGGAGGGGTGGGTAAATATATATATATATATATATAAATATATATATATATATATATATATATATATATATATATTGCTTAGTAAACCTTTTCCCCTGTCGTTAATACTCTTTATGCTTTTCCTATTATTTCTCTGTTAACTCTGATACTTGAGTTACAACACGATCTACCTATTTGACATTCAGTAGATAAGACGTTATCATTTTTCTTGTATCTATCTATCTATCTGTCATATAGTACCTAAATAATGACCAAACAAAGAAGAAAAGAAAAAGGAACATATATTCTACAATGATAGAGATGCATTCTGGTGGGTTTTACTTTTCGTAATTTCGTAAGATGAATAATAATGAAACAATCTCCTTCGTCTCTTCACAAATGGTTGCACTCCAGTCACTTTTAGTTTTAATTCGATCTTGTTGCTTTGATTTGGTTATGATTTAATGGCATATAAACTCTTGTAGGTTATTTAAAGTTAAATCTTGTTTTTCTTTATCGGGATTTTTTAGATGAGGCTTGATTCTTAGTATTATTTCGATTATTCGGACTATATCCTCATCTTCATTGTTATCTGTACAATGTTTCGGCCGATATGCCCTGCGGCCTTCTTCGGGTATTTCTTATCGGACTCGGGTACGTTCTTGAACTCGGGAACCTTCTTTTCGGACTCGGGAACCTTCTTGTGGTAATCAGGAGCCATCACAGAACTTTTAACCTAACCTTTTATTCAGTCCACGGGGATCATGTTCTCATTCCGCTAACCATAGCTGGGGTACAGGTGTTAAGCTGTGTCAATTATTATTCTATGTTACTGCTGTCCCTGACCAGGATTGAACCTGAAGTCTAGACATAACTGTCTTAACTTAACTCCTTTATCCACTAGGCCATGTGTCTAATTGGTTTTCCTATTGAAGAATAGATTACTAATTGGGACTGAGCCTATTCTAGTAGTGACCACCCCAAGCGGAGTGTAACAGGTTTGAATTTAGAGTATTCCTTCTATTAAACTGGCTGCCTAAGGTTAAAGTGCCCAGTCTGCCCTGCTATTTACCCGTAGCTGGAGGGAGAAGTAGTTGGATGCATACATTTCCCAAGGATATTAGGGCTATGTGACCTGTAGCTTCGTCTTGGATTGGAACTCGAGTCGAAGAGTCCATTTCCCACGGTTCTAACCATTACACCACGGCTTCCAGCTTATAGTACCTAGATAATGAGAATGAAATCGTCTATTTTCCTGTAACACAACGTCTGACGAAACATCGGAAGAGGGAGACAACGAGCTCTCACAGAACTTGTTATTCTTTTTCCTATATCTATCTATCTTTGTCTTCATATCTATCTATCTATCTTTGTCTTCATATCTATCTATCTATCTATCTATCTATCTTTGTCTTCATATCTATCTATCTATCTATCTATCAATCTATCTGTCTTTCTATTCCTATCTATCTATCTCATCTATTGTCTTTGTCTTCATATCTATCTATCTATCTATCTATCTATCGATCTATCTTTGTCTTCATATCTATCTTTATCTATCGATCTATTCTTTGTCTTCATATCTATCTATCTATCTATCAATCTATCTGTCTTTTGTCTTCATATTTATCTATCTATCTTCTTTGTCTATCATCATCTATCTATCTAATCTATCTATCTATCTATCTATCGTTGTCTTCATATCTATATCTATCTATCTATCTATCTATCTTTGTCTTCATATCTATCTATCTATCTATCTATCTTGTCTTCATATCTAATATATCTATCTATCTATCTAGTCTATCTATCTATCTATCTATCTATCTATCTTCTCTATCTATCTATCTATCTTTGTCTTCATATCTATCTATCTATCTATCTTCTATCTTCGCTTATTCTATCTATCTATCTTGTCTTCATATCTATCTATCTATCTATCTATCTATCTCATATCTATCTATCTATCTATCTATCGATCTATCTTTTTCTTCATATCTATCTTTCTATCTATCTATCTTTATCTTCAATATATATATATTATTTCTCTATCTATCTATCTATCTTTGTCTATCTATCTATCTATCTATCTATCTATATATCTATCTCTTGTCTTCATATCTATCTATCTATCTATCTATCTATCTTTGTCTTCTATCTATCTATCTATCTATCTATCTATCTATCTATCTTTGTCTTATATCTATCTATCTTCTATCTATCATCTATCTATCTTGTCTTCATATCTCTATCTATCTATCAATCGATCTATCTTTGTCTTCATATCTATCTTTATATCTATCTATCTATCTTTGTCTTCATATCTATCTATCTATCTATCTATCAATCTATCTGTCTTTGTCTTCATATCTATCTATCTATATATCTTTGTCTTCATATCTATCTATCTATCTATCTATCTATCTGCTTTGTCTTCATATCTATCTATCTATCTATCTATCTACCTTTGTCTTCATATCTATCTATCTATCTATCTATCTTTGTCTTCATATCTGTCTATCTATCTATCTATCTATCTATCTATCGATCTATCTTTGTCTTCATATCTATCTATCTATCTATCTATTATCTATCTTTGTCTTCATATCTATCTATTTATCTATCGATCTATCTTTGTCTTCATATCTATCTTTCTATCTATCTATCTTTGTCTTCATATCTATCTATCTATCTATCTATCTATCTATCTTTGTCTTCATATCTATCTATCTATCTATCTATCTATCTTTGTCTTCATATCTATATATCTATCTATCTATCTTTGTCTTCATATCTATCTAACTATCTATCAATCTATCTATCGATCTATCTTTGTCTTCATATCTATCTATCTATCTATCTATCTATATGTCTTATTATACCTAAATAATGTGAGAAAAAAACGAATATATAGTCTGAGTGATAACATTTTTCAGATTTTATCTTGTAATTCCATTGGGCGAAGAATAACGAGACATCCTCCTTCGTTATTAGTGTCGCTTCATCATTGTAGGCGCTCATGTCACTTCTGATTTTGAATTGATCTTGTTAGTTTGTGTTGTAGACTAGCCTATCTTACCTTTCGTAGAAAGTAAATGCGCTGATCCAAGACTATTTGTACACTGCTGTTTTAGGTCATCGCAGGGTATTACGGAGCCTGCTTCAGCAGCGGCTAACTAAAATGAACAGCGTTGATCCCAGGGGGCTATACTCCAAGCAATACCTTCCCCCTTGGTTTAAAGGGGCAGGGCTGGGTTTATTGCCCATTGCCTGGGGTGCCCCTCCTTGAGGGGGAATGCAGACGGGATCAGCGTATTTTTGTGCCTACCTGCTATGAGCTTTAGTTTGTGGGTGGGTCCACATAAAAATGTCCTTGTGTAACGCTCTCATGAGTGAGATGAGAGGTAAATACCTTGCCTTCGCCTGCTTCAGAGTACTTCGGCCTCTGGAGCGGCTAGCTAACAGCGTCGATCCCAGGGGGCTATCCCCACCAAGTAATACCTGTCCCCTTGATTTAAAGAGACATAGCTGGGTTTCTTGCCCGTCCTTGAGGCGCCCCTTTGAGGATAATACCGACGGGATCAACGCATTTTTTGTTCCTACCATCCATGAGGTTCGGCTTGTGGGTGGGCCCACATAAAAATGTCCTTGTGTCACGCCCTCATAAGTGGGATGAGAGGCAAATACCTTGAGATTGCGAAGATTACGGAACCATTACGCGAACTGTCTACCTCGATGTTTTAACACTCTGCTGCTAGTTACTATATGTCTGGCACAAACTGTAGTTTGAATGTACTAATATACTGACTACTGTATGGTCCAGTATACAGCAATTTGGTTATTGTTTTAAGGGATATCAACTTTTGTAGGTTATTTTAAGCAAAATCCTGTTTTGATTCTCATATTATCTGTTGGTTTGTTGGTTATTTTGTTTAATGGAATATTTAACCCTTAGATGGGATCTTAAATGTACTACCACTCAACTTTCTGTGGACATTAGAGTAAAGGGACTGAAGGTGTACTCCACACTCCCCAGGGCTACGGAACTGGAACCTAACAACTAGATACAGTGTAATGTCATACCCACCACTCTCCCTACAGCTATGGATAAATAGTAGGACAGACTAGGCTCTTTAACATTTGTTAGGAAACCAGTCTAGGAGAAGGAAAACTCTGAATTCAAACCTGTTGAACTCCGCTTAAGAAATGGACCTTGTGTCATATCCTGCTCGTGAGGAGGGGTCGGTAAATATATATATATATATTATGAAGTGTTGGTGGTTTCCCATAAGGGTAATAGGGTTAGGACAATCATATAGCTGCTAGGGTTTGACGTGACTAGCCGGTTGATCGGAGGAGTCTCTCCAACAACCCTTCTAGCTCAAGTAAGAGTTTATCTAGAGTGCTGCATACATGGACAGTGCTTAGCCACCTGGATTCTGCCACGGGTCACCATCCACAGCCAACAAGTGTCTCCATCCCACTGAGGTGCAGTCGACGTATTCTTCTGCCCCAGCAAACAGAGTGAGTTACTCGACGAGCGTTTCTTAATTATGCTACATGAATTATTGCATTAAACATGTACATTGGTTGCCCCATGTTTTGCGAGGTAAATTTTTATATATCAACTTATATTAATTGTTGCCCAAGGTAGAAAGTATGGATCACCCAGTGAGAAACGATTTCACTAACAATTGTCTGCCAATCTAACACAGGCTTATTTTTTTCTTTTATTTCGAGAACGTATCTGTGAATGAAAATAGGTTCATTATTTACTCATCTTAGTTTAGTAGTGACCTAATGCAGGTAAGGTATAAATCCTACTCTCCTCCAGCTATGGATAAATAGTAGGGCAGACTAGGTTATTTAACCTTGGTTAGGAAAACCAGTCTAGGAGAAGGAAAAACTCTGAATTCAAACCTGTTGAACTCCGCTTAAGAAATTGACTTTGTGTGCATTGTTGCTCCATTTTTTGCGAGGTAAGTTTTTATATATCAACTCATATTAATTGTTTGCCCAAAGTAGCAAGTATGGATCACCCAGTGAGAAACGATCTCACTAACAATTGTCTGCCAATCTAACACAGGCTTATTTTTTTCTTTTATTTCGAGAACGTATCTGTGAATGAAAATAGGTTCATTATTTACTCAGCTTAGTTCAGTAGTGACCTAATGCAGGAACTATGGAACACCCAGTGAGAAACCCTCTCACTAACAAGGGTCTGCTAATCCAAAATAGGTTTATTTTCCCTTATTTATATGAACGTTTCCGCGCATGAAAATAAGTTTACTTACTTAGTAAGCTAAGCTTTTTTTGTATGACAAGACAGGAAGTATAGGACACTCAGTGAGAAAAGAATTCACTAACAATAGTCTGATAATCCAACGTAGTATTATTTTTCTTTTTTCGCCAATGTATCTGTGAATGAAAATAGAATTATCTATTTAGTTTTATCACAAGGCAGGAAGTATCGAGCACCCAGTGAGAAACAAACTCACTAGCAATAATCTGCTAATCCAACACAGGTTTATATCTATTTTTTCGTGAACGTATCTGTGAATGAAAGGTTAATTTATTCAGTATACTTGGCTTAGTTGTATCCCAACGCCTGAAGTATGGGGCACACAGTGAGAAACAAAATCGCTAACAATGGTCTGCTAATCGGGCACAGGTTCATTTCTTCCTATTTTCGTGAATGTATCTCTGAATTAAAGTAGGCCTATTCATTTAGTAAACTTAGCTCAGTTAAATCCTAAGACGTGAAGTATAGGGCACCCAGTGAGAAACGAACTCACTAACAATGGTCAGCTAATCAAGCACAGCTTTATTTTTCCTAATTTTTATGAACGTATCTGTGAAGGAAAATAGAATTATCTCTTTTCTTTCATCACAAGGCAGGAAGTCCGGGGCACCCAGTGAGAAACGACCTCACTATCAATGGTCAGCTAATCCAAAACAGGTTTATGTTTTCCGTTTTTTTTGTGTACGTATATTTGAATTTAAATATGTGTATCCAATTAGTAATCTTAGCGAGTTGAATCCCAAGGCCGGAAGAACGGGACACTCAGTGAGAAACGAACTCACAAACAATGGTCTGCTAATCCAACGCAAATCTATTTTCCCTTTTTTGTGAACGTATAATTACATTAAAGCAGGTATATCCTTTCAGTAAGCTTAGCGTATTGGAATCCCAAGGCCTGAAGTATGGGACACTCAGTGAGAAACGAACTCATTAACAACGGCTTGCTAATCCAACACAGGTTTATTTTCCTTTTTCGTGAACGTATATCTGAGTTTAAATAGGTCTATCCATTTAGTAAGCTTAGCGTAGTTGAATTTCAAGGCCTGAAGTACAGGCCACCCAGTGAGAAACGAACTCTTTAACAATGGTCTTCTGATATATATATATTTACCAACCCCTCCGCCCGAGCAGGATGCGACAGAAGGTCAATTTCTTAAGCGGAGTTTAACAGGTTTGAATTCAGAGTTTTTCTTCTTACCTGGCCATGGTTAAAGAGCCCAGTCTGCCCTGTTATTTACCCATAGCTTGAGGGAAATTTGGATCCATACCTTTCCCAAGGGTATTACCGCCATGTCAAATGCAAACAGCCTCGTCGAGAAATTGAACTCTGGTCGACGAGTCCATTTCCTACGATACTAACCGTTAGCCCACGCGCCTCCATAGTGGTCTGCTGATATAGCACAGGTTTATGAGTCACTGTTGGCAAAGGGTTATCGTTGAAGGGAACAGGCTTGGTAGTAAAAATGTTCTTTAATTGTAAGCGACATCTGGTGGCGTCTCATGGTATTCAATGACTTGGTTAAGAATTCAATTTGAAGATAACATTTTCTGGATTTCTCAGCGCGCCACCTAGCGTTAAAAAAAAAAGAAGCAGAATAGAATTCATGTTTAATTACTTGCGCTTGCAAATAAAAACAAAATCAACCATGGCATTGAGAAGGTGAGGAATATTTGTTCATCTTTTTTTTGGGGGGGGGCGGAGGGGGGGCGGAAGGGGGGGGGGGTTAAGAGAAGATATTCCACCCAACCCCTCCTCGAAAAGTAATTCAATGATTGTAATCTGAGAACGCCACGCGTAAGAATTGAAACGTAATTTTTCTTCTTTTTTCTTTTTCTTTTTCTTTTTCTTTCTTTCTTTTTCTTTTTGAAATGTTGAGAGGATTTTAATGTCTTTAACGATATCTGACACAGTTAATAAGGTTTTATCTCTAGTCAAATATTCAACACGCGAAAATGATTAACACCAGCATTAGCACCAGCATCATCAACTAATGCTGACAGCACGGATTTCCTCTCTTTCTATTTCCCCGCGCTGTTGGCTGGTGCTGTAGAATGCAACGTAAAATACACGTCCTACCCAGTGGATCGAATGGATCAGATGCTAAAATGTCATGCTCGTGTACCACCATATGTCTCTTAAGATCAGAAGCCGATTGACAAAGTTTGTGACAGTTTGTACCTGTCATATTGTTTCTTCCCGTAGTGTACATGAATTGTCTCCGATGGATCTACTGACAATTATATATATATATATATATATATATATATATATATATAAGTAAAGAAATTACAAAAGACTTAGAGATTTAGCCTTACAGTCTATTTCAGAGAGCTTAGACAAATAGTCTAAATCTCCCGACTCATCAGATGCGAATGATGAAATTTTGTATTACTTTAAAGGCATTTGAAAATTCCCTATTCAACTAATTTGAAAAAAGCAACGGAAATTAGGAAGGATTTATAAATTTTGTAATAAAATTATTTAAAATCTATATATATTTTTTTTTTAATTTTTATATATAAAGTAAGATAGTTAAGAAAGAAGTAAAGTTTTTAAATTTTAGGATAAAATTAGGGAATTTCGCCTGGTGACGAACTTTGAATATTCTTTCTTTTTTCTAATCTGTCAAAATAATGGATACAGTTAAGAGATACATTTTTGCTGACCAAGTTTTTTTGTGGCGGAAGTGAAACTACAACATAAAATGTTTTTCTTTTTTTGCAACATCAAGGATTTCATTTGGAATTCATATCACAGGACTATAAAATTCTAAAAATTTTTTAAAAATATATAAATAAAAATCTGTTTTCAAATGCCTTTAAATTAATACAAAATTTCATCATTCGCATCTGATGAGTCGGGAGATTTAGACACTTTGTCTAAGCTCCCTGAAATAAACTATAAAGCTAAATCTCTAAGTCTTTTGCTATTTCTTTACTTATATATTTGCTCTGTGACTCTAACATTAAGAGCACACATTAAGCTCTCAAACTGCGACTTGGTTTTTTTAAAATAAAACTCTTGTGTCGTAAGGAAGATTTCTTCTCTGGACTTTTGGATTATATATATATATATATATATATATATATATATATATATATATATATAATATATATATATATATTGTGGATAACATATTATTATATGCTCCCAAACTCGGTAGACCTCATTAGGGGTGACTTAAATTAACTTTCACTGCCAGCATATATAAAGCAATGATCGTCTGTAAACAGACTGGATCTCTCAGGTGATCGTAAAATATATAAACAAACGTATGTATTTAATAGTTTAAACACCACACAGTTACGGCAGCTGCCAAATGGACGAGAGACAAAAAGTCAGTCGGATTTCGATCCTGGCCATAGGTAGTCGTTGTGTCTAGCCACATTGAAGAGGCGTGAAACGCCGAAACACGGTGTCTGTAGATGACTTATTATATATATATATATATATATATATATATATATATATACTCACAGAACGTTAGTTGAGAGAAATAGGAAAAGTTGTGGATAATTTATCTAAAGTGCGCTGACTGCCCCTTTGAAAAAGGATACCCTTCCAATGGAGCCACCTGTTAACCGTGGTTGCTGAACAGTAATGCTTAAGGGCGGAATCTTGGTGGATGAGCAGTCCATGACATACAACACTCCATTTTATCCCTTATTGGGGCTAACAGGCAGTCAGAGAGATATTTATAAGTAAAGTCATTGGGGTGGCCTAAAGCCGGTATCAGCCAGCCTATCCCTTTTCACGAGTGTTAGACCAAGGAGATTGATTTGTCGTCTGTGGTGGGCGCCACACCTACCAACAACTTTTCACTTTACCGCATATATTACTTATACACAGTTGATAAGGGCCGATATCGAACCCTGAATCTTGATGGTTCACTAGTAGGACACTTTACCGACTGAGAAAAACTGCCAGTTGTTATTTGCCATGGACTTCTGATGTAATTTTGTTTTAAGTTAATTGATTTTTATTTAAAAATGGTTTTAAAAAGTATCTATTAATGAGGACTAATAATATTTTTGTAATATTTAAACTGAAGGAAGTTTTAAGATGTATCTAAAGAAATTGGATAATTCTTAAATATCTAAATTTGCTAATTGCCAATATTTGCCAGGGGCAATATAAATATTATAGAATTATTACACTAGGAATTTTAGATAAGACAAAATATATTTCAAATTTATATCATAATTTTCTGGCTTCATAAAATATGACTTAAACCAACTATATTAGATTATTTTAAAAATAATATTTCAATCAGTTTTTCAGCAGAGGAAGATATTTTGAAATGATATTCATTTTTTTCTACTTAGAATATTAATTAAATTAAGTACAGTGAAAACATTGAAAAATATAAGACGTAATACTACTCCTACTATATCATTCATTGGCAATTCAGTCTCGAAAGACTATGATAAAAGATTGTGTGTGCCCCTGAAATTGCAGCACCTCCTGTGACTATGAAGTCCGATGTTTGAGAAACATTCTCGACCACAGATTTTTCATTTGTAGGTTGTCCCTGTTGTGATACTATGGTTGAAGACGAACATGGGCAGAATAAATAAATGAATAAGAAAGGGAATAGGTTAAAGCCAAAGATTAGGTCGTAAAGTTTAAAGATACTTGTACGACCACCATGAAATGGGACCACTTGATGATAATATCTTAGGCAAAAAGGATTTTTAGGAGAAAATCTCTTTTGAAAAAATTAATGGTCAACGTATTGAAGCCGTAGTGTCTGAAAAAATATTTAAGTACTTTAATTTTAAGGGTTAATGGCGACTAGAAGTCGGCGATTTATTTAAGTGCTGGCCCTTTGTGTGGTCCGGAGAAGATGGTTGGGGAAAGGGGGATTGGACATAAATACAACTAAACTCGAGCATTAAGGCAGTTAGAACCCGGGGTTCGAAGGGTTAAGTTCGCCAGTAGGGATAGCAGTAATAGCCAGTTGGATAGACAGCGAAAGCATCACACACACTCTTCTTCCATCCGTGTCTTGTTTACACTTGTAGTTGTTGTTTTGTTTTTTAATCCTTGTGAGCCTGTTTTTCTGACTCGTGCCTTAAATTCGGCCAGCACATAATTCACAACGTTGGGGTCTAGACAAGTACATCGAAAGAGCAGAGTGCAGAACAGGTCTTCTCACACTGTAGATGATGATGTTCCGATGCTTTGTTGCCGTTGCTTTCTTATGGACCTCTTAGCTTCATGATGTTGTATCAGGGTGACTTCTGACATGTACAGTCCTCTATGGAGATTCTGCCGACACCGAGGGCGGTCTTGAGCAAATTTTCCCAGCTGGAAGGGACAATGCCAAAGCACCTGATATCATTTTTGCAGACATCCTTGAATCGCAGTAGGGGGCGAGCAATCTGTCTTTTACCAGATGTTAGCTCTCCATACAGGATGTTTTTCGGGATTCGTCCATCATCCATCCGACGTACATGACCCAACCATCGGAGACGACGTTGTCTCAGTAGAGAGTACAGGCTGGGGAGTTGAGCTCTCTCTAGGACTGCTGTGTTAGTAATCCTGTCCCTCCAGGTGATGCCCAGTACATGTCTAAGGCAGTGGAGGTAGAAGGTATTTAGCCGCCGCTCTTGGTGGGAGTATAAGGTCCATGTTTCACTTCCATACATGAGGGTGCTGATAACACATGCCCTATACACTTGTACCTTTGTACGGATAGTGAGCTTGCTGTTGTCCCACACTCTTGTTGTGAGCTTCACAAAAGTTGAGGCAGCTTTTCCGATCCGGCAACTGAGTTCAGCATCAAGTGACAGGTTGTCGGTGATGGTGGACCCAAGGTAGGTGAAGGTGTTTACGGCTTCCAGGGTGTAGCTGTTGATGGTGATGGAGGGAAGATTTCCAGTTCCCTGACCCATCGTCTTGGTTTTCTTTATACTAATAGTCAGGCTGAAGTCCTGGCAGGCTTGGGTGAACTGGTCCATGAGTGTTTGCAGGTGCTCCTGAGAGTGTGCTACCACTGCTGCATCATCAGCAAATAGCATGTCCCGAATGACAAATTGCTTGACCTTTGTTTTTGCTTTTAGACGGCTGAGATTCAACAGATTTCCATCTGTCCTTGTGTGAAGGTAGACTCCTTCTGTTGATTTACCAAAAGCCTGGCGCAGAAGGAGGGAAAAGAAGATCCCAAACAGAGTGGGTACCAACACGCATCCCTGCTTGACACCACGACGAATACTGAAAATATATGAAAAAATATAAGACGTAATACTACTCCTAAATATATATATATATCTTATCTTATTATAATGGAGATTGTGGGTTTGTCTATCTGTAACCGAAACTATATTACTATACAAGTCACAATTCCTTTAGTTATTTACATCATATTCTCCATGATTTTATTTTTATTTAAACCTCAATTATTAATAAAATTGTTTTACATTACTTACACTGTTGACCATATCTACATACTAATAACATGCAATTGTATTTATATATACAACAAAATAGAGGTTTACACTATGAATGGGAAGGCTAATTTGCATATTGATCTTAAAAAATTGATTTTAATAAATATATGCTTAATATTATTGATTTCTAATTGTTTGGTTTTATCTTATTGAATATGAGCAAAAATCTCTTCAATAAATCTTAAAAGAAATCCCTTAACAAGAAGAAATAACTGTAATATTATTCTTTACTTCCTATTTTAACTAAACAGTTTAATTAGGAAAATTTACCAATGAAAGACGGGAGTAAGGGAAAATGATGGAAGAGTTAGTTTCAAAGTTGTTCTATTTTTCAATCATACCCCCTCTGTTCAAAATCTTTTTATCTACATTCTTATTCAGTTTCATTAGCCTTTCTAATTTAATATCATATTTTATTATACAATTTAACTAAAATATTTGCACCCGCAGGGTGCATATATTTGCTATATATATATATATATATATATATATATATATATATATATATATATATATATATAAGAAAATAAAATAGAAATTAGAAGGCTATTGACAATGCAACTGAAAAATGATCGTTGATGAAATTAATGTTTATTTACCTGTTTAAACAGGTAAATAAATATCGTTTTTCCATTGCATTGTCAATAGCCTTCTAATTTCTATTTTTTTTTTTGTTTGTTTGTTTGTTTTGTTTGTGTGTGTGTGTGTAACCTAAGCCTACATTAATTTGACAAGACAACACGGTGAGGATCTCTTTCGTTATTCAGCAATTTAACCTTTAACCTTTTCTATTATTATCCTAAGGCTCCTTTATCCGTAATAATATGTAGTGAGCTGTGATTAGATGAGGTCATGGGTCAGAAGAATGGCCACTCGGTTAAAATTGAAATCTTTTAATCTAGCACATAAACACGACACCTTCGACTGTTCCGTACTCATAAAACCTCATTGGTTATATACACAATAGTGAAATAATTCATTCTCAATGCATTATACAATTTTGTTTATAAACTCATGTTTTTCTATTTAACCCATAGATAGGACCCTAACAGGTACTACCACTCCGGTCAGAGTGGACCAGGGAACAATGGTGATGAAGGGGTGCTCCACATTCCCCAAACCTCCAAAACTGGAACCTCACCATCAGATAGAGTTTAACGTCATTCCTAGGACATGTAGACCCGCAGTCACCGCCTTCTAGCACCCATATGATAAAAAGGGGTTGGGGCAATCATATAGGTACTAGGGCTTGACGTGACCAGCCGATTGGTCGGTGGGGGCCTCTCCGACCGCCCGTCTCGCCCAAGATAGGGCCGAAGTGGAGTATTTCAAGTCAGGAACTGCTCATCCACCTGTGCTCTATCCTTAAGCATCATGGGTAGCCAACCACGGCCAACAGGTGGCCCCATTGGGGAAGTCTTATCGCTCTGCAGAGTTGCAGTCGGTGAATTCTAACTCCCCAGCTGACAGGGCGGCCTTCTCTTGTTGGTTCTTCATTTTTAACTAAGGGTATGCCTTTAAGTCATGTAATAACTAATCAACAAGACTTATGGCGTTGATTAAATTTTATTTGCCCGTTTCTAACTCATCGCGGGGAGTCATAACCGAGGAGGGACACGTCTGTTCCACCTGAGGTCTGGCTGCAAACTGACTAACTAACCAAATCACGTTACATGCGAGATTACCGCTATTACCAATGGATACAACTAAGCGTATGACTACCACAGGCATATGTGCAGCAAAGTAAGAAACTGGTGGTAGGTGTGGCGCTCCACCTCAGATGCCAAAAAACATCTACTTGGTCTAGCGCTATTGAAAACGGGATATACTCCCTCGTTGATTGGTTGATACCGACTTTAAGCCACCCCGACGACTTATATATATATACATACAGTACTTTGTTTGGGAATTACATAGGCTAGAAATCGTCAATAATCAAGCGCCCTTGATGTCGTCTATGCCACCATGAATTATGCTGTTATATTTTTCTCATGAAGAAAACAGGGAAGAAAAAAGGACATGCTAAACAGAAGAAAATAACAAGAAAGAAACAAAGTAGTAGGGAAAATATAGGGAGAGGGGTGAGCATGCGGAAGTGATAACGCTAATCTGTGTCAATCGAACATAGAGAAAAGATGAAAAGAAGGAAAGCAGAAGAAAAGACTGAGAGAGAGAGGAGAGAGAGAGAGAGAGAGAGAGAGAGAGGGGGGAGTTAAATCAAGATTATTATACTTATTACATATTGAAGTATTTAGCAATAGCTGTTAAGTAAACATATCAAACACTGTAATAATTAAATTATCATACTGTAGTGTATCCACAGGTCCTGCTGGTACTGATTATTGCGCTCAAGCTCAAATCCTTTACGATAATCGTTAACGGTTGAAGGATCGTTCAACACTTTTAGCCGCTTTTATTTTTATCACAGATTTCTGATCTTAATTGATGGTGAAGTAAATTTCTCCACTTGGAATCAAAGAATAATGAAAAATAAGGACTAGAAAAAAAAATGATTATAATTTTTGCTAAATTATCGTAGCACTAAAAAAACACCACCCTCTGCGGAGGGATAAGACTCGCCCAATGGGGCAACCTGGTGTTTGAGCAGTCCATGACTTGCAATATTACAATTTGGCCCTATCTTGGGCTAGACGGGCGGTCGGAGAGGTACCCTCCGATCAATCGGCTGGTCAGGTCAAGCCCTAGCACCTGTAATTTTCCCAACCATATTGCCCTTATGGCAAGCCTCAACCCTTTTTATCATATGGGTGCTAGAAGGTCTACGTGTCCAGGGAATGACGTTAAAATCTATCTGATGGTGAGGTTCCAGGTTTGGAGGTTTGGGAAATGTTGAACACTCCTTCATCACCATTGCTCCCTGGTCCTCTCTGACCCGGAGTGGTATTACCTGTTAGGGTCACATCTATGGGTTAAATAGAAAAATGTGTTTATAAAAAAAACATTGAGTCTCCATAAAGATTGGCTTTATTTCAAAACTTTACCAGCATTAAATAACCCACTTAGGTTGATATGCCTCAAAACAAACCAAACTAAACCAAACCACTAAAAACAACTTTAACAGCTTTTTTTTTAAATGGCAAAAAAGAAAAATAACTATTTAAAAAGTGTGAACAAATTTTGAAATTATTCCAATTCTTTAAAGAAATTACACGAAAAACAAAAAACAAAAACAATGCAATAAAATTATATAATTTCCAATGCATTTTTATAGAAAAGATGTTTTCTAATGGATTTTCATAATAAAAATCATTTCAAATTCATTTTGTTAGTAAAAATCTTTCCCAATGCATTTTCATAGTAAAAATCTTTCCCAATGCATTTTCATAGTAAAAATCTTTCCCAATGCATTTTCATAGTAAAAATCTTTCCCAATACATTTTCATAGTAAAAATCTTTCCCAATGCATTGTCATAGTAAAAATCTTTCCCAATGCATTGTCATAGTAAAAATCTTTCCCAATGCATTTTCATAGTAAAAATCTTTCCCAATGCATTTCATAGTAAAAATCATTTCCAATGCATTTCATAGTAAAAATCTTTCCCAATGCATTGTCATTGTAAAAATCTTTCCCAATGCATTGTCATAGTAAAAATCTTTCCCAATACATTTTCATAGTAAAAATCTTTCCCAATGCATTGTCATAGTAAAAAATCTTTCCAATGCATTGTCATAGTTAAAAAATCTTTCCAATGCATTTTTCACAGTAAAAATCTTTTCCAATATTTCATAGTAAAAATCTTTCCAATGAATTTTCATAGTAAAAATCTTTCCCAATGCATTTTCATAGTAAAAATCTTTCCAATGCATTTCATAGTAAAAATCTTTCCAATGCATTTTCATAGTAAAAAATTTCCAATGCATTTTCATAGTTTCCAATGCATAGTAAAAATCTTTCCCAATGAATTTTTCATAGTAAAAATCTTTCCCAATGCATTTTCATAGTAAAAATCTTTCCCAATGCATTTCATAGTAAAAATCATTTCCCAATGCATTTTCATAGTAAAAATCTTTCCCAATGCATTTTCATAGTAAAAATCTTCCCAATGCATTTTCATAGTAAAAATCTTTCCCAATATTTTCATAGTTAAAAATCTTTCCCGATGCATTTTCATAGTAAAAATCTTTCCCAATGAATTTTCATAGTAAAAATCTTTCCCAATGCATTTTCATAGTAAAAATCTTTCCCAATGCATTTTCATAGTAAAAATCTTTCCCAATGCATTTTCATAGTAAAAATCTTTCCCAATGCATTTTCATAGTAAAAATCATTTCCAATGTATTTTCATAGTAATAATCATGTCTAATGCATTTTATAGTAATAATAACCTTTAATACATTTTCATAGTAAAAATGTATTAAAGGTTATTATTACTATAAAATGCATTAGACATGATTATTACTTTCAAAATTCATTGGAAATGATATTAATACTAAAAATCGTTCTCAATGACTTTTTATCGTAAAATAAATCCAAATGCATTTTTATAGCACAAATCATTTTCTTTGCATTTTCATAGTAAAAATAATTTTCTTATCACTTCATAGTAAAATTCATTTCCAATGCATTTTTATAGTACAAAATCATTTCCAATGCATTTTTATAGTGAAAATCATTTCCAATGCATTTTTATAGTACAAAATCATTTCCAATGCATTTTTATAGTGAAAATCATTTCCAGTGCATTTTTATAGTACAAAATCATTTCCAATGCATTTTTATAGTGAAAATCATTTCCAGTGCATTTGTATAGTAAAATAACTCCCAATGCATTTTTATAGTAAATATTATTTTCAATGCATTCTTAGAGTAAAAATGACTTTAAAATGTATTTTTATAGTGAGAATACTTTTCAATGTCTTTTTTTTAAACTAAAAATCATTCCTGGTTCATTTTGACATTAAAAGTCATTTCCAATGCATTTTTATAGTAAAAATAATTGAAAATTATAAAAATTAAAATAAGAAAACCTTGAAGGAATTTTGAAAAAGAAATGCGAATTAGAAATTCGAAAGGAATTTGATGAGGTTATTTTTAAAAAGCCTTGAAGACTAAATTAGAACAAACAATATTATTGAGTTTGGAGATGAAGCTGATGTTGGTGGGAGAATTGATGTTGTTGTTGACTGTGCTAAAAGCATTTGAGTGGGTTGGTGGGTGTGTTGCGTGGGGGGTAAGGATGCTGAAGTTAGAGATAGCAATGAATGTAATATCAAGAAGAAATACAATATTGTAAAAAATGATATCAAGAAGGATATTTTAAAGGTTGGTTGGGTTTAACGGCATGTCAAACCCATTGGGTTATTTTATGCAAAATACATTTTTGTTTTATTCATTGTTGATGGATACTCAATTTGTTTTAAACACAATGTTTCTATTTAACCCATAGATGGAACTCTAACAGATACTACCATTTCGGGTCAAGTGGACCTGGGATTAATGCTGATAAAGGGGTTTTCTACATTCCCCAGACCTCCAGAACTGGAACCTCACCATCAGAGAGTTTATTTGTCTCATACCCCACCTGTATGGACTGGGCACAAGGACTCGTTTTAACGTGGGCCCACCCACAAGCCGAAGCAAATGGGTGGGAGAGAACAAAAATTGCGTCAATCCCTTCGGCATTCTCCCTCAAGGGGGCACCTCAGGCACTGGGCCATAAACACAGCCCTGCCCCTTTAAGTCAAGGGGACAGGTATTGCCAGGGGGAATAGCCCCCTGGGATCGACGCTATTAATTTAACACAACTCACCGGTCCAGTGGCCGAAGCACACCGGACCCCCGTTCCGAAGGATGGTTTGAGATTGCCTCGCCATCAGAGAGTTTAACATCATACGCAGCACATGAAGAACCTCAGCCCCGACCTTCTAGCACAAAAGGTTGGGGCTTGCCATAAGGGCAATACGGTTGGGACAATCATATAGTTGCTATGGCTTGCCTTGACCAGCCGATTGTTTTTTGCTTGTTTTATTTGTTTGTTTCTGTTTTTTTTCTGAGCTCATTGACATGCCGTAGAATCTAAGAAACTAAACAAAATAAATAACAATGACTATGCTGCAACATAGAATATTAATTAACACAGCTTAATGCCTCCACCCCAGCTATGGTTAGCAGAATTGAGAACAGGATAGCCGTGGACTGAATACAGGGTTAGGTTCAAAGTTCCGTGATGGCTCCCGATTACAAGAAGGTTCTCGATTACGACAAGAAGGTTCCCGAGTTCGAAAAGAAGTTCGAAAAGAAGGTTCGAGTCCGAGAAGGTTTCCAAGTCCGACAAGAAATACCTGAAGAAGGTCGGAGGGCACATCGGCCGAAACGTTGTACAGATAACAATGAAGATAAAGAATGTTCCCGAGTTCGAAAAGAAGGTTCCCGAGTCCGACGAGAAATACCAGAAGAAGTCCGGAGGGCACATCGACCGAAACGTTGTACATATAACAATGAAGATGAGAACAATAGTCCGAATAACACAGATAATACTAATCATCAAGCCTCATCTCATTTCTTGGAAATAGTTATCTGTTGTGTAAACTTCAGAATAAATATAACAACACTTTAATCAACTAAAAATGAAGAAAAAAGAAAAGAAAATCTCGTCTTATTATATCCCAGAAAACTAATGTGGTGTTGTTCTTGTCAATAAATTTTACAAGTGAAATCCTAGGCGCTAATTAAGATTGATAAAGGTAGAATAAGAAGAAAAACATCTTTAAAATGCCTTGTAGCTAATTAAGATACGACCAAATGTCGTGTAAATTGAGATGGAAAAGAAAAGAAAAACAGATATAATAATAAAATCCTATCTTGAGATATTGCAAAGTTATTACAATGTTATGAAAGTGACAAAATACAGGATAAATACCCCCGGGTATCTAAATGCGAATTAATAAAGCCACGAAGGAAAAAATACGTTTTTAAAACAAAAATGAGCAATAATCCAGGATGCTTGGTTGGTTGGTTGGCTGGTTGATTGTTGTTTACAGCATGTCAACCCTTATTTAGTTATTATATGCCGCAGATTTATGTAGCCCATCTAGTAATTTATGTAGCCGTGATAGCCAACTGGTCTAGGAAAAGCAAATCTATCAATTCAAACAACTGTACACCGATATATATATATATTATATATATATATATATTATATATATATGTATATATATATATATATATATATATATATATATATATATATGTGTGTGTGTGTGTGTGTGTGTGTGTGTGTGTGTGTGTGTGTGTGAATACATTTTCTCTGTTTATAAAAATTAAGCATTGAGCTCTCACACGGAACCTGAACTCTACAGCAAACTACTGGTAGAGAATAGGACCCAGCCTAGAATCACCCTTATCCAGACACCTGGTACCCAACAAAGTATATATATATATATATATATATGTTCCAAAATATCGTTTCGAATCTTTCAAAACTTTGCCAGCATTAAATGAACGATTGTGGTTGATATACCGTAAAAGAAAACAAACAAGCAAAATGTTCTACTTTTAGTATTATTTAGATTATTCGGCCTATTGTGCTTATCTTTATTATTATATGTAAAAAACGTTGAACAGATTACAATAAATATGAGGACAATAGTCCGAAAAATCTAAATAATATTAATTATTCTACTTTTAGTTTATATATATAGAGAGAGAGAGTCATCCACAGACACGTGTTTCGACTTATCAAGTCTCTTCAGTGTGGCTAGACATTTGTAAGCTACCTACAGCCGAGATTGAAATCCGATCCGTTCAGTGTCAGTCTGTCACCTTAACCACCAGGCTGTCATCACCCACAGAATGCGAAGGGGATTTTAACTGTTTTAATACACACATCGCTTTGTATGTAAAGGCCGTCATAGAGTGCTCCATCCCTTATACAGGAGAGCGTTGCGTTTACGCTTGAGTTGGCGGCCGTCAGCGAAATCCCCCCAGAGTGCTCAACCATGGGGGGTATTTATATATATGTATACTTTTATATATATTTGATATACATTATGAAATGTGTTTGTGTGTGCACACATGAGTGCGTTTGGGTGGATGATTTCAATTTTACGGTTGGTTTACTGTGTAAGTCAAATATATACGTTATTTTAGGCAGGTCCGTTATTCTCTCTCTCTCTCTCTCTCTCTCATCAAATAAGCTTACGATCTATAATAGAGAAACACATAGCCTGACATATATGTCACAGTCTCGTCGAGGCTGTAATCACTTTTAATTCAAACTAAATACCAAGGGATATTTTATTAATGACTGCTCCAAAACCGCAGCCAACTAGGAATGGCAAAAAATTCCGATATGCTAAACAAAAGACATACTGATTTATTTTATATTTGCTTCTTCATTTGTTAGTTTGTAACTCGTTGCGTACATTATATATACTAGCAAAATAAAAAAAACACCATCCGGGCGATGTAAAAGTAGATTTTTGAAACATATTGCCTGAGGGGTGGGAGTTAAAAATTCAATGTCAGCGAGTTTGTACCCTAAGTAAGTAAAATCATCAAATTCATTACAGAATTAAGAAATAAAACAATTTGAAATGCAAACATTAAATATGTATTAAAATAAAACAAACTATATTAGATATTATATACCAGTCATGTATTTATTAAAACTTGTTTTAAAAAACAATGAAGACTGTCTAATGCTGCATGTTCAAATTTTGAGTGTATTTATTCTATGTTATGACGATTTTGGATAATGTGACGTAAGCAGTGACGTTGTTTTTGTTACAGACAAAAACCGTAAGCGAATCTCCATTATCAAATATATATATGTATATATATATATATATATATATATATATATATATATGTGTGTGTGTGTGTGTGTGTGTGTGTGTGTACAGTTAATCCTTTGTTAGTATTGGAGAAATGAGAATAAAGTGCTCGATTACTTCTTTAGAGCTGTATTTATTTATTATAGTGTACAATACATTTAAAGTGCGATTACTACCACAGGTTTCTGAGCAGCATTTTACTGTGGCTGCCCATCTTCACGGCAATACCTCATGAAAATACATGGACTGTTCATCATTTTGCGTAAGTGACCCCTCGTCTGTTAGCCGTTATTCTCTCATTCACTAATGTTTTTATTGGCGCTGCTAGTTCTCGAGTTTCCTTTATCTTCTTATCTAGATGTATACTTTGGCTCTCGGTGTTGATTGTTTTAAATTATTCTTTTATTTGTTTTTTTAATCTAAATTTGAAAAAAAACAAATGTATGATATATATATATGCTTAAATATTTTATAATTATATATTATTATATATATATATGCTTAAACATTTTATAATTTTCTATTATTATTATCTTATTTTATATTCAAAATAATAATAAATAGAATACATGTGTACATGAACAAACTCCTGGCTGAAACACGTGTTGGTAACTCAAATTAAATCAATGTTATCCATTCAACATTTCCTTTCTTTATGTATCTATCCCTCAACATATCGTCGGATTCATTTACATTTTCAACTTACATGTTGTCGTTGGCTGTCACCTTGTGTTCGAGTAAGACCATTTCCTGTTTTTTTCTGTTTTATAGTTGGGTGCTGGTAGCATTTAACACTGTATCCTTGTGTTTTCACAGATGACTCACCAGGCCAATCCTGGGGAGACATACTCTTCCACATAAACTACATGTTAGAACTTCTCCACTTTGAATGTTGCTAGACTGAAAATTACCCTTTCTAATAGCCCGCTTCAATTTTTGGTGTTTAATTCGGTTGGACTCAAATTCTTCCACAAACAGGTATACATTCTATATATTATAACTTACACACACACACACACACTATATATATATATATATATATATATATATATATATATATATATATATATATATATATGCACATGTGTATATACATATATTATATACTAGAAGCGGCTACGCGGCGTGGCTCGGTAGTGGGCGAGGAAAAAAGAGTCTCACTAATCCATTATTATTGAATCGTGAATAGGATCCTTGTAGTATGCCCTATTAAAATCCCTATGTAAAAACAAAAGATGTTGCGTTGATCCAGCCACTCTGGAATTAAAAATGAATGTATAATACTTAAAATATTAAATGAAAAAAGATCTATTCTATTATCATTTAAATATTAATTTTTTAAGTATCTTCACTAATATAAATCAAACCTTCATTATTTTTGCTCAAAAACCAAGAACTGGTAGTATTTAATGTGTATTTTTTTTCTTCATTTTCACCAAAACTACTAAGATATGGACAAAAGCCGACTCCGGACGCCCAAAATAGGATTTTTTAAAGTCTTAAACGGCATGTTGACTTATACTAAGTCGTAACTTATCTAATCCAACAGCGCTGGTATAACCACACGTGTACAAGAACGGGCAGGTTTCACGTATACATGTGTATAAACAAAGTGGACATCAGAACTACCCTGACGCCTCCAGTGGACTTATCCTGCCCCCCCCAAAAAAAAAAAACTGACCGGAAGGTACTGTTGCTTATCTGATACACAAATGCAAAATATACCATATCCCCAACCTCAATTCTTTTTCAGGAACACCGATAGTTGTAAGATTGGGGTACTTACTACTCGCATAAATCCCCAAATGGGTTTGAATGGGCTCTTTAGCCTTGGTCGGCAACCCATCAACTCAAGGACAAGTCCGACACAGAACCTCTGTTGCCTTCAAGGAAAGGCTAGGGGAGTAAACCC
Organism: Doryteuthis pealeii; assembly: GCA_023376005.1. Classification (NCBI taxonomy): domain Eukaryota; kingdom Metazoa; phylum Mollusca; class Cephalopoda; order Myopsida; family Loliginidae; genus Doryteuthis; species Doryteuthis pealeii. The sequence goes on from CM042162.1 coordinate 88,891,524, forward strand.
CGAAAATAAATCAGGAGCCGGAGTCCCTAAGGTGGTGTGATGCTGAAATCCAGTGCTACCCATTAACTCCTGCGACATTACCGTTACCAAACTGCATTGGTCCCTTACCTTTCCTTTGGATCACAGCGGCAGTGTGGAGAGGGGGGATTTGCTGCACGGGCAACAGCTCATCCTCCATACAAACCCGCGCAGGCTATGTAGTTCAAGTTAACAAAAATCTCGACACTACTCCATCGTCTCTCGTAGACGGAAGGATGCCAACAACACATATATTTACTTCATTAATTGTATGATTTTCGAAGTTTCGTCCGGACACACACATAAACACAACTGCCCTTTTTATATATCTAGGTATCAGGTGCTTAAACATCCAGACAGAATCTTGCACAGCTGGATGATGTCACCAGTCAATTGAATCTCGTTACCTAGCAACGCCATGAAAGACGATTAAAAGTCGTTTTAATTAAGAGAATCATCAATATATCCTGTCGTTCTGTGTAAATTCTCAGCCGGTGTAAATCGTTAATCCGATAATCGGTCTGTAATGAAGCGGCGATCATCAATAAAAACCATTATGATAGATCAATGCGGCTTTATACCACAGTCGGTAAAGTGGTCGGCTGGGAATCTCAAGGTTACTGGTTCGATACTGGCCCTCGCCAACTCAGCGTATGAGTAGCACATGGATCTGTGCGGTAAAGTGTGGAGGTGATGGTAGGTGTGGCGCCCTGCCTCAAACGCTAATAAAACAATCTCCTTGGTCTAGCGTTAGTGAAAAAGGGATAGACCCCCTCACTGTCTGGCTGATACCCCCTTTAGTCCACGCCGACGACATAGTTTTTTTGAATATTCTAAAAAAAATAAAACAATCATATACATTATAAAAATAAACAACTCATCTCTCTCTCTGTCTCTCTCTGTCTGTCTCTCTCTCTCTCTCTCTCTATATATATATATATATATATATATATATATATGAAGATAGGAGGATTGGAGTAAGTCCAACAGAATGTAGTAAAGATATGCGGAACAAAGAACAAAACTCAGACAAGTGAATGTTGGAGGTATATTTCGCTAAGCATTAAGCTCAGCTTCACCAGTCGTTTCAGTCGTTTATTTGATCACTAAAGCATCAAACAAGTGTTTTTATAGAAGATCCACCCTTCCTCAGTCCACTTGCTTTTCTATAAAACACTTGTATGATGCTTTTAGTGATCAAATAAACGACTGATGAAATATATCTTTACTATATATATATATATATATATATCAAAGATTTCTGTTTGTTCTTATAGCCTTAGAAGAATTAATCTTAAACGTAATAATATTTTTTTGAAAGCGAAGTAATGAAAATATATGTTGAGAAAACATATTTATTAAATTCTTTGGTGTTAAATACTTAATATTTTCAGCGGAAACTGCCATCTTCAGAGTATCTAATGTTTTGAAAGTTTATATCCTTGTTTGTTGAAATCGACCGTGGTGTTATAATCCGGTGAATGTGATTTTCTGATGTAAATATAGAATTCGACTGATTCCGTCATACTCCGTTAATTCCCGTGTTATGGCGTTCTGTGGGAACTTTTGAAATTTCAGATATATTTCTTTTTTTCTCTTTCTTTTTTTTTTTTTTTTTTTTTTGCTATAAATAAAGCCTCGCTTAGGCATATTGAATCAAAGATTTCTGTTTGTTCTTATAGCATTATATATATATATATATATATATATATATATATATATATAATATATATATATATTTTTAAAAAAAGGTTTGCATTTGAAGGTAAAAAATAAACCTTATAAAACAACTGTACAAAAAATTTATTTTCTCGGATCGCGTCAAAATTCTCATGGAAATATTGAACCTCACCTTTTTATACTCAATTTCCCAACTGGATTATTCAAATAACTTTTATATTTCTTGGTTAAATCGAACTTAACGGACCTAAATTCCACCATCGTATGTCACCTCGCCGAAAGAAAAAAAATAACAAAAATCAGTGATTCAACCGAATTTAATTAAATTTTCACTGTTGATATATTAATGAATAAAAGACATAATGCATCAGTTATTTTATTTAAAAACTTTTACATTTTTTCAGATCAGTTAACTTTGAACCACGTATCTTTGAGAATCTGTGTTAAGTCTCAAAGGTACAATTAAAGAGCCAAGTCTTCCGTACTATTTACCCATTACTGTGGGGGGGTAGTTGGATTCATACCTTTCCAAAGGGTATTAGCACTAGACAGTATTGTCATATATGCAATAATTTCCCTACTTTCATAACTCCTTTTCTTTATGTATGCAAATAAACCTGTTGAAAAAGTCTAAGCTCAAACAGAAAAAGAAAATAACTTCGTATATTAGTAGATAAAAATAAGTATGCATATTTTCTTTCACTAATAGGAAATATATGAATATTGTTTCACGCTATGATAAGCAAAAAGATCACAATGAGACGAGAGATAATTACGAAAAAATATGAATAAATAAACAACATGGCGGAATGATGACGGAAAAGGCAAACTATTATGCAAGATAGGGACATTTTTTAAAGCATTGAAAATTCATCGGGAAATGAGAGGAATTAAAAATGAATAATTTATCTGCTTATTATTCATAAAAAAAATAAATTTATGCCGTTCAAATAAACGGTAATCTGAACATTAGCTACATAAATGACAGTATCTTTCTTGTTTCTTTCACTTTGAGGAAGTCGTCTGTTTTGGGTGGTCATTTTCATTTCACCGTAAATCTACACTGGAAATACGAATTTGTTCGAATCAATGCAACTGAATTTTTAGCACGAAAATATCATAAAATGTGTTCTTAATTACGCTTGTGCATTATTTGAAATGAATTAATTGTTATTAAGAACACATTTTATGATATTTTCGTGTTAAAGCATGCAATTGTATTGATTACGGTGAAATGAAAATGGCCAACCAAAACAGACGGCTTCCTCAAAATAAAATAAATAAGGGGGTGGGGGTAATCTAATTTATGTAGCTAATGTTCAGATTGCCAAATAGACAACATTTATAGTAGTAAAAAAGTGCATGACGTACAACAGGAGCGGGAGATACCACAGGAGGTATGTTGAAATTTATAGTTAGGTCGCTAAGGTCGACTGGTACTATGTAACCCAATACTACCTGTTTCATAGTTGGGTCATCGGTGACTGAACTGGTTACCTGTTATAGGTGATATACCCTATAGAATAATAAATGCGCCGACAGTTACTATAAGTAACAGGGACAATTATGGCTTGAAGAGTAAGCCCAAGTCAGCTCATAACTCTATTGTCGGACGTAATTCCCACTTCTCTGTACTGTAATTGTCTACTCTTTTGTTAATACATTTTCCTACATTTGTTACCCGTCGTTTTGTTCTTATTTGACCCCTTAAAACCCCATAATATTACCCTATCAAGCTTGTCTGGTGAGGAGGGTGGCTAGGTACCAAGAAGGACGAAAAACGAAACCAGTCAAATGGGAGAGGAAGTCTTTTCACTCAACGGCCATCTAGCACATAACATACTCGGGAAAATGGAAATGCCTGGATTGGTATCCAGGCGCGGGAGAGATACATTCCTCAGCCTTGTCGAGGCAAGTGTCTAGGAGAAGGAAAACTGCGGCTGTTGCTGCATTCTATGATATCGACTTGTTCTTCCTTTTGGTTTAGTGTGGCAGTTGCTCAGAGAGTGGGATTGGTTCCGGCAAAGCCTTTCCTTACTTAAAAAAAAGCCTCAGGCATTGATTGATATGCAATATATATCTTACCATTTATGTGTTCTTTTTTTCTGTCTTTTTTTCCCCGGTGTCTTTTATCAAGTAATGGCAATACTTGAACAAGTGTCAATTTAGCCTCAAAAATAGATGTACCAGGAAAAAAAGTCAC